>WAAD01010433.1:28365-62571 GCA_013389945.1 Fregata magnificens | reverse complement strand
TGTCCAGAGAAGGGCAACGAGGCTGGTGAAGGGACTAGAAAACAAATCTTATGAGGAGCAGCTGAGGGAACTGGGGTTGTTTAGTTTGGAGAAGAGGATGCTGAGGGGAGACCTTATCGGTCTCTACAACTACCTGAAAGGAGGTTGTGGTGAAGCAGGCCTTGGACTCTTCTCCCAAGAAACTAGTGATAGGACGAGAGGGAATGGCCTCAAGTTGCATCAGGGGAGGTTTAGACTGGACATCAGGAAGAATTTCTTTACCGAAAGAGTGGTTAGGCATTGGAACAGGCTGCCCAGAGAGGTGGTGGAGTTGTCAACCCTGGAGGCGTTCAAAAAAGGTATAGACATGGCACTCCAGGGCCTAGTTTAGGAGTCATGGTGGTGTTAGTTGATGGTTGGCCTTGATGATCTTAGAGGTCTTTTCCAACCTTAATGGTTCTATGATTCTATGATTTCCTTTTCCTAATAATACATACACATAACAGCAAACAAAGAGTTGACCAGTGTGATAACTGCTTTCAAAGGGCCTGAAGAGACTGGATCATTTCAAAAAAGAAAAAAAAGTATTACATATTTTTTGGTAAATGTAGGCTATTTCTTCAATAGGAAGATAGCGACATAGATGGAGAAAAAGTGAAAACGTTTTGTTGTTGTTGTTATAGCAATTTGCCACAATTCCTAACTGAAACCCTCAAGACAAGACACTAGTCTCAGGCAGCTGTTAAAAAAAGAATCCTATCATGAATAAGATTTTGTTGTCTGTTTATTGAGATTTTATATTTATCTCAGTGAATACAGTGAATTTATATGACAGAACTGGAAAATTTATATAGGCAAAAGCATTCCATTTCAGAAATGGATTAGTAATGTGGCAGGACATCTTCAGAGTACTTGCAAATCCTAAAACAAATTATAATATTATACTCTTGTGTGAAAACATTTGAAAATGTCAACTGGAAGATGACTGGAGCAAAACATCAGAAAAAAGCTCCGCTGGACTTCCAGGCAATTGTAGCCGGGTTTGCAGTTCATCTTCATGGATGATGAGTTAAAGAGGAAAATAACCACTTCTGTTAACATTGAATCTCTACTGATCGGTTTTGCCAACTCGCAAAAACTTCAGTATAAATGTTGATGTGTAACACTGTTGGCTTGTATAAGACTCAGTGCAACTGGAACCCCAATTCACCAAGTTTTATTGCCTGGTTTTTGGTGTTTTGGGTTTTTTTCATAACTTCTTAAATTTATGATAGTATTAGGGGGTTTTGACATCTAGATTGAATGCATACATTTAGACTCTAAGGCAACTCCATCGGAACTCAGCAGGGGCCTTCTAATTCACTCAGAATTAGCTGGGCTACTTACGCACTTAGTGCAGTCCATGTGAATTTACCAAAACACACAGATTACCCGTAAGCCAAATTTACCACGTAAGACAGTAAACACTGTTCTCCAGCTTTCTATAATGCTTCCTACAAGTATCATGACACCAACTGCACTCATAGCAACTTAGGCATAAAAGGCGGTGTAGCATTTGTTCTTACTTTAGGTATCCTTAGCTGTACCAAAACTAGAAGCGACATGCAGCTTTCTTGGTCTTTTGTGTCTGTCTGGACTTCACAAAGTTCCTGCCAGGCTGTATTTCTACAAATTACAGTTGCAGGCACCCATGTATCCTCCAGTTGCATGTGAGCACTGAAAGCCAAAACAGTTCCTTTCAGAAGCTTCATTAGCCTAACTTTCACACACAGTCAGCCTTAAGTTAAGGAGACAAAACCAAAACATCCATCTGGACTGGAACTAAAACCCACCTAAGAAAGAAAATACGTTTTTAAAATAAAATCAAAGCAGTAGCAAGAAAACGGTCATTTTAACTAAAGCTGTTTGCTGAAAATACAGTGTAATTATCCTCTGGCAGAGTTTCTTTCTGCTCTGGCAGTACTTTTGGACCAAAGTATTGCCGAGCATGAGTAAAGGTAGCCTTAGCTACTTCATTTTCTCTGTTCCCAGCAAAGATCAGCTGAATGCTAAGTCTTTTTGACTTCTCAGGACTTTTTATTTATGGGAAAAATTTCCTATTGCTGTTTGTTTAAAAATTGCTTCTAACTTAGAAAAAAAAGAAAAATAATTGTGAGATATTTGTTTTCAATGTGCTGATTTGTATAGCACTGATGCAGAGGCCATAGGAAAGATTCAGGTGTCACTATGATACCTGCAAGAAACACAAAGGTCAATGAGATATCCACCGTTGCTTTGTTTCTGATTTTTTCAGACTCAGGTGTGAAGCCAATGAAACCAAGTTTACGAACAGACAAATGGGGCAGACTTGGCAAGCGGCTTACAGTATGCATTCCTTTGGAAAAGAGCTTAGTTACCATGAAAGTTGGGAAGTCATTCTGGGTGAATATCACACAGATAAAGCCATCTTTGAGAACAGCTCTAACAAAGATGTACATTATATATGCCCAGTCTATGCTACATTTTTTGACTACTCAGAGAGGCCATTTTCACAAGACTACATAGAGATGCTGTTTAACAGGCTTGTTAACTACATCCTGAATTAGGATGAAGCCTCGTAATAGGATGGAAAAGGCCAGTGATTTTAATTATCTCCATCATTTGTCTGTTTGATATTTTTTCATACATAGTTATTTAAAATTTATCATGGAGTGCCTTCATATAGCAGTCAAGGATGCCCTAAATACACCTGCATGCGCACATGCATGTCTATAAAAGATTATATGCACAAGAAATACAAATTCCAGTATGGAATCATCAACTTTACAAGTGAACATCATACAGTGTTAAAAGCCTTGGCTCTGCCGCACCTTCACAATAAAAAATCCCAAATGAATGCAATGCTCTTTTTACCTCAGTGTAACTCCACTGTGTATTGCTCTGATATGAGACTGGTGTAACAGAGCAGAAACTCAAATTCTCTGTATATGAGAAGCATTTCATGTTAAGTAGGTCATTCTGTTGAATACACCTTGCAGTATCAGCACTTGTACAACACGTGCCTTTGCACCTTAAATCAAAGGTTGGGTTTTTTACGGTGTGATTTCCAATTATTGTTTAAGAAGTGCTTTTCCCCCTAATCATCACTCTTGCTTATGTCAACAAGTGGAATACAACAAGGCAAGAGGAGCGATTTACGTGCTAATACCTTACCAAACTACATATTGTCCCCTCCTGCTGACCTCTCTGATGTTCTCTGGACCAAAGTCCTCTTCCTAATATTTATGAATTTGTTTATACAGCTGAATAATAACCACTTAGGAAGAGTTTCTGCTCCCCACTGACTCACACATGGCTAATAGAAACCCAGCTGAGAAAGAGCAGATCACAAAGCTCAACACTAGCAGGAGAGGCTGAGACCAGAGAGAAAGGTTAAACACGTTACTGCTCGCTGAATATATTTTCACTTCAAATCTGGCTCAGCTGCATAAATTGTTCAATACTTATAATGAAAACCACTTATCTGCATTATAATGAATTAATGCAGAAGTAGGAAAATGCACACTGGTAATGTATTCTTTCAATTTTACCTTTATTAGGTAAAAATAAGCTTCAAAGAGCTTTTTTTGGTAAATGGACTCTTTAATGAGAAAATGTATATTTAATATGTTCTGTTCTGCAGCTAAATACCTGCAACTGACTGATTCTTTCATAGCTCTATTTTATTTAGTTCAATTCTCACTAGTTTCTAAAAACTGCAGATTTTATTTCTCAGTTTCTACAACAATGTTCATGGTGCAGACACAGGTTTACTCTGCAGTTCAGGGGCTGGGATGAAGCTATCTTAAAACACACTGTCTCTCTTCTTTTTTTGTTCCCTCTGGCACAGGGAAAGTTTTACACTTACTTAAAGTTTGTCATATGTTATAATCTTGTTTTGGAAAAAATTCATAGAAATATGATATTATAGACACTAATGTATTGCATTTATTTCTTCAGTGATGACAGGACTTAGCAGAGGGTTTTGATTGCTTGTGGTACTTTCACCAATCCCCCATTGACTCTAACAGACTACCTGTTCATAGAATTAGACCAGGATGACCTCTCTATGTAGGGATGCAGTACGCTCAGATATCCTCCAAAGTGCTTGGATGATTAGTTCATGCAGGACACCACTCACCCACAGCAAATTTTCCTCCCTAAAACAGTCCAACTTTTCAATTTGCCACCTGTATAATAGCTAAAAAAATTTTATAATTAACAGTATTAAAATTCAGTGATAACGAGGATGAAAAAATTATAGTGGTCGGTGTGATTCGTATTTGAAGAAGCTTTACACAGATGCTTTTATATTTGGCTGGCAAGACTAGGTCTCTTGTTTGATTCTAAAAAGAAGGCAATCTAGATCTGATCAATAGCTGAAGAATTTCCAGCACTCCAGAAGCAGGAGACATTTTTAATTTTCAGATACTGTATACGCATTTATATCTCTGCTTATTTGACTGGATAGGCTAATAGTATTCTAAGAAATACTATGAAGGAGAACTTAGTATAAAATTTGCTTGTGACTTCTTATTACCTGGGGCAAAAAGACCCCAAAGCACTTCTCTGCAGTCAAACTAGCATGGGATATAATGCCAACAGATCTTATTGAATATGCTGGACCTCTTTATCAGTTTACAGTTTCTCCCTGACTACAGGGTACATATGCATGGTTCAGTCAACATGCAAAACAATTACAATCATTGTGTTACCTGCTGTAAGATTTCCTTAACTGTGCTGCTACTTTCCCACTCCTTACATTGCTATTGGGGCGGGGAGAGGGTGCGGGTTTGTTNTTTTTTTTTTTTTTTTTTTTTTTTAAGAAACGAAAAGGTATATAGAAAAATGAAGGTTCTAATTCTGTAAGAATTAAAACATTCACAACTGAGGCTCTCAAAGCATCTAATTGAAGAAACTGAAGAATTGTCACTCATCACCACAACAGCCAGGCAACTTTATAAGCATACACTATAAGAAAGTCTGTCATTACATGAGTAAACCATAGCAGAGCTCTGAGATAAGACTCAGCAAATAAAAGACTACAGTGATGGTACAGGCATAGTGTCAGCACCTCAATGAACAGTGTCAGAAGGCTACCAAAAATGCCTCATACATTTTATAATATGCATATATACATATACCTACACACACACTAGCACTTCTTCCACCAGTGAAATACTTTTGAGGAGATGAAGGAAAAAGCAACTATTCAACAGCACTTAAGAACAATAAACAGAATCCATTGGAGGCAGGGAGCAAAATACTTCATCCTATCCAGGTGAGCACTCTTTGTAATCTTGTATTATAAGACTAAGCTCCTACAAGACGTCAGATATTTTGTATATTAATGTAATGAAAAACCCTATCATAGAGAACACACAAAATAGAAGAGAACCTTCGTAATAATGTTGCAATGGGAATAAAAAACTGGAAAACCTCCCATTTTTTCACAGCGCAGATCTTATCTTCTATAGATCTCTCCTTCAAATCTCCATCCCACCTTATTTGATGTACATACGATATCTGCACAACAACCGTAACAAGAATACCCTGCTTGGACCCTCGTTAACAGTAGAAACACTGGTTAAAACAAAACTTT
This sequence comes from Fregata magnificens, assembly GCA_013389945.1. Lineage (NCBI taxonomy): Eukaryota > Metazoa > Chordata > Aves > Suliformes > Fregatidae > Fregata > Fregata magnificens. Next base: position 56,972 of record WAAD01010433.1, on the reverse strand, counting down.
TTGCTACAATGTTTCTTGTAAAACTGATGTGTCGTTCTCTCCTATAGCTGTGTCTTGCTTAAGTGCAATCAGCTATAGCTATACCTTTTATAAAAATACAAATATATCAAATTAACAAAGGAAAACAAGAGTGCTTCCACTAAATGCAATATTTCACTTCTGTTAAATCTCTACTTTTTATCTTAAAAATTGACAGACTACTTCATAGAATCACAATTGGGCATTTGAAAAGACAACATAGAAACACCTGTTTAATTCTGTAACGTAATCCTCCTTGTGATCTAGACTGTAAGCTATTAACATTCCTGACAGTGCAATGTCCCTCTGTATTTAATACTGCATCAAAGTAACTAACATATTTCAAAGATTAATTTTCTTTCTCTTAGCACATGATAAAAATGTTTAAGTTTTATTGCAGCAATGTAATACCTTTCAGTGGTTATTCAGTAAGAGCTGTATTTTGTAATACTGCTTAACAAGTCACGCCTAACATTTCAGCATTTTTGAAATTGAAATTCATGTTTCCCAGGTTCCTAACTGAAGCTGCAAGAGAGATGCAGTTATGAGTAAAATCTTGCTGGCACGGATGTTTGGTGTCAGTTAAACCCTCCAGCACCACAGCTCTGGAGAGGTGCTGCTCTGCTGGATGGCAGCCCAGGGCACACTAGAAGTCTGGGGTCTGCCTCAACAACTGATCCCATGAGCACGTGCTTCTGTATCACTGTATATCAATGGCATCCCGTTGTTACTGTTTGGATCCTTAAAATCTGTGGCTCTGCATAGCTTAGCTACTAGTATTAATGAGTCTTAAGTACTACAACTCAAATAACAGCACCAGAGGAGGTTTCAGTCTTCCCTCTGCTGATTTATTGCACACATCTAGCAGCGATGTGTGTACAAACAGGTGCATAGTTCCCCTATACAGCTCTGCTCTTGCTTATGTGAATTTCTGACCCACAAAGAAGGAGAAAAGGCATGTTTCCATGTGTCTAAGAATCAAAAACCAGTAAATGATTCTCAGGTATACACATCATATTCAAAATGCTTTTTAATTCGATTTTTAGATCAAATGGGTTTCCAGGTACCAGTGTCGCCAAGGCTACTTACTCTAATCACAGCACCAAGTGTCCCAAGGAACCGCTGTTTGGGTTGGGCACCATTAAGTATAGACTTGGAAATACTGGGCTCTAGAAAAATGAACATTTATAATACCCACCTCACGAGTGCAGGTTATCCTTCTAGGATGGGGAGCTTCCTGTTGCAACTGATACACTGGGAGAAGGCAGAAGTTAAATTCTGATTAATACAGAATCGTTGTATAAGTTAGGCATTTTAACATTAAATATTGCTGTTTAAATAAAGAAGACTTTCTGCAAGACTTAACGCAAGGATACATATATCAAGGTCTCAAAAATTACTTAGAAGTTGTCAGAAAAAAGAATGTTGCTAGCCAAAATGGGATTATTGATTATCTTTACGATTAATTGATCAAATACTAGAGAGTAACTAGGTGAGACCAGTCAAATTTCCATCAAGCAGATCAGAAAAGGAATAATGATAAATGCAAATTAAATTTTATTATATGTCAAATCAGGCTGCTGTCAGACTTTTATCAGTAAGCAGATGGAGTCCCATCCTACTACGCTGGGCACACACTCGGTCACCTGAAATATGTCAAGGCTTTACAAGAATCATTCAGAACTTCGCAGAATCAAACCCTCTGCTTTTGCCATTGCTCAGTGATGACTCTTCTGAACAAAGAGAAAAAAGGCCTTTGCATTTGCAGATCTAAAGACATCAGGAGTTGAGTAGCAAAGTAAAACAGTTAAGGCCCAAATTATGACATACACTTGCTAGTATCTTCCCTCCCCCTTTTTTTATTTATTTTTTTTTAAATAGGCCTTATCAAGCCAGAATAAATCTTAGGAGCCAGTTGTAAATTTAATGTAACCAGTGTGCAGACTTTCTAATATAGTACCAAAGGAGTGACTTTCAACTTCTATCTCAAAAAGAGTTTGGTTTGGCAAGTCACCTTCAAAATGAGGCTGTCAGCGCTAAGTTAGTATTTGAATAGTACTCTAGAACTGATAAAATGAACATTTGGAATCGTAATCTTTTAAAATTAAATTATGTTTCTATCATTAGTGCTAACACCAAGGTCTAGTAACATGCGCTGTCACCTGAAGGTAATAAGACCATACATTGATTTAACCAATAAGATTTGACTTCACTACACTTCTCATTTGATCACGAGCCTTTTCCACTGACAAATACTGTATTTATATGCTAAGTTACATGGGAATGGAGAAAATGGCAAGATGCCTGATGATATGGCAATCATAAGATAAACTGGAAAAATTCACTCCCTTTGCTCCAAACAAAAAACCTAATGGTTTTTCCTGACATTACTAAAATCAATCCTTACCATTCTGTATTCGTATTATAAAAATGATTTTTGCAAGTGATGAAGAACAGCACACTAGTATATAAAACAGTAATTTTCATTTCAAGCATAGCATGACCATTTATTTTGCCAGCACACANGGGGGGGGGGGGGGGGGGGCGGGGAATCACAGAGCAAATATGGATTTCTCTGAATTTCACAGAAGAGCAGTGGAGACTCACAATCAGCATGCTCTGCAGAAATTGGCTAAAAACTGTTTCCCACCTTACTTCGAGCCAGGCTGAAAAGATTTTCTGGAAGGAAATTCCTCTTCTCCAAAGGCAGTACTTTTCTCCTCTTCCAGTCAGAAGCACAGCAGGTAGACTAGTTAAGTTACAAAACAGGATGCCTATTCCTCCTCCTCCTCTAATTGATGTATGCAATTCAAACTGTTCAACACCAGTTTCCTTGCTGTAATTATTGCCAAGGAAGTCAAACAAGACATTCCTCTTCATCCATCATGAGACAGAAATATAATCAAACCCCATGACTCTGCACTTAATTCTGAACCATGGGAAGGGTCCACCACGGTGAACCATGATGGTTTAGTGGGTGCACATACATTTCCATGAACCCAAGCCTTCAGCTCCTGGCAAGCTGCCAATGAAGATTTGGTATTAGAGAGGCTGGACCCCCCTGTTAGAGATTATGGTGTGGAATAAAACGAACAAAGAGGCAGTGTTGCCTGAGTTCACAGAAGGTACAGAGCTGTGATTCACTGCTACTGCTTACAACTGGGAGCAAAATACCCAGATCTTGGGAACAAGTATTGCAATCATGACTAATGATGTTTAATACCAAGGAGTGAAGTGTCTCAGTTTTATCTTTTAGCCCTCCACTGCAAGAAAAAAAACTTGTTCAAATCATTCTGTGTGCAAATTCTTTAATATTAAGTGGCTGACTTGGCATATGACAAGCTACTGGCATAATAAATGATGATTGAAAAGCCACAGACAGGCTTTGCCACTGGATTCATAAACAGACCAAGGTCCCAGCTGTCCCAATTACATGACAGCAATTGCATATGTTGGCAATTATTAAAAACAGTTCTAAGTCATCCATCTAAAGATAAGACTGAAGGTGGACAAATTAAAAGTCTTCAGCCTTTTTTTAGACTTGTTGCCTTTCTATTTTCTTCAGTTAACATAACTGCATTTTAAGAGACCCTGACATTCCTAGACTGCTAAGGCATATGCAGTTTTGCCATAATTTTTACTACAAATTTCACAATATCTGACTATTTACTTACAGCCTAAGCTCTTTGAAATTTCTTACGAGACAAGTTCTCATTTACAGAAGTAATCTAATGCTCATATTGCATAGAAGATCTTGACTATGTAACTCATGATCACTTTAACAACTCAAAAACTGGAAACCAAACCCAAACAACAAGGCTGATTTATGAGTTTTAAGGCCTGACTGTGATTTTTGAATGCATCAGGTTGGCAATGGCAGGGACAGAACAGAAACAACTGACTTCTGTGAGCCATTAACAGAATCCTGGTCTGGGTGACAGAAAAGCTGTTTTTCTAGTGCTCAGTTAATTCTACTATATATAATGCAGCAGACAAAAATACTTTAATCTGCTCTCTTACACTTACTCTCTTTCTAACCCCAGTTTTTACCAAGCCTTTAAGACCAACCTAAAATCTCCGACTGTAAAGAATCTCCCACTGCAGGATGGATACCTTTTTGAAATAACTACATTTTCTCAGGTGCTAAATCTCCCCAACCTTTAGAGAGCAACATTTTCATCATGTGAAATGTTGCTTGAGCAAATCCCTTTAGCCAGCCTGAAGACAGCAAGCCTTGGGAATATATACAAAAGAAAATGCAAATGTAGGTTTGACATCCCTAAACTGTTAAGTGTGTTAAACACACAAACATTCTGCTTTCAAAACCTGCTTTTAACAGAAGCCTCTTCTTTCTTGCTATGGTTCCTCAAGTCTCAAAATGTCTCGCACCTTAGCTTTTCTATCTACAAAGAACTAGAATTTAAACGTGAGACACTGTGGGCTATCATGCTTTGCTACAGTGCCATTTGTTTCGTGTTCTCTTCAATCTCCTGAACCTCCATCAGTACTTCCAAATAACTGGTTATTCCTTTAATGGAATTTTTTTGTATTTAAAACTTTAAGATTTTTTTGTTTGTTTGTTGTGGGTTTGGTTTTTTTAAATTAGGAATGAAAACCAGCAAGTTGTGATATTCCCAAGAGAGTGGTGCTCTCATCTCAGGGTAACGTGCCCGGACTACTGCACTGCACGCCTAAGGCAGCCTGCAAGGCCAGCTTCCTCTGAGCTAGGGCACACACACTGAAGAGCTGCAAAGCCCAGGCAGGCAGACTGGTAGGAAACCAGGCCCTTCTAGTCAGAGCTTCAAAAAACCTGCTAGTGATTTGTCACGCCAAGCCAAACAAATGCTCTCATTTTACTACATCAGCAAATTCTGGGGGAAAACTATTTATTTTGAGTTTTTTCTAACCAGCTCAAGTCTCAACTTTAGTGATGCAAGGTACTAGAGCGCAGGAGCCCTAAAAGTTTGCAAGTGATACCAACTTTAAGGCATGAATGGAGTTTACGGAAGCCCCAGTCTAGGCAGCCAAACCAATATAAGCCAGACCCACACAGGAGTGGGACCACTTATGTTAGTAAGGTGCAGAGAATCTACTCCTCCAAATAATCTGCATTCATTTGTCCTTGAGGATAAACAGCTGCACCTATCTCTAAATAGTAATGAACCCCCTGATGCTTCTTAAACTCACATTCTGATGAAAAGAAAAATGAGTCTTTTAAAGCACCCAACTGAAACTTTTTCAGCTCTGACTTGGAAAAAAAGAAAAAAAAATCCGTTGAGATACTTACAGTAAGATTTCCAAACAGGTGGTCTGTATTCATCAGTATCTGAAGGAAAAACAACAAATCTTAATGTTGTGTTAGAAACATTTTAACACAGAAATAACCCTGCAGAAGCACTTGCAGATTTATTAAGATAAATATTGCACCTAGGTTCTAAAATTATTTTTTACCATCAGAGTATAGAACAACCTGTTAGAAGTTCCCCCTTTTTACTTAAACTGAAAATATGAAAATGTATTTTCTTTAGCCAGCTGGAATAAAAACTATAGAAATACATTTGCAAAATGGCAAATGTGCAGATCAGATGCCAAAATGGGGGGGTGGGGTGGGGTGGAGGGAAGGGGAATGCTTATTATTTCACTATGTATATATCCATAAGTTCCCTTTTAAATTACACCAGGAAGATTTTTTAATCTCAATTTATACTCTGATAAATCAGTTTTCATCCAACTTACTCCTACCATTAGCTTCTTCCTCTTCTGGATAGCAATTAACAAATCCTAAAATAAAATCAGAGTATATAAGTACTATGAAGTATTTTGGGGAAAAAGGAGGATTTTTTTCACACTGAGTACAAGCTCTACTTGGAAGCAGTCAGTATGTATTAAAAGTACCAGCATATTTCTAATCCCAAATTTTAATTCTCAAATAAAATAAAATTTTTTAAAAATCCCAGTGCATTCTAACTTCTGTCTCCATTATGACTTACTGACAACTGATCTGACATTTTGAGTTCAGGGCTCTGTTGCAAAGTTTGTCTCTGATCCACTGTTTTACCACTCTGACCAGCTTCAGTTCTGATGCTACAAGGTACCAAGGCTTTCTGCAAGATGCTGTGCTTATCTGCCTTGGAGCTGGTGGGAATTACTCAGTACTCATTACACCACAGGGTCACAAGTTGAGACAACCACACAGCCAGGCAGCCAGCCTTGCTGTTTGAAGCCTCTTCTCACAGCAGCGTTCATTTCTGAGCACTGTTTGCAATTGTCTGCTCACTGGAACTGCCTGTTGTGTCCAACAAAACCCTAATTTCTAGTTTTTATTATGAGGTTATGTAAAGACCAAGCAATCTGGGAACCTGTTGTTCTAACTGGACTTTAGTAAGGCCTTTGACACGGTCTCCCACAGCATTCTCCTGGAGAAGTTGGCAGCTCACGGCTTGGATGGGCATACTCTTCACTGGGTAAAAAACTGGCCGGATGGCCGAGCCCAGAGAGTGGTGGTGAATGGAATTAAATCCAGTTGGCGGCTGGTCACGAGCGGTGTTCCCCAGGGCTCAGTTCTGGGGCCAGTTTTGTTCAATGTCTTCATCAATGATCTGGATGAGGGGATTGAGTGCACCCTCAGCAAGTTTGCAGATAACACCAAGCTGGGCGGAAGTGTCGATCTGCTCGAGGGAAGGAAGGCCCTGCAGAGGGATCTGGATAGGCTGGATCGATGGGCCGAGGCCAACTGTATGAGGTTTAACAAGGCCAAGTGCCGGGTCCTGCACTTTGGTCACAACAACCCCATGCAACGCTACAGGCTTGGGGAAGAGTGCCTGGAAGGCTGCCCAGCGGAAAAGGACCTGGGGGTGCTGGTCGACAGCCGGCTGAACATGAGCCGGAAGTGTGCCCAGGTGGCCAAGAAGGCCAACGGCATCCTGGCTTGTATTAGGAATAGTGTGACCAGCAAGAGTAGGGAAGTGATCGTGCCCCTGTACTCGGCACTGGTGAGGCCGCACCTCGAATACTGTGTTCAGTTTTGGGCCCCTCACTACAAGAAGGACACTGAGGTGCTGGAGTGTGTCCAGAGAAGGGCAACGAGGCTGGTGAAGGGACTAGAAAACAAATCTTATGAGGAGCAGCAGAGGGAACTGGGGTTGTTTAGTTTGGAGAAGAGGATGCTGAGGGGAGACCTTATCGGTCTCTACAACTACCTGAAAGGAGGTTGTGGTGAAGCAGGCCTTGGACTCTTCTCCCAAGTAACTACTGATAGGACGAGAGGAAATGGCCTCAAGTTGCGTCAGGGGAGGTTTAGATTGGACATCAGGAAAAATTTCTTTACCGAAAGAGTAATTAAGCATTGGAACAGGCTGCCCAGAGAGGTGGTGGAGTCGTCAACTCTGGAGACGTTCAAAAAAGGTGTAGACGTGGCACTCCAGGGCCAGGTTTAGGAGTCATGGTGGTGTTAGTTGATGGTTGGACTTCATGATCTTAGAGGTCTTTTCCAACCTTAATGATTCTATGATTCTATGAATTTTGGCCTGAGTGGCACCTCTGCTTGAGAGTCCTTAAGGCCTCCAAAACTGAGCCTGAAGCTGGGAAAGGATTTTGTTTTGCCTCCGCTGAGGATAAGCAATCTGCCTTCTTCAGATACTTGCTTTAGTCCATCTCTCCCACCTACAGTCATGTCAAAATATCTCAAAATTAGAGCTTAGTGGAATGAGATTTTTTCCAGTTTAATTGGCACAGGCTTGCCCAGACCCTCCCCAGACCCACCCAGCATGCTCTCTGCCCTGCCTGAGCTACCATTTTGCTCAATTTTTTACCCTGTATTTTAGTGCTACACACGAAGACACTGCAGTCCTTATGGACTACTTCGGTGGTAGTGGGTTTTACAAATACAATTCATTATGACTTTATTATTAAGGCAGCACTTAGTCAAACTGCCATCCCCCAGAATATGATGGCTTTTGATCTTTGGACGGTCCTGCAGATGCACTACCATGTCCTGGGCATTGGCCAGAGCACCTCGCAACTACACAGAGACCTTCAGCGGCCCGTGCTGTACTACAGCAGTGAAAGAAAACCAGCAGCAACAGATGCAGCCATGGTTATTCATTCCTACTTTGATACCTTTAATTAAGGCAGTGCAAGTCGATTCATTCCAGAAGCATTGTAATGTGATCCCTTAGCACTGCAATGTCACGTGGAAAAAGGGCAAAACTTGTAAGTAAAAATAATGGGTTTAGTCCCAGAAGACGATTCTTACCCCACTAGCTGAATTTTCTTTTGCTATAGTCTTTTTTTGGCAATATGTGCACCAGTTGGATTTACAAATAAATAATTTAAGTAAAGGAAAACACACACTGTATTTGTAAAATATGAGCTGACTTATGAAAATACAAATATCTTGGCAGTCCAACCTATACTTGCTTGCACTCAAGCCGTATAATTGTTACAACTAAGGGCAGCATGATTATAAAACTGAAAAGCAACAATATTTGTGCCAAACAAAAAACCCCAAACCTTGTTAAAGTCAGGCAGGAACAGCAGTAACTTTCATACAACAAACATTTAACATTCAGAAATTGGAAGGAATGATTTATGTTATGCAGCTGTGCACGAGGATTTTGTTAGAAAATCTGTTGGTGAGCTTTACTGCCTTTACAGTGTGAGAATACCCTCTGGCCATCCCACATGAGGTAATGAAAAAACAAAAGGTCACTTCTATTGTGATTAAAAAAAAAAAAATTATCTGATATAAAATACTGTAGCAGCAAGTACAGCACAGTAACAATGGTGAAGCAGACGGTCTGTAGTGTTTGTTTCTGTGCAAGAATGTTTCTAGTACTAAAACCACCCCACCACACAAAGATAAAATATAATAAGCATAAACATCAGACCTGTCTGTTAGTTACCCGTTTTTAAAGATTAATGAATGTAGTCCCATTTAACACATCATCAGTATTTTGAAATGCGTCATTAGAAAAAGGGCTTAATTTTCAGATAGTGCAGGCTTCCACACACAGCATCTCTAATTAGGCATCCAAAGTACCCGAAAACCACTTTACAGCATGATAAAAAACCCACAGAAAATGCTGAACCCAAAATACATTATCTCACTAACGCTGCACCACTTTCTAATTAACGCAATAAACTCTATACTGTCAGTTCTCAGATTTTTCTACAGCTCCCATCAGCACAGTATCTCAGCTCTGCTAAATGTTTCCGTGATAAAATAAAATAGTTTTCTACAAGCTGTGCATCATGTTTTATCCTAACTGTATTTTCTGCCTTAAGTGAGATGCAATTCAGCTTAAAGCTGCTCTTCTCCAAAGGTCTAGAGCACTACAGAAAACATAAATGCATAAACTGATGCTACCAGCTCTGTCCAGGTGTGATCCTACCAGCACTGGTGAGACTTTTGCCAGCATAAGGGCACTCTCATCAGCAAGGACATTTTAGATCAGGCACACTGTCCATGTACACAAACTGCAATTTCAAACTGAGACCAGTTTCAAGCTGACAGATGCTGGTGCTGAATAGTCTTCCTAACCTTTAAAAGTGAAAATGTTTGATCATTTCCCATTATCCCAAGCAATGACAGGTTTTTTTTAATTCTTCAGAATTTTGCTCTGATTAGAAGGGTATAAGATTTTATTTTTACATAATATAATGGGACTTCTTCAAATTCTCTAACCTGAATCAGTACTGATATCTAATAATTTTCCAGCCTGAAATAGATCAGAAAAGAAACAGCTGTCTGCCCCAAATCTGTACTTTCAAGCTCCTAAATAGACCTGTCATAGTATAAATATGTATGTATGTGTAAAGAAAAGAGTAAGAGTATCTTGAACTGATGCATCACTTGAAATCCCACTGAGACCCAAAGCTATATGCAATGTTAAGGGGTGGGGGAGAAACAATGCTGCAGGACACATGAAAATACATTTATGGTCCTTTACTCTGTAGAATCAGTTTTTGCTCTTGAACCCATAGCAAAATCAAACTCGTCTTTGAAGCAAGCATCTAATCACAGACCCGTAACAGCTGGCACCTCCAATTCAGGCATGGATCTACATTTCTTACATACCCTACATGACAGGTTATGTGTGTGTCTGCTTCTCCAAGGGCAAGGGTTTGCCAGCCCATCTCTCTCTCTCCAATGGACAAGGACAGGAGTGATCCCTAACTATTTCTTAAACAATTCTCAGCACTTTCTTGCCATCATCTTCTTTCTTCCCAAACACACTCTCTTCCTCTCTTTTCCACGACTTTGCCTTCCCCCAGCCTTAGCAATCTTCATCTGCACACAAGACCTCTCCCCTCATCCTTGAGCAATGCTTTGGTTTGCTCCCCACTGCTGTCCTGCTAGGACTCATCTATCCAGCCCACTCTATCTGCTCAGCATCTCATTCTCAAGCTGTCTCATCTCTGCCCCAGGCTTCCTTGAAATTTGCCTAAACGCAGAGAAAACAGAGGCAGAAAAGCCCAGAACAGCACAACAGGCAGGTTCTGGCAACAGCCCCTTTACAGGCAGAAATGTCACAGTGGGGCAGGAGCGTGGCTTTCTGGGCCCAGCATGCCTCTCCTTTAAGCACACAAATTAATGAAAGAAAAAGGAAACTATGCATCTTGGGCATGAACCATCTGCAATTAAGAAGTGAAAAGCGCAGAGTGATCGTCAGAAATACATGCACAGAAAAGGGCTTCTGCCAGTAGAAAATCATACAGCCATTTAGGAGAAGTTCATATACAGATACAAACGCTAGGAGAGCATCTCAGATTTTTCCATAAACACAAATGTGACTAATTGTGACATTACAACGTAGCATTTCCCTTCGTTGCTTTCCTTCTTTCTTACCCACTTCCATTTTAACCCTTATATAAATCCGGACAACTGTAGTACTTTCAGAGAGTACATTTTAACTGCAGATATGAAAACTGTTACTATTGCCTCAAACTGTTTAGACTGCTTGTCTCTGTGTATTCCTTTTATAGAAAGAATAAAAATGTTTACCTCTGCTTGAAATGGTTCTTTCTCTCTCCCCACTGAAGATCAGCCAGCTCTAGGGTAGAGCAGCAGCAGCTTAACTATGCATGGTAACCCCATAAAGCAATTTAGGACTTACTGTGAGGTTTCCTGTAGAGAATTCAGTTTTATTTTCCTTTTACTGTCATTCCCTGCAGCATGGTGATCTGTAACATCATGCTGGAGATTAGTTTAACACTGTCTGGGAGGAAACAATCAGCTATCTGCTGACACAGCAGCTCTTGCCCCCAAACTTTATTTGGCAATATCCCTACTGAAGACAGGTGGGGCCTCAGGTGGTGAACCTTGTGGAAGAGGCCAGTTCTTAGCCATGTGGACCAAACATCAACAGGATCAGGAGAAGAAAATCCAATTTCACATTTTCTGAACCAATCAACGACCAAGGAATGGTGTAAGTCATAAATATGAAAAGATTAAAGAAAGTATAAAACATTTTTCTGTAAGCTACGGCCTAAGCACTAACCAGTAAGCATTAACAACGTGTTTTAAGATGCTAATCTTGCTTTGTTTGGCAGCAGCATGCGTCAAAATTTAACTCCTGGAGAGATGCATAACCAGCAGACATGCCCATTCGCTGACCCATACAACAGACTCCGTTTTGTGCCCAAAAAACAACTTCTAGAAAATTCCTCCTCAGCCTCAAAATCTTGCTTGTTAGCACCTTCTCTATGCCCAAAGGATGCATATAAAATCACTCAACTTACAGAAATGATGCCATAATTTATTTGCTGGTGAGATTCTCAAGCCACAAAAACAGCGCAGTTGAACAGAAAATGTCATTTCATCTCTGTTTTTCAGAGCACAAGTGCCAATAGCATTTCAGAAACTAAGCTCAAACCATCACAAAAAATTTTAAGAAGCAGCAGCCAAGCAGGCCCTAGCAGTTAGGGCTTTTATGCACTCCAACCAAAATAAAACTCAAACAGCATTAAGGTAATTAAAGGATGAATACAGCCACCGCCCTAGGCAGCGGTAGTAAAACAGATGGGCTACAATACTATGGTTTCAGGGTAAATACGAGAAGCTGATCACCAGCTGTGGCAGCACCCAGCAGCGCTGGAAGCATTTTGCAGAAGTCCCTGTGCTCCCGGTGGCAGGAGGAGGGGAAGGCGATGGCAAGCAGCTCCGGGAGAGGGGGCAGCAGGGCAGAGGGTGCAGGGAACAGCCAAAATATTCCTGTCTATTGCATGTGTACCGAAGAAGGAGGGGCACACACCAAGGGCCTTTTGTCACTCCTAGACGAGACCTTAGGATCCACATATTTTTTCCACAAAGCCTCTCCATCCCTCTGCTACGCCTCCACTATCAGCAGCCTGTAAGTCAAACAACAGTCTGTAACGGGGTGGCGGGCAGAGGCAGAGTCTCGATGCAAAGAGCAAGAAGCGCCGTGAGTGGCTACCTGCCTGTCACACGAGGTCCTGCAGAAACCAACCTGTCCGTGCCCTGCCAAGCAGGGTACCATGCACGCTGCCGCCAAAGGCTGCAGATAAGTTCATTTCAGCCAGTGCTCGGCAAACAAGAGAGAAAGCCGTGGTCAACCTTTCTTGCCTTGCATGAAATGTTTTCTTAGGAACAAACACTTCTTCAGCATTCCGTTCCTCCACATGAATATAAAAAGGGAAATCATCCTCTGGCTTAGTCTTGTCCTGTCTTCGCCTTTCCATAACACAGGGGTAACAAATTATTTCTGACCAAAATACCTCGCACGGGCTTACACCATGCTTTTTCAGAGATCTCAGGCAACTTTTTGGTATATTCCCTTTTTCTTAAATAAAAACCATTATATTGTTATTTTACAAAAAATGTTAGGGTTTAAAAGTAACTGAATAAATAATGTTAATCCAAAAGTAATGCTGCTCTATTAGTCCCTAAAAACAAAGACGTTAATGACAAGAACCTGATGGCACACAGGACCTGGGGCCATGTGGAAAACACACAGGGTTTCACAACTAGGGTGTCACAGATTTCCCTTGTTTATGGGAAGATCCCCACAGGGCTGAGAACACCCCAGGCAGTGAGCACCATGCTTTCTTCCAATTCCCGAATATTCAATATACTGTATGACACTCAGCAACGACTGATACTTCTAGACTGTTATTGAGTCTTTGATGCTACTTTAATGTTATCCTCGGCACACAATTTCCTTTGAATTAAGAAAAAGAAAAAAGGTTTGAAAACTTTTAAAGATGTCAAGGCTCTTCCTCAGGTAGGCAGACGCCATTACTGTAAGGAGCTTCAGTGCAAAAGCTTCCAAATAAACCACCATCTATTTTCTCCACCTTCTCCAGGTGGAGAAAAGATGGCAGACAGGCATCCACTTTAACATGCAGGCAGATGTGACAGCTCAGCACACATGCCAGCTGCGTGTGGACAGCTAAACCTCCCGGCAGAGGATCCCCCACTCTGAGCCCACTGTGCTGCTGACACAACCCACTCCAGTGGGGAGCTGGAGTGGGACAGCTGTTAAGTATTAAACTAAAGCCCAGTCTGATCACAGAGACAAATGGCCCTTAGGTCGAAAGAGGAGCTATTGCCAGCCTATGCCGTTCACCTCCTGCCAGGGGACAGCAACTGGCAGGCAGAGGTTATAGGTAGCCAGCTCAACTGCACCCAATTGTTTCCACGCCAGCCCTGGAGAAGCTGGTACACAAGTTAAGTCACTCCACCACTAAAACCATCCATCTACAGGGACATGCCCAAGCCTGTGGGCAGAAGGCACGGTCACCAGTGACAACCTTCCTTACGCAAAGTTTTACTCCATTGCCTTGACCTTTGGTGCAGGTTGCAACACTCCTTAATGCCCATAAAAACCCATGCACCTAGGCAGCTTTGGACTTTTAAAATTAAATTGTATTTCAGTTATTTAAGCAAGAAAATGAAAACAGCTGCATGTATTTTCTTCACATTTTCCAAAGGCATTCCCATCTGGGAGGAGAACACAAGTACAATACAATCTAAGGGAAAGATATAAGCCAGTGAGAACAGCCACTGATGACAAAAGCACCCCTTTGGCTGCAGGATGGCACTACATCACACACACTGTGCCCCAGGAATTTTTTAACGGGACAAAACTTATTTTTCTCTGCTCTTTCATCCTCACACGGTTTTGCTCATACCACTCCAAACAAGTACAATTAGGTTTCTAATTATTACTGGAGCAAAAACGATTAAGAGAAAGCTAGTGTGAACGATGGTCCAGAAAGCTACAAGGGCTACTGCCATTTCTCTGATGTGACCAAGTGGGAGACAAGAAAGCACTCTCAGCAAAAGTGAAGGGGCTCAAAGAAGGGCATGCTCTGAATTACTGCATCATTCTTGAGGGGGAGGAAAAAAAAAAGAACACACTACCATCCTGGTTTCTACAAACATTCGATCTGGCAACAATAAATTCCGTGGGAATGCTTCTAATGGGGTTGAATGAGAGATGCACCGAAAACAGCTAGAGTTCAATGCCTCTTATTAGCAGGTCTACTATTACTGCCTCTTTATGAATGATGGGAAAATTTTAATGAGTAATATTTTGCCTATCACAGGCACTGCTGCTGTTAAATGAACTCATCTTCTAAGTGATTAGACCAGGTTGCAAATGACCTGTTTCTAGATTTTCATTTAACCAAAGCAAGGGAAGCAAGTACTCATTTTTCCTCCTCTCTGCTAGATAAGTAGTGGCATCTGACTACACGAATGATGACAAATAAAAATTTTAAAAATCCTTTATAACAAAAAAAATTAATTTTTAATTTTAAGCTGGAATTTTCACATGTGCAATGATAACAAGCAAAACACAGCTGTTGCCCTCTTTCTCTTGACTGTAGTTTAATGGAGGGGTGGGAAATACCCCTCCCATGAAAGCACAGTTCGCTTACTGTTTAAGAAAAGTTTCAAAACCTCTAAAATTATTTCTTAGTGTTGCTGCAAGTATAAAAATTTAGACCTTAGAGGTAAAAAGATGACAAGTGCCACCTTGTGGGCATTTAACAAAGACAGAATTTAATGTTGCTTTGCATTTCCAGTGGGGTATTTCAGCCTCCAGACAACAGGCTGCAGCCAATTTTCAGCATTTCTGGGAACACCGTGTTCACTTCCTGAGAAAAGACAGA
The DNA here is from genome assembly GCA_013389945.1 of Fregata magnificens. Taxonomy (NCBI): domain Eukaryota; kingdom Metazoa; phylum Chordata; class Aves; order Suliformes; family Fregatidae; genus Fregata; species Fregata magnificens. The sequence goes on along the minus strand of WAAD01010433.1, from coordinate 41,816 downwards.
CACGATGGGAACCGCTACCTGACATGGCTCTGCGGGTTAGCTGTAGGTGCAACAATGGAGTCAGGCTGCCAGCTGTCTGTAACCCTCTGATTTATCTTGCTGTAGAAGTTATGATAGCTGTACAGACTCATAGGTATCCTGAAATGTCTGGTTTACACAGTAAACAACTTTCAACTGTAAATGTTGTCAAAACCAAATATGCCTCTAATTTATCTATTTCAAAGAAAAACATCCTGTCAATTTTTTTTTAAACTCATTGTGGCAAAACTGACTGTAGCTGGCTGCAGCCCCAAAGTGCTGGATCAATGAGTTAGGCAGTTCCCCATTCTCCCTAAGGGTTATTTGAAAGGTCTTCTGCAAACTAATTTTGCAAGTTCAAAATTGGCAGAAATATGCCTTTACTGGATGAATCACATCTTTTAGATTTGACAGATAATTTGTCCAAGTATCTTCTATATCAGTACAGTAAAATCTTGGGAGCAATTCAGAGTAACATCAGCTAACACAAGCTTGAACACTGTAATCAAACTTCCCTGGTTTAAATCCAGACTGGTTTTTATTGGAGACACAGTTTTGATCACAGTCAGTGAAGTTTGCTTGGAAGCCAGGAGAAATACCTGTCGAGGCTATTACTCTTACACTGTTCTCACTCCAACCACGGCAAGGGATAATGTAGGAGAAAACATTTACCTTTCAACGTTTCCCTTCCTATTTTTTGTTTCACAAATCCTTCTTTGTCTCCTATTTTAAAAGTCTGCCTGCACAAAGACTGAGCTCATTTCCCATCACTTATTTTACTTCTTCCAAACATTAATAATACCAACAAGGGCACATCAGTTTTACCGTAAGTTCAAGCCAGTGACAACTGTTATAGCCACAGCCTCAAGGCGTTCACAAAAAACATGTTTTTGTCTTGATTTCTCTAACATATCTAACAGGGAATATTGATTGCAGCTTGATTACACAAATATTCTGAGTAGTCACCCTAATAATGAAAAAGAAAATATGATATGGTATAAAAGTGTCTTCTAGCTGTAAATTAATCCCCTCCCCTAAATAAAGTCTGTCCAGTCAAGGTTGAGCAGAAGAGACCCGAAATAAAGGACGAGCTTTCAGGCACTTTTGAAATACAACCCCTCCATCCATTGCATAATGCCCTAATTTGCTGAATGGGGAGGCATGTTTTATCACCGTTCGCTTGGTTGCTTTGAAATTTTTTTTTCCACACACAGCACTGAGATAATGAACATACACTTTCCTGCTCTAAAATCCACTTTTAAACAGAGCGTTGTGGTTTTATCAAAAGCTGAACCACAACAAAAGACCACAACACTGACCCTGCCTCCCTATCCGTTGGTAAAAATCTGCTGAGAACTTGTCCTCCCTTGCATTTTAGACTAAGATAGCTGCTGTGCATTCATTAGCCTCCTAGGAGAAAAACAAAACAAAACAAAACCACCCATTAGCAGCCCAGGCAAAAATCAGAGTCACCTGGAGAAAATTAAGAGCAGATCTGATTTCTGACTGTTGTTATAACTGGCCTCAAGACGGACTCACGTGTTCCAAAGCACGTCTCTAACTGTGTCAGATGGTCTAATAGATGCTGTTGCCTCTCCTTCCCCAAGCTTGACCCATTTAAATTCTTAGACCATCAGAGTTATAACAAACCTATTACAATTCTTATTAGAAACAGATTTTTCATTTTCTAAAACAGTCGTCAATAACACACGCCATTGCTCATGCAAAAATATGGCTTGTATTTACGTCCTTATTTCCAGAACAGATGCAATACATCAACACTCATGGTTGGAAGGAGGAGAACAGACTACCAAGTAAAGTACCCTTGCCTGGAACCATGATTGTTTTTTATAGTGTCATGAAGGAAACTCCTAAAAAACATTATTGGCAGGGTCAGAGAAAGGGAAATGGACACAATGGGATGCCTTTTCTTGAACTGGAATTAAGTTTTTACTCCAAAAGTCATTCTCCAGTTGCTGTGAGCTTTTCCCAATCTGAAAGCTGCAAGTGTCATTCCTTACCTCTTCCTGTCCTCATATAAAACATCCAAGAGGCCTCCAATGGCACAAAGTAGGATGTTCCAGGTAGAAAAGCTGAAAACTTCACATTCCTTTTTGGCAATTCCATGGCTCACTATTGTAACTGCAGTCAAAGAACTACAGCAAAAGATATTTACCTACCAGCCTCTCCCTGTTTATAGCATTAAATCCATCTTTTTCGTAACTCCTCTCCTCCTTGGCAGGTTCATCTGCTGCACTAGGCAGGAACCAGAGAAAGGAGAGAGAGCAGGTGTGAGGTCCAGTCCGTGGAGAAGCTGTGCTCCGCATCCACCCCTGCACCACCCAGCACATTGTGGGGCTGGAGCAACAGCCAAATGATCATCTCAAAGGTGGTTTAGCAGCTCTGCAAGCACCGAGAGGTTTTCTGCATGGGCCCCCCATTTGTCCTCAGTTCCCTCTGCATTTGGGAGGATGAAAACAGAGCAGGGGAGCTGGCAACAGGCTGCTGGAAGGAGAGCTGAACACAAAGGTTTGTCACCACCCAGCGGGAACAGGAGAGCTGGTCGGAAAGCTCGATATGATCAATCCTCAGAGATAACCTCCAAGTCCTCTTCCATACGTTTATTTCCCCCTCCAGGAAATTAATTCAGATGGTTTTCTTGTCTCTGTTCTGAAACTCTTTCTCCTTTTTTCCACTAATTAGAAGAAAGACAAATTGGTCTGCAATAATGGAAACTTGGGATTATTATCTCTCACTTTATCATAGCACCATGTTAAACAAGAGGTTTTCAACAACTGTTAGCTACATTTCTGGGATGTTGATGCATCCTTACTGGAACTGAGATCCCACGGGAATGTCCACAAGTGAAAAGCAGACTTTGTCCTACAGAACGAGACATCTAAACAGAAAATAGGAACAGTTGCTGGCGAGAGCAGCAGAGGCCCATGTAGATGAGATCATCCTACAGATCAGTATCTTTATTCTCAAGTCTTGCCAACCCAATAATCCCCCAGCCAGCATTGCCTCTCTGGGTAACAGCTCTTTTGGTGTCTTTAGCTCCACTTTGACTTTATAAAAAGAACCCTACCGTGGCAATTGGCAGCACAGGAAAACATGTACAGATCAAAAATCCAGTTCATAGTTTAAAAATGGTCCTGGCCTACCCACGTGTCTAGATGGGAACTGCCAGGAGGCAGAATGCTGCAAGCAATTGTCAGGGTTTCTGTACAGAAATAAGGGCAAATGCTAATACAGCTCAGACACGGCAAGCCCTGCCTGTGTCTTCCACGGCTGCTCTTGCACAGCAATGGAAAGATGATACCTTTCCAAAAAGGCGGAGTTTTTACATTTAAGAGTTGTGACTAACAGCAGGGCTACCCCATCAACAAAGCATTTAAGCAGCAGAAAAAAAGCTCTTCCTGCTTCTCACAGACCTTTCTACTAAGTGGAAAAAAATGCCAACAAGCTTAGCAGCCGAGTTAGCCAGCATGAGCTCTCCCTCAGACAGAGCAGTCTGCAACTCTCTCATCTCAGAGGTTGCTTGGAGGCATCCCCCTGAGTTATCGTCCCAGGAGTGCAGCGTACTCTGTCCTGCCCCAGGGCCTGCCATGCTTCGGGGTGGCAGTGACACTGGGCTACGTTTCACCTCCTGCAAATTCTGAACCTGCAGAAGAGCAAGTTAGGACAAAACAATCATCTTGCTTTGGTCTGATGCAGTCGGAGGTGGATCGGGGTGGAAGGTATCTTCTTACACAGCACAGTTTCAATAAAAGCTAAGGAATAAGACATGCTCCACCAAGTTACTGATGAGCCTGCTACTCTGCCACCGAGGAGGGGCAGGCAAGGGTGCTGGGCAGGGACTGTGACCACAGCTTGCTTTGACACCATGTGGAAATGGGCTGATACGCAGTGCAGCCAGGAGCTCCCCGAGAACCACAACAAAGCAACAGCACAGCTATACGCACGTGAGCTCACCATTGGAAATGCCGTGATAAGTTTCCTCTCCTTCTCTTGTTTTTTTGAGTTGGTAATTTTCCTTTACATACTTGCAAATATTTACCTTGTTATACTACAAATGTTATTTCTCAATAAAAAAGTACCTGATGTAATTCCTTTACCATGTAAATTTCGGCATTGAAATAATAGGCAACACAAAATTTCTGACTGTTTTCTTACCAGGAAGAAGAATCACTATTTTATTTCGAAATACTTCGCTGCTTCTGTTAAACCAGTGAAGATTTTTTCAACACTTTCAAGTCCCATTTATAAATATACTCTTTGAAAAACCTGAAAAGGAAATCAGTAAAAATAACTGCTGTGTCAAAATCATGCTTCCTTTATTGGAAGGATATACCCACGTGTGCATGCTCAGCCGGTAAGGCAGAGGTGAGGAAGAGCTACATCCTGTTTGGGGTTTTTTTGTGGGTTGGGTTGTTTTGGGGTTTTTTTTAAATGAAAAATGATCCACAATTGCACTGAAGCATTGTGTCCAGATTCATATGGAAACCATAAAATGCAGATGAAAAAGTATGGAAGACTGGCCCTACCAAATAATTATCAGCAACTTTTATAGTCTGCTCTGGATTGTATACATATCAGATACTAATTCAGCATTGAGGAGACTGACTTGTACCCTGCCAATGCAAGAGCAAGGAACAGTTAGGTGCTGCACTGAAGCACTGTGTTTGTTTTTCAGAACTCTACTATTACTCTATTTTTCACAGTCCCACGTTTATTCTGCATGATGAATAATTCCATACCTCCTTCTCCATTGCTGCAGCAGTACTCAAAGACTCTGCTACATGACGCTCCATTGTACTTGCTATATAATTTAAATGGTTGCACTTGTGGCTCTGCTGGCCACTGTAGCACACCACCATGAGTGGGCAACAAAACAATTCCATTATTTAGGAAACAGTGTTTTACCTTTACTTTTGGAGTAAAGCAAGCTGCCCCAGGACATTCAGTTTCTGACCAAGGTCAGAAACTCTGTTTTTATTTCAGCTTCTTAAATGGCAAGGCTATCTATAAGCAGCTGCTCTTGCAACAAAGGAAGCAGGAAGGAGATGGAGATGGGGAGCAGGCGTGCAGCGGAGAGGGAACCACCACCTCCCATCAGCATCAGGAACATCCATCCCCAACCACGTGACGTATTCAACAGAGCCAGATCCTGCCACCTGCACCAAAGATGGATGTGACAGTGGGCTTCCTCACAGAGATGACCAAGACCAAAAGTACAGTTACCTGCTCTCTGTGAGCAGCAAGGTCTAGCTTGCAACTCCAATGGTGGTCCACAACCAGAGGATGCAGTCTTCCTAATGCGTTCTCCCGGGGGACTAAGATTTGGTCATGTGAAAAACCAGACCACATTACCACATCCTATCAGCATTAAACAAAATTTTAACCAAAAGCTAACCAGCCCTGACAGTCTTTCCACGATGCTTATCATGGAACTGCTAACAAAGTCACAAAAATGTATCAAAATATATCATGGAAATCAGACTCCCACAGGAATAAATAGGATTTTATGAACACATTTTCCAGTAACTATGAAATCACTTTAGAAATGTCACCTCCTTCATTCAGACAGAGGATGAACAAGTATTTTGAGTGCTGGAAATGTCAGATGTCAATTGGCTCTTTCACATTCACAGAGGCTGTTGCAGACACAGAGAATACTCCTGGCTTCCCAGCTGGGTGTGATCAACCTTCCTCCCCTGACTAGAACCAGGACCTTGACCCACCACTCCACTGTACAGCTAAACCCTCGGCAACAGTGTAGAGAACTGCAGGAACTCTTCCCAGCGTCTTCTTCGGTCTGGCCAGCGAGGGTGCTTGAGGCCCGGATGCCATGCAATTACAAAGTCCTAGCAGTATTGTTAAATGCTTTAGAAGACCAAATATTTCAGTGACTTTAAATGACACTTTTCCTTGTTTCAAGACAGACTCAAAAAAGCAAAACCTAGAGGGTTTTTAATATTCTGCCATCATTTATGAAGATGTACAAGGCAGATACAATCCACCCCACTGAAATGACAGCCAAGCCAGTTTATGATTTTACGAGGGAGCGGGAAGTGTCTCATATTCTATTAATAACTGCAAAACTGCCCTTGGGCCAGGTCTTGGGTCTGTTTTGTTCCTTTTCATCTGAAGACACATTTCTGCAGAACTGTATGATCTCTGTCCACAAGGTGGAGCAGCTAAATAGCCTGAAATGCGGATGCTAAGCCCCAAGTTCAGAAAAAGGAAAAAGAATCGTCTAACAATGCACAGTTGACTGTTAGACTGCACAGAGCAGTTACCTATGCCTGCACCCTTGGAGGATTCTGATCAATGTACTTTTATTTGGCACAAATAACACAGTCTTCCAAAAGGCTTGTATTAGGTTTATGCTTTGAGTTTACCGACTAAAGTCGTATTTAAGTCATAACTATGGCACTGCCATTATATGTAAACACTTTATTTTCTTGACAGTGAGACATGCTTTCTATCACATGGAAATCTTTCAGTACATCTGAAAAACCAGCTAAGAACTCTTGGAGAGAGTTAGTAAGAGAATAAAGTCCCCAAATCCAACAAGGCAGAAAGGATCAGCTGAGTCCAAAACAAATAGAAGAAAACTCAGATTTACACCTGAAACATCAGTCCTTGGCTGATGTGAAGTGTGCATCAGCAAAGCTTGGGAACTCCTCCTGGATCCTTGGATCCAGAGTGTATTTCACTTCAACACTGTCAGATGAGATTCTGTGCTACGCAGACTGTCTCCACCTCCTAGTGGGTCACCTGATGCCAAGGAGGAAAGGGATGTGTTTGTTTAATAGTGTGCCTGAGCTGATGATATCGCAAGAGAATCTTTTTGGAGAAAATTCCAAAACCTCATCTTAACTCATTACTTGTGCACACAATTGGACCTGACCTTTCCAGCTTCAGCGACAATCCTCAAACCTCTGATTTCTTAAGATTCTTATACAATATTCACAATTAATAGAAAACACAATTTTATACCAGCCACTGCATGAAGCACACTTCTAAGCACTAAGCTGAGAAGCCATGCCTGAAATTTTTTCATCCTCATTTATAACTGTTAGCGTCACTTCTCTGATATTTTGATCAATTGATATCAATTTACTAGTTAATAGATCCCTCTTCTTTTCCCACTTCCTATGCAGGTTTCCCTTTCAATTTTTTCTTGAGATTGCATTGCCAGCAAAACCTTTTCAAGGTTGCTCTCCTTATTTGCTTCATTAGGTTCTATAAATTAGGTAAGGTTAACACAGCACCTAGGAGAAAACAATCTCATGATTCTCAGCACTTGGACACTTTCCCTCTCAGATACATGAATGGGAGTCAGAAGATCGAGTTTCTCTCTGACATGGCTTCCATTTTTAACAAATCACCTTCATTTTTAAATCTTGTTAAAAAAACCCCAAACATTGTACTAATGCTCCTACATTGTTTTGTCTAATTAAACTAATCAAAGTTCCCACTGTGACTAGATGTTGAATTGCTTAAAAATTAGCCTGTGTCAGCTGGTACTGAATGAAGCCCAAGTATTTTAAGCGAGGCCTAAACACTTCAAGAGCATCTACTGTAACCAACTTAAAAAGATTACTTTGAATTCACTGCTTTACTGGTGAAAAAGATCTAGCATAGGCAGTGCAACATGGGGTATGCATTCACTTTGAAAACTGCTTCAAGAGCATAAGATGAGCAACGAAGTTCTTTATGCATTTGTTTTTGGCCTAGAAGCACCAGCGATGGGTACCATTCCTAAAGCACTCCACATTTATGCTCCCTGTAGTGACAAAAGCCCTACTATAAATGCCCCAATTCCATGAATAAACTTCCGTTACCTACTTCAATTAAAGAACAGATGTAAAGAACACTTTTCTGGTACAAACTGACTCTTCAGCTAAGGGGCTCTGCCAGTAAACTGTTACCATAACAGCTAGCCACAAGTTTTAAGTGTAGTTCAGGGCCATGTATAAAAATTCAGAGGAACTTGAACTGTCTACCTCCTGTTCTTAGAAGGGTCTGCACATAAGACAAGAAATAAGCAGATTAATTTCTGAGTATTTCCTATCCTGCAGAGAATCCGCAGGCATTACCTGTTGTGAGCCATTTTTTAAAGGAACATTTACTTTCTATGTTCCTGTGATTAAGCTAACCAAGCACTGTAAAATTTAAAAGCCTTCCCTAAGCAAGCACAGCATTTATTTAAGGAACAATGAATTGATTTAATTTCTCTACAATATCTTTAAGATTGTCACATTAGAAAATATGCGCTTGTACCAACATAAGCATACGCTACTTTTTGAAGCAGCCACAAGACAGTAAGTATGGTTTGCATGGAGAACAGTAGTCACAGATGCATAGAACTTAAAATAGTAATCTGTTAATTAGCATTTCAAGCATGGAAGAACTTATTTCAAACGGTTTGCCTCATACCCATAGTAGTAGACAGATTAATAGAAAATTACTTCTGTGCATTATGACACCAGAGCTTGCAGCTGTAGAAGGGAATTCTGTTAAATGAGCACATTAATATTTGTGTGCTCTTTCAACAACGTATGGACACCTGAAATGGAGGTATAATTGGTTTCTTTGTCCCTACCCTGCCTGACTGTAGCAATGTATTGCTTGTTTCTTTTCATCTGTTATTTTCCCTAGAAATTTCTCTAAAAACTGCCCTTGTTCATCATCTCCTTAAATAACCATAACTGTCATGCTGACTACAGCTCTGTCTCTAATCCCATTCATCTGCAGCCACTCATCAGAGTGCAAGCACTTCGAAGATTAAAAGAGAATTGCTTCACTTCTTATTTCTTAACCACCAATATTCAGGAGGGTGAGTTTTCATCCATTGGCAGGCTCTGAGCAAGAAGGCAAGAGCATGAATAACTAATGACAAATATGTCCATGAAGATCTCTCCTGGCCGTTTTGAAATGCCTTCCTTTGTTCACACAAGAGAGTTGATAAGCAAACAAATGAACAGAAAGGGAATTCTTAAAACATAAGGACAACTCATAAGCACTAAAACGTAACATAAAACTATTTCTCTTTCAAAGTACAATGCTGACTTTCTTTAAACATTTCTCAGGACATTCAAAGATGCAAGCAAACAGCAGTAGCAATGGGATAACTTAACGCTTCCCCTCCTTTTTCCTCTACATTGTTTGTTATCTTTCCCATACTTGAGTCATCCAAGTGTAATGACAGCACACACCTCAGCCGTGTCACTGCAAGATCTCACAGCTTTGGGTACTAACAGATGGGCTCTAGGAAGTCTAGCCATAGAAACATAACTGATTGTTCTTCGTGCCTCTGCGAAGCTGCTACCCCTTGCAGGGATTCAGCGGAGCAGAACCGGTAGGTATCCTTCAGCTGCTTCCCTGCTAAACCAGGGAAGTGGCTCCAGCCCAGTTCCACGAAGGCTGGGCATGAAGCCTCTGGACTTTGTGCTGAAACAGCAGAGAAGGACACCGGCTTATACACTATTCCAGCTGCTGCAGCAGGCAGAAAGAAACAATTAGAGAGAAAAAAGAGGCTACACCTGCAATCACCACAACCTTTTGTAAGGGAACATGCATCTGCTGCTGTAGGATGAAAAACAGCACTAGAATTGCACATCTACTCAGGTTCCAGACATTTATACACATTGGGTGTGAAAGTCTGCACTGTTTTGTGGACAAAGACGTTTTTAAAATCCCCACCAACTCTTGGTAGGCAATTCATGAATACGGATATCGAATTCATCGCATCTATTATTTCCAACAAACAACAGGATCAGGCAGCTTTTCTTTTTTTTTTTTTTTCCCACTTCTCAGATATATTGACTGTCTTCCAGTCTTCTGCTGATGCGGTCCTAGTACAGGATCTGCCTTCCTCTCTTAGATCAAACCTGCACTCTAAGTGCTTGGCCGTTAAAAAACAAACTCAATGTACTGGTGAAACCCTACTTCTACTGGTATCACAAAAAGCCATGTCACATATAGGTGACCACCTATGGCCACAACAGGCCATTTCTGCCACCGTAACTTTTTGTAACAATGAACCCTGTTGGGATGACACTTTTGCCTGAAGTAGCCGATGCAGTTGATCGGTAACAGAGGTATGTTTTCAGCCAACAACTTCTATGCTCTCCCATCTCTGACTGCTTCCAACAGGGGCTGCTCTTCCTCTCCACCTCTGTGGAGCAGTTGACCTCCTCTCCCTCATAACCCACACCACACACTGACTCATCAGCCTCATCAGCTGTACCACTGCGCTGTGGGAGCACGTGCAGCTCCCTACCACCTTCTATACAGCCAACAGTCACCACAGGATACCTTGGAAGGTCATGACTGGGAGAACATGACAAGATGGACAAAAGAATTTTAAAATAACTAAGACTGAGAAAGTGAAGAGACTTAACATTTTTGTCCTTTGTGCTTTAATGTTGCATCATAATCTGGACAATAAGCTGTAACTGAAAAGGAATAAGAAGTCAGGAGGCACATATAGCCCAAGGGTAGGAGCCTTTTTCAGTAGCAGAAACAAGCTGCTGATACACAAGAAGCTCTTTCCTCCAACCAACCTTCCAAAGAGTCTCAAGGTGCCACCTCAAAGGTGCAAACTGCAATTAGGGCTCCAGCAGCTACGTGGTATTGCTCTGAGGACAGCAGCAAAGTGCAGCCTCCAGCAGGAATGGGAAACTCCCAACCACTCTGCCAAGTAGAAAAAATAAGGCATACCTGACCTTTCAACCGCCCGATAACTGCACGTCCGTTTTAATCCAGAATCTACAACAATGTCACCCTGCTCTCTAGTCCTGTCCCCTTTTAGTACAGTCTTTGGACTATGCACCAAAACAGCCATAAAACAGTATCAAGAGCATGGAGAAAGCATGTTATGACATTTCCCATCCCTCTCCTCTTGCTGTGCTCACACACACACATTAATTGAAAGGGACCTGGCAAACTTGGTGGGTTTCCCCCCCCAAGCTGACATGGCAATTTATCTCAAGTTTTACACAGCACATCCTATTAGAAGCAGCCCTAGAATGTGTGAAATTTGGTTCAGTGTGATATACTATTATAGGTTAGGAAAAAAAGCCCCACAATATTGAGCCTAGAATTTATGTGAATGAGCAGAATCAAAGCAAACACCTCCCTCAGGACCTGTTTGCTCAGAACAGTTTTACCGATATAAGATAGGTGTGAATTTAAAATATAATATAATTATAGCTGCTTAATCCCTCAAAACAGATACATCAATTCAGGCCCATTTATTCTGCCTTTCCTCAGATTTGCTGATGTTGCTTTGGGAGGGGCTTACATTGAAACAAATTAAAAACCACTCTTTTGTCAGTTGTATTTTTAATGAGTTACTATGGGTCAGCTGTGGTACAGTAACTGAAAATGCAACTATCCACAGGCGGCCAAAATTCAAGATAAAGGCTGAACGCTGTTCCTGAAGTTCAAAGCAAGCGTGGTGTTGTCTGTCTTTGTTACATGCTAAGAGACAAAGTGTGGCAAGCTATCTCAGCTCAGAGGACACACAGCAACACAGTAGGCTGTGCTAACTCAACCGTAAGTTAATCACAACCTCATCTGCAAACATATTGCACATTTTCTGCATTTACACAACTCCCACTCACACTTTTGTGTTCACAGTTTAAGACATACTCTAAAGCTTTTACATTTATGAAAGGCACCACGTTCATTTGTTGACACACATTAGCCTTGTTTGTTGCATTGTTTTATTGTCACTTTGTGTTTTCTTAAAAGGGTAAAATCTTGAGGTTTTACCCTTGGCAAGATATTGTTTAAAACCTACACACAGCAGGGTAGCCCACTCTATCTTCTCTTTGCTCATTATCTTTTACATGTATCAATGTGATTTACTCTAACAACAGACATGATAGCACACAAAAACATCTAATTCAATTTACTTTGTAGTGCAAATTTATATTAATAGAAAAATGTCATTAAGTAGATAAAATACATGTGAATTAAAAAAGAGTCACGTAAGCTTAAAAAAACAGGTACCTGACTTAGGAATGCCACTTTATTTAAAAGCTGAAATTAAAATATTCTCAATTTTTGCAGCCAAAGATTTTAACGACACATTAACTACTCACCATGGAAAAAGTGCATATTTTCAATAGCCTAAAAATTTGATTTTTGGTTAGGGACAACGACAATATTTACATCGAGTGCCTGTGTAACCACCTATACCTTTTCTTAACAAGTGGAAGTTACAATGATACAATGTAATATGGACAGTAGGCTATTTTACAAAAGCCAATCCACCATTCGAGCACCCTCTATGTTCACTTGTGCTTTTAAGTTCAAGAGCTCGATGCCCACCCTGCAACCGACAACGTGCAGGGCCCCCGTACCTGCACTGACTCCTCCAGAAGTCCGGGGACTCACGTGAACTCAATAACAAGATCAGGCCTATAACGACGGAGACGGTTTACTCCCCTGTGAACTATAATTTCCCACCTTTTGCTTCCTGAAAAACTCAGGCAGGAAATATAAAGGTAAGTGACAGCACTGTAGCTAAATCCAATACCGCATAGCTTTTAACTACAGAGAACTATCTTGCAACACATGGTAAACTTCTTTTTAGATAGGGCTTAATATACCACATATACCGTAATACAACAGGCATCAAATTTTAAGAAAACCCATGAAACCATTTTTATTCTTTTAAGAAATTGTACCAGCCCAAGAATCACGAGATGAATGAAAGCAAGTCATTTGTTTATGCAGGAAGTAAAATCCACAGTCTAAACACTACGAATAGGCTTTGCACCATCACTTAAACCCATTCACTAGAAATCACTTCTGGTTTATTGAGCTTCCTACGAGAAGGAGTATCCTGAGTATCCTGTTAATTCCATACTGATGTTAGTCATGCTAATTTCTGCTTTCCTTTGCATTGTTGCATTTACCTAATGTCGCTAGAAGCAGTTTGTAGCTTTTTTTTTCCCCCACTGTAAAATTAAGCATATTAAGCATAAGCAAGCTTAATAACCTTACTTACGAGACCCCACATGTTCAACAGTTAAAACTACAGTTTTCACATGCTGGTTCCCACTACGCTGTCTCAGGCTGTGAAGCCAAGCACAGCGACACTCACAGCCTCCTGAAACCATCCTTTCACGAATCTCTGCTATTAAACACAATTACAGAAACGCATCTGATCGTTACGGGCGACTGCGCCCCGTACCCCGACGCTCCCAGGAGAGCGGGGGTCCCTCCTTAGCCAGCCCATGGCTTCGCCTCGCAGCTCCTCAGGCGACCGGGGGGCTTGCTGAGGCGCCCTAACTTTTATTTGTCTATCGCGCCCCACAGCCGGCTCGCAGCCCGAGCCCACGCCGCGGCCGGCACCGGGCGCTGCCCCCGGGGCGTGTTATTCTCCACAGCCAGCCCCGGGCGTGGGG
>WAAD01010433.1:4989-27914 GCA_013389945.1 Fregata magnificens | reverse complement strand
GGCTCGTCCCTCGGGCACCGGCCGGCGCCGTCCCGGACGACTCCTCTCCGCTAAGGAGATTCTCTGTGGAAGCCAGGCTCGGGGTACCCGGCCGCCCCGGCCCGGAGCGGGCTGCGCCCCGGCGAGCGGCCCAGCAGGGTCGGCCTGTGCCTCTTCAGACTTGGCAGGGCTGCGCCTACCTGGTACAGGAGAGGAACCAACGGCCTTGTGCGAAACATGACTTTTTTAAAGCGAGATGAAAACTGCCACTTCAATGCCAGCAAGCATGAAGAGAGCAAAACTCTGGAATTCCTCTCAAAATGTTTCGGTGTGAGGCATTGCAGCCAGCCCAGTTGCCATCATTTTTTGCTGTCCAGGACTCTAAATTTCAGAGCTAAAAGCATTTAATTGAAAAGACAGCATCGTGCCTGGTGTAACTCATTTACACAGTTTGCATTTTTAACCTGAAAACAGCTATTTAAAACAGAGGTTAGTTAGTACTCAGCAGACCTTCCCCAGCCTACGCAGGATAATCAGACCCTCCTCTAGTGACACAGTAGTTTCTCACTTGCAAAAATTACTTCGCCTCTCAGATGCAAGCTGTGTGTGCTGAGAATTCAAATCCAGCCTGAGCATGATCTACACACATTGTTTACTCAAATTTAATCTATTACAGCTGTGCAAACCCACAACCTTCAGCGGAGGCTTCAGAGACATCAGCCAGGGCAAGCAGATTGTGCAGGTGTTTTTATGAGCATCATTCAGCCTGTCCCACCTTCGCTTGGGGCACTGTGGTGGCTACCACAGCCGGTGTGCAGTGGGAGGCACGCACTCAAGACAAGGTTTTTGCCATAGGACAGTCTGAAGGAGGAAGAGCACATACATAGGCTGCATCTACAGCTACTGCAATTAATGGTTCCAGTTTTGTGAATGCAGCTCAGGGTCAGCAAGTACATAAAATACCTTTTCTTTCATCAAGGCAGCTAAAACATAAAGGTCTGTCTGAAAAATGGGTGGTTTATGTAGCTAGCCTCACACGGGTTTTCATGCTCTGAATTCTACCTAATATTTTTGTAAAGAACAAAAGGAAAAGATTGTGTGGGAAAGTTTTCAACATCTTTAAATCTTGTTTAATACAACAAGAAAAACATGGGGTTTTGTTATGTCTGTCAAATATTTCAAAACGTAGGGTTTTATGTTGATATATTTTGCTTAGTGTGCAAAGTTAAAAAAAATAAACATTCTATCCCAGAGTGATCATTTCCTTCATTTTATTCCTTCCCAAATGAATTCTAGCACCATTGACCTGATTTCACAAAACGTTTTCATTTTGCATGTATGAAGTGCAAAGGTTTATGGAGCAGCTGGACTACTGAGAAATAATATTTTAATTGCAGGGCTAAAAGAAAGTTAAAAATAGATGAAAAATGCTTTGGAAAAAAGAAACTTTGCTATTCTGCCTACATGATTTGACCTTTGTGTACACAGAGTGTTTTGCTTTTTGGAAATAGGTTGGATCTTCATACAGATCTTTTTTTCTCTTATATTTCCTGGTATTAAATCCCAAGCTTTCACTCCAACTTCCTTCAATTAAATAGCCAGCTTTTACTCTTCCACTACTTCAAAATCTTTATTGCTATCTACTGAACTGCATGTTTACATTAGAAATGTTTTCCTGTCCAGAGAGAGTAACACTATTTTTCATAATAGGCATTATCACTACTGGAGTTGTTAAGATCAGTCTGAGTAATTTGATTAGTCATTTCAATTGTCTAAATATGCCTTTGCTATCAGTGCAGTTATGGCTAAAACCTAGGGAAGCGTGTTGGTCGTTTCACCATCAGTTACTAGAGTCATATTTTACTGTGCCAGGAAGAGTTCTGCGGCTGATCTGAATTTTCAAAACAAATTGGGCTCAATCATTATTTCTGATTGGATTATTTGCTTGGTTCGGGAGGGTGTTTTGGCCTGGGCTGCAGCAGCCTGCAGAGAACAGCAGCAGCTTTGGGAAGGACTTCACGGGCAGGCTCATACCCAGAGCTCTTGACCATCCCTTGCAGGTCTTGGCACAAGAAAGGGGCTGGGGGTAGCAAGGAGAGTAACCGTACACGGTATGTACCATCTTACCTGATGGCAACTCTGGCTTTTACAAAGGCTGATAGCCTTGACACAGCAGGAAGAAATCAAAGGTGCAAATTAGAAGAAAAATTAGCCCGAAGTTCACTAGGTGAAGGTCCCTTCCCCCACACCCTGCTTTTTGAATGGACCTGAAATCCTCATGGCGATTTCTGTTTAACAACATTATCTTAAAATTACATAATGCCTTATCAGGCCAGCACATCTTAGTGCGCCAGCAATAACAATGATTTAACTACAACTCTGGGAATTTCGTTAGAAGAGAGCTGGAGCTTACCGAGCACTAACCCTCTGTTGCCTTGCACAGGGGTGAGGGGAGGAAAGACGGCTGCTCAGGAGCAGCTAGCACAAAGCCCCAGCCTTGCCCTGTTCAGCCAGAGGGGCTGTTCCTTCGGAGAGAGCCCAGCTCGTATGTTTGCTCTTTTGCAGGGGAGAGCACAAAAGAGGACCCCGTTTTCACAAGCTTGATTTGAATGGCAGCAAAGATGAGCTTGGTGTCTTGTTCCCCTGGATCTTTAGCCCTTGAAAAGCCCTCCTTTTCAGAATTGGTTTGTTAGCATCACATTCTGTAGAAAAAGCACTATTATACTTGCCACCTGCTAGGAATATTTGGGAGTGTTTTTACAAAGTGTACCTCAAGAATAAAGCCTCCAGAAGATAAATACATACATAACATGCTATTTTCTGGCCTGCTCATTGCCCTTCAGTAGGTTTCTTGCCTCATCTCCTAAGCCTCAAGGCTCTTTCTTTAAATACGGCAGTCAGTTACTACTGCTTTGTTCTTCACATAAAATTTCATTACTGGGTTTTGGGGTTGGTTTCCAGTGTTTAGGTTTTTTTTTTATTTTGGCCTCTCTCCTTTTGCCCCCTCGCTCTTAGTGCTGAGCACTGTGGGAGCAATGGCCCATTTTCCACACTGGCCTTTCTTCGATCCATCACCTTGTCTGAGAGTCTGGTACAAAATTGCTTCTAATTACCAGATATTTATTCTTCAAACCTTAACTAAATCACTAATCATATAGTGATAAATGAGATTTTAAAAGTACTCACTGACATTTTTAAAGATTTATACACAACTGTAAAGAAAGGTTGCCGGTTAGTAAATGTGTGTGAAGAAAAAAACCCCATAAATTAAAGCTGTCCTGTATTAATGGGAAGCAGTAAAAGTGAAGACATGGTGAGATGTTACCTGATGAATAGGGGTAGCATCTTGTCACAGTTAGTGTCTTCCTGCAGCAGACCCCCTTGACAGCAGGAAAACAGCACCGTAGAAACCTTGTCACATGCAGAATTTAATTTAGCTTCTAATGTGTAATTGCTGGGAGTTTGTGGGGCAGGCGGGGAGGTGGCCAAGGGCTGCCTTACTTAGCAGATTCAGAGTTCACAGTATTTGCAACAGAACATTTATTCCTTGGAAAACGGCAAGGCAGATTTCTACCACTTGTTCAGTAAGATAAATTCAATTGTTCTATCTAATTTAAAAGTCATAAATAAAAAGTTTGAAGACTACAATGCTTGCTAGTTAAAATTAATGTTTGTATAGATGACAGCTATTTGAACCTAATATCAAGCCTATCACCAAACCCAGAATTGCCATTGCACACTACTAGCATTTTGGATAATCTTTCTCCCTTTGATGAGAGAACTGGCATTTGAGCTTATCTTTTGGACGCCGCTGTTGTTCATTATTAATGGCAAAGTCATTTAAACACAGTATTACCCAACACTGTACAGGCACAGAGGGAGACAGAATCCCTGCATCAAGTACAGCAGCTATGAGCAACGTTTGCAAACCAGACATAATCAGTGTTTTACTGGGATCTATGCTAGTCTGTAAATTGTGGTGGTAATTAAGTTTTTTTTCTGTTATCTACAGGGTACGGACTAGCAAAATAACAGTTACTAGGAGGAACTTGCCTGTTGAATTTTATGATCATTGCCAAGGAAAGCGAGATATGTGTAACATATCCACCATACCTTCTGTTTTAAATCACAACTACCACATTATAAACTCACATTTGGCATCCTATCCTGATCAATAGGAATTGCACTATATCCCATAACAACTTAGAGCAGTTTAGTACACAGTAGATGATGTACATCAATGAAATGAAAAAATGGGATTAACATGCCTGCTTTTGGCTCTCTGGGTCATGAAAAAATGTTTAACAGACATAAGTGACAACAACAACCTTTAGAGCTAGATTTTTTTCTGGTTACACTAGAAGTGAATGCCACAAGACCTAGGGGGAAGCAGCGCAGGAGCACAATCGTAATTTTAAAACTAAACTAAAGCTGTTTGCTTAACCTCTAAACAATTTGCTGTGTTTAGACTGATGCTATGAGACATTATGCCTTTTTCAAATGAAACTGCATCAGAGGGAAAAAAGCTCACTCTTGCCTATGCTTCCTGAGCAAAGTCCTTTCCAAAATAATTCTTAAGGGCTTTTACATTATGGTTCCCACTTAATAGGATTTCCAAGACTTGTGCATGAATGTGATGAGAATTACATCATGAACAGGTACTATGGATAGGACATAGTAGATACTATCTATATATCTTGGCAAAATCATGTGATCTTAATCTTTGATGTAATTTTCAGTAAAAAGAAAACCTGCACCTGAGTTACTCTTCATAGCCAGCTTTTCCCATGCAACAGATAAAATCAGCAGCACTTTCCAAGAACATCCACCTTTGCCCCTCTCAGTAACATCTCTGCTCTAACACTGCTCGTGCAAGTAGGCTGGAAAACGGAAAATGCTGGGCTAGGTACATCTGAAGTACACCTTCTTTTCCTCTGCATTAGGTGGCTACTTACAGATTCTCTGACAGGTATCCTGCCCTGTCTTTCACATCAAGAACCACCTCATTACTATATTCTTCCAAGCTTTTACCTTTACCTTATTATTTATTTAGTAAACATTGGCAAACTCCTGTAATGCTTTCAAACACAAATTTACAGGTACTTCCAGCACTACAGTTGTGCCGAGGAAGGACTGGTCTTCCTGTCTCCCGCATGTCTACGGACGGAGGCTGGAAAAGGATTAGAAAATGAAGTGTGCTATATGGAAAAGGAAAATCCAGAGCTACCCAAATTTCTTTTATAATCACTATCACATAAATTGCTAGATTTGACCGAAACTAAGTGAGACTTACCTTCCTTTAGGGTGTGAGCTCCTGAGGGTGCAAGCACACAAACAAGGTGCTGGTCACCCTAATGCTCACTGTGAATCGTGGTCACTCAGTGCATTGGGGTTTGTGCTGACACTCGGAGCCTTCCTCTTGCAACAGGTTCCAGGTGATGTTTAGAGCAAGCAATATCAAAATAGGCGAGTGACTAAACTATAACTCCAAAAGGGCATTTTTATTTGCAGCTGGTCTGAATATACTTTAACACCAGACTTCTTATGAGCTTCCCTATTGCTCATGTGCACACTTACTAGCATATCCTATCAGCACAGACTTCTAATGTGAGATCAGTTATTAACAAAATTATTAAAATATTAGGAAATTTCAAACTTGCTCGCACTTTTGCTCAGATGTAAGAGCTACATAGTCTAAGTTACATTTTTAAGAGTCCTGTGTATGAAGCACAATATGTTTTTGATTGCTTGCTTTATTAAGTGAAACGAACAGGCTAATTAAAGAAATTCCAGGAAGTTTCTGCTTTCTCTCTCCTAGGGACAAGCCTCAAGTGTCAAAGGAGATAATACTGATGGCTATAAAACACCCAAGTGTGTTTATACTGGCTGTAAAATGCAGCTTATAGCTTCTATTTAACTTTCATAATATTTCTTTTTTATACCATGCTTAGGAATACATATTAAGGCATTAGTTGAAGTAGCACTTGTATATATTTGAAAAAAATTTGGAAATTGCAAGTAAAAAACCAGAAGGCAAGCCATTTGCAAAATACTCTTGGGAATAAACTGTTATGAATATAATTTCTTCTATAAATACTAAAACTAAGAACAAGCTAGCCAGCAAAAAAAAAAAAATCTGCAAGATACTTCTAGTCCTGACTTTCAAAATATCTTTAACCCTGAGCGGATGATCTTCTCCTTGAAGCCATAAGCTATGCCACAGAATTGGCAGTGGTTCTTCATGCAATCAGTTGAGACTTCTAGATCCACTGGATGGCTTTGAAGAATTGCTAAAGAAATTAAACCTTCTCATAAGTGCCCCAAACCTGCAGTTCTGAAGTGCTATATAGAACCTACACGCTCTTAGTGCAATTGTTTAATTTTCTAATACCAGAGCCCTCAAAGTGATTTCTACTTTCTTAGAGAAGCCAATGCACGTGTTACTGAAGCCCTTCAAAAAGAATGTTTTTAATGAGGGTATTAGTTATCCCATGCAACTTGCTTCTCAGAGTTGCATCTTCTAGGATCCTTACAGTTCTTTGAAAGAATGTCCAAGTCTTAGAGCATATGAAACATTTAAGGGTATTTTAAAGCTCAATCATGTGCTTTATATGAACAAGTGTGTATGGGCCCTGGTAAGGCCAATTGCATCAAATTTGAAGCTGAATTTTATGATAGTTTAGAAAATGGACTATATGAATAAGAAGTGAACTTTGGAAATGTTCTGAGAATTTCCTGCTGTATAGACATACACAATCTAGTTATCAAGTGCATTTGTAGAATGAACTTTAATGACCTGAAGATGTTTCTAAGTCCAAGTCTCAAAGTGCTGAGACAGCAAAAGCACTGGATAACTAATCTGCAGTTCAATGAATGCCTAGGAGAGGTGTGTTTTCTTCCACCAGGAAGACTTTTGAAGGAGAATATAAAACCTTCCAAACTGAGCAAGCAAGCACATGCACTAGTGGTACCTTTCCACTTTACTGCACTTACCACAGCTAAGTCTGCAAGCAGGCAGGTAACGGCAGCAGCAGGGCACAAAAAGCAGCACGGAATAATGTTGGAACTATCTTTCAAGACCAGCATTAGGTCTTCAGGATTGCAGAGGGATGACATTAACCAAAGCAACTTCAAAGAGCTGAGGAGATTAAAGTTTTTCCTCTTAATGATTCTAAAGTGTTATTGAAGGGATCAATAGCTTTTCCTGTTAAACAAGCTGTTTAAATCAAGTATTCCTGGAGAGGAGATAAACCGATCCTGGAAGTAATAGTGGGATTTAATTAGGATCTGAGATTTTCACTATTCATTAATTGATCTGCCAGTCTCACAATTGTTCTAGTGAACTGTAAGTTTACAACAATAAGATTCCTTATGAAAGGACAAAATTATCTGATCCCTTCTGAGCCCTTTTATCTGTGCCAAAAAGCACAATTTATTATGTGGTCCCCACAGAGAGAAATTTCTCCTTTCTGTACCTGATGTCACTGTTTTTTTGGGGAGAGGGGAAGAGGGGGAAGGGAGAAAAAAAAGTGTTATTACCCCTTCCTTTAACAACAAAATAATTACATCCCATGGTTGTGCACATTTTGCTTATTGTTAACCAAGACACGTGGAAAGCCCCTCAACAAAGCAAAACTAAATTAGCAGATATCCAGGTCCTAAATTGGCAATGCCAGAGATGATTACTAAGACTTGGTGACTTTTCAGCTGTGCATGCAGCAGTTTTATTTTAAACAAAATCAGATATCACGCAACTGATCTTGCAATCTGACTTGCACATCACCGCACCATCCTCAGATCTGAAATTCAACCTCACATATTCAATTGTAAACTCATGCAATCCCCAATCAAACAGATATATAGGAAACGAATTCCTGGTGTAGTCCTTCCAAAATTCAGTTCAGTTCCTAGTGGTTTTCTACATGCAGTAGAGATGTGAAACCAATGCTTTCAGCCTGTGCAAATACAATGACTTCAGAATTCAGTTTATCTGCAGCAACNCAGTAAATCAAGGAAATGTGTTGAAAAGATGCAACCAAGCAAAGCTCTTGGGCAAACACTGTACAGCAGTGCATGAGCAGGGGGACCCAGGCCCTCACCATTTCAGTGTTGATTGTGGCAAAGTTTCAGCTGACAATTTGCTGCTTGTTCTTAGAAAACAGCTGCTTTGGTCCACCAAGGGAAAACTGCTCTCCTTTCTGCTCTCAGATGGACATATTTTTAAGGAGAATGTGTCTTAAACTGTTTTAAGGGAACATAGGACAAAGAAATGGAATTAGTTTATTCTCTGAGAGTGTCAAAATCCTGTGTGCACAACAGAACACCTTCCTTCTGCCTGTGAAGAATCATATCCTCTTCAAAGCATCCTGCTGCTCTGAAAACTTGAGAGTGAAGGGCAGATGCAGCCACACCACCTGCAAGACCACAGTTGTTACTCAGAGAAAGCCACTATTCTAGCTTTAAGAAATTATCCCAGATCTAGGGGTTTCCCCATGTATTTTTAGCCAGGACAAAAAAGACAGATTTCTTGATGCTTTTCTGACTGCATTTGCCAACATTCCCCAAGCTCTTCCTGTTCTGTCTACCGAAACGTGCTTCCATGACAATTTACTCCTGCCTAAACCACTGCTGCTCTAGTCCTGTTTCTGCTCCCTCCTCTTTCTTTGCAGCTGCACTGGCCGTTGCCTGATGCCATGGCCTAGGGAGATAGCCAGCAGCTTCCTAGAGGGCCAGGTGAGTGCACGAGTGCCAGTGCTGGCATCACAGCAAGGGCAGTGAGCCCACAGCAGCGTGAACTCTCAAATGACCCTCTTGGTGAGCTGTGCTGTGAGTGCCCTTGTTAATCAGACTCTTTAGTCTGCTGCAGTTTACTTCAAATATCACACAAAACAAGAATCAACATTAAGGATTTCTTCATCCATCCACAAACTCCTTCACAGCCCATCAAACTGATGTCATGCCACCTTCATTGACTTCTACAATAACGTCAGCAGGGCAGATTAGATTTCTGCATCAGCCTGCAGAATACCTGTCAGAGACCCTCGGTCTAATTACAGCCCTGGCGACCGCTGCTGTGAGCATCTTGCAATGGAACAGGGTAACATGGACCAGTAGATGGAGAAATTCAAATAATGCATGGAAAAAGCAGACCCATAAACAACAACAAAACCCCTATCACAATGGAGTGCAAAACCGTAGAAAGATGAAACACTGTGGAGCTCTCTTCAGCCAGCTCTGTTTATGAAGTGGGAGTATCTCCATCAGTGGGCTCAGATCACATGCAGGGTGTGACTGCTGTCTCCTATCCCCAGTTTACATTGATGAATACATTTCAATATAATTACGGGGGGATTTATTATTTGTTCTTGCTGTACAAGCAAAGTCTGTTACACTACTCTAGAATCCAGTTCATAGCAGTTACTTTTCAGGAGTCTATTCTAAGAGGCCAAATTTTAGTTTAGGGTTGGTTTTTTTTTTTTTTTTAGAGTTTATATTCTTCTCTAAGGAGTCAAGCAGGCAAATTGTGCTATGAAGAGGCTTGTACCATTCCCTGGTAGTTCTTCAGAAGAGCAGAGGGAATGGTTTCCCCTTATCTCCTTGGAGAATGATGAACTGGAGGGAAGAGCCTCCTGCCAGAAGACAGATGAACAGTCAGCGAAGCAGAAGTGGCTTTCAGTTTCTCTTCATACAGCACTGGCCAAATTAACATTTTTGTATTTTATTATTAAGTAACAGTAAGGTGAACCCTGACAACTCTGTTCAAAAATTTATTCAACCCTTAGCAGGGGAAAACTCCACTACCTGCCCGAGGCTTGCAGCAGAGGAAGGGAGGGAGTTCTCAAGGAGTCAGGCAGCAGGCAGTGTGCGTGGCATCCCAGCCCCTACAGGCGCAGACTTGGGGAAGCTGTACCTTTCCCCAACCTCTCTATCTTCCCCTCTCAAGAGCTTAATGTGCTGTAAAATGTACAATATCAGGAAAAAAAATTAAAAACTTTATGACAATATAAAGAATGTATTTGCTCAAAATATTTAGCAGTTACCACTAGATGGCATTTTGTTCCTGAAAAATTAGAAACTCCCAGATTTTGAATTACTTGTTACAGACAGCAGGAAACAGTAGGAACTGGAATTACTTACCTCATTCGGTTAGTAATTTATTATCCATTGTCTTGTATAAGCAAGACATCACTAACACAAGACCCTTTTTCTCGCAAATTTATAAATCCCCGTTATTTAACTATAGCTTGTGACTCTTCAGCCTTCTGCTCAGTAGGTAGAGGTTTAAGCTGTAGTCAGCACTTACCAAAAATCTTTTCCACATTTTTAGATGAAAGACAAATGTAGGCCAGTTCACAGACTTTGAGCATGCCATGGAAATCTGCCAGAAATGCCTTGCTCCAGTAACTGTACACAGTATTTCCTGTGTTATTTTTGGATAAACCCTTAATAAAGATTGCAGTACAAAAAATAATTCCCGTTCAGGGATAGAGCAGTTACAATTTGATTATTATGAAAAATTAATTTCATAATATTCACTTATTAATATTATACTTTGCACCAGTTCATTTTAATTTCAGCTTGTACAAGCTGTGATGTAAAAGATGACATTTCCATTCTTAATCTTTGCAGGATATAATGTATCGTACTCAGAGGTGCAATGGAGTTCTATGGGGCACATCCTGGGGTGACATGTGGGTAGCTTGTTTAACGTCCATAAGCCTCTCAATATCTGATTAAAACCAAGCAAGAGGATTTCGCTTACTCTGCAGCAAAATGGGAGACTGAGAAGTGAACTATTAACTTTTTCCTTAAAAGAGACTAGAGTACAGTTAACTCTTAGTTACAGAAACTCAAAACACCTTCAATAAATGTACTTAATTTAATTTTGCGTGTATGCAAATATACACAGGATGTTTTTTCATTAGATCATCATACATACTGCTGCTCTGAGCATATAGCAGCCTGTTTAACAGTCCATCACAGCAAAATTCAGCAATCAGAATATTGACGTAATTTCATTTCCCACTGAAATTCTGAAAGAAAAAAACAATAAAAAACCCCAGAACAGAACCCAAAAGATATTCCCAGTATGCTCTTTGAAAAACAATTTTTTTGTGTAGTATAAAACTGCATATCAACATGCTTCAGAAATACTTTGCTTTCAAGTATTTTATAATATATACTCAATGTATCTAAAGCATAGGCTTTACACCAAAGTCTCTTGCTATTAACAGGTCTTCAGCTCCACTGGCAACGGCAGTGGTAATTGCTGCTAGCCACAGACAAGGGGCTGAATGGCTGTTCGTAGCTTAGACAAATTATCAAAATCTTTCAGAGTGGAGGCTTATGGCAGCATTCATATAACCCATAAACACCAATATCCTAGATTTCTGAGCACTTGGTGAGTAAAATTGAGAAAACACTCAGGGAAAAAGCTTCCCTGCTTAGACTAAGCTACTCTAAGGGTCTAGGTATGACAGCGACTTCTGAGGAATAACTTTGGGCCTTAGAAAGAAATGCAATATTGAGTTAGAAGAAAAAGAGAGATAATCACTGGATCATGATGCACAGAAAGTCTGTGCATCACTCAAATTTTCTTTGACTAAATTATATTTACTGACAGAAGCATTGATGGTGATTAGCAGCTGGCTAAGCCAGATCCTGCTCTCATACTTGCTTGGGAAAGCCTCATTATAGAAGGAATCTAACTTCACTAGGGTAAAATTAATCTTTACCTCTTCATAAAACAGGCACAAGTTTCCTTGAAATTGTCATTGTAGGAAAGCTGATTTGGTTTAAGTAAAATATTTTTAAAAATGGTGTACTGCAAAATTTGATGTGCCTTTCTATTGGTTTAGTAAGTATACACATGCACTTTTTTTTTTTAAATTTAGCTTAATACTATTCTCCAGCAACATGTGCTGGACTGAAATAAATCAATAAACATGTCAAAACAAAACTTTACACTCTCTAAACGTTGGTGTTTATAACAATCTAACTCTGCCAAAGTGGTGACATTTTCTTAGGTAGACAAGACCCACAGGATTTTATGCACCCTAACAAACATGTCTGGGTGCCTGGCATATTATAAAGGGCAGTTACGTTAAGTGGGGGTGTGTGCCCTTATCCAATAGGTGAAAACAACAACAACAAAATCTAAACTAGACGTGAAATTACAAGAGCAGGTAAAGATCATGCATTTCTTCCCCAAAACAAAATTACTTTGCCAGGCCTTTGGAACAAGGAAAAGGCTAGACTTTAAAACAAACTGGCACTTACGATTTAAAGAGACTGTAGAAAGGAAGCATCCAAGTCAGTGTAACGTGTTTCCATCCCAAGGAAGCTGATGCTTTGCCATATGATAGGCAGAAGTGACAAATACAACTATGCTGACAACTCAGAAATGGCATTCCAGTTGTGTGGTGGCTGGAAACAGAGCTCAAAGATCTATGGCCAGCAACCTTCTTACACAGCACTCAGGAGAGTGCGGCATAATTTATAGAAGAAAAAAGAGTTATGTCCTATTAGAATCAGAGCTCTAAAAAGTGTGGATAAACTGTTAGAGACACCATAAAGAAATCTTGTATATATTTGCACGTATGTGAAAGTCATAAATTGTAAACTTACTAGCTAGAGATTCATTAAATATTCAACAAAATGATCAAGTGCTTAAAACGTTCCTCTTATCCAGTGAAATATACAGCATCTGTTCGTCATTTACAAGGATTATCTACTTTTTCAGCAAAAATCATTAGCCCTTTAAAGCAATTCTGCTGAAAGGGAGGACAGAAAACAAGAAAACTGAAATATTAGCCTTTTGCTTGTTTTGAAATCATAACCATGCTGACTATAAAGTTTGTTGGCATTTTATAGACAACTGGAATGACTGTACTATATGTTATATTGCCTTTAAGAGTATCTTTCTCAACACGCAGTCATGAATAACAGGATGTTTATACTATTTACCTCAAGTGAGATCAAAACATTCCTAACATCACTGTAAACATTTTGAAGAAATAGATCATCACAGAATGCATCTTCATGTCAGTGAGCGTGTCAGAGAAAAGGACTGGCATAATTGAGCAGTGTAACACAGCACCTTCTTGTTCAGAGGGAATAGCTGGCAAATGGCGTGAACTTTTTTCCTCCATTTCATTTTCTTCATTTATTCAGAAAGGCAATTTATTTTGCTGCTAAAGCAGAGGGCTCATTCTCTCTTTACTTGTCTTCCTTTTCCCCTGATTAGAATCCTAGATGTAAGATGTGGATGTAATCTCCCATTTTAAGCGTAAACAAATGAGTAGGCTTTCTGAAATCATTCCGTTTCTAAAATGCATCAGTTCAGTGATTTATCAAGGACAGCATTTTTGCCATCTGTAATGGTCTAGAACAAGTAATTCAGCTAAAGGGAGGGAAATACTATTTACATACTATGCCAGTACTAGCTTGCAGCGAAACAAGAGCAGGGACTTTCTAGGCAGGGGGGGACGGACCCTAACTTTTGTCTTATGGGTAGCTAAACACAGCGCCATCAGACTTGCATTCATTGCATTCAATCCACCTGGGGACAGACGGTATTAAATGGAATCATAATAGCTCATGTTTGTACTTTGATGTATTAAGCTAGCCCTAGGCGAGAGTTAGGCGAGGAAAACCTGGTTACCTGCAATTCTGTTCCTCTGAAGGTATCTATGTGACAGCACGCTCATTCCTGAAGCTCATCTTCTCAGTCTAGCACTGACAGATCTCCCTTAGCTATGAAGTACTATCCTTTAAGCTCATTAATTGCAAGCTGGAGTATCACCAGGCCCTGCTGTCCAAAGTGGTTAGAAATACTGCCCACTCCCTACTCTCTTTCTGCTATTGGTATTAAAAAACAAACAAACAAAAGTTCCCAGAAGCATGACTCCTTTTCTTTGCTTCAAGCTGTTTTGTACCTTTCATACTCGTTACCATTTCCAATCAGTCTACGCAGCTTAAGCTACTGTCTCTTTACCTAGGGATTAAAAATAATAAATACACTCGCATAATGATTTCACAACACTTTTCTGATGAAGTATTCATTCCCAGATTAAATTCTGTTATACGTAATTTATTTAAAAATTTAAGAACCTTCTCTCCCCTCCCTCCTCTTCCCCAAAAATGAACAGGAAAAAAAGTGCTTGGAACAACATACATCATCATTATAAAAATGGCAATAGAAGAGGGATAGAGACTTTGAGCAAGGTTTAAAATAAAATAATTACACAAATTGGATCAAGTTTATGTGCCTTGTTATTCTGTTGACAGCCATATGACTAGATTATAACCAACCCCACACCTAGGAAGTTAGAAACTCTTTCTGAAGATAGTTGCACTTTGCACAATTCTGAAGCCATCAGCATACAACATGCTCTCATTAGTTGTGCAGAGCAGCTGTAATTAAATTTTTTGCAACACTAAGAACTCCATACTGGGGATTCAGGACATCCTTCCAGAACTAAATATGTATTTTGTAATATATCTTGTTCTAGGAAGATGTCAATGTCAAGATTTCATAAGCTTCTCCTATCTATTTTAGCTGAAGAAGACAAGATCTACAGCATGCAGAAATTCCTTTCCTGACTACTAACTTCTTGAAATTAAAGTTTGCTATAGAGAGTTAACACAACCAAGGAGGAGGCAATATGCAAAAAGAAGAAATTCCATGCTAAATATATAAACACTTTCATGGGATCATCGCACAGAAAGAAAAAATATTTTGAAGAGGAAGGAAGTGAAGAACAAGAAAGGTTGTGATCTTAAATTCCATGAAGGAAAAAAAAAAGGAAAAAAGTCATATTAAAACCTAAAATTAAAATTAAAAGGTCAGGAGACTTACAATTGAAGAATATAAAACTTTGAAAGTCCAAATTATTTTGTGAGTGTCATCTGGACCTACCCTACACAGTGTTATGCAAGAGAGAGGTTAAATAAATCATACCTTTATTACTGTTGATACGATGGTTAAAAATAAATGTAAAGGAAAAGACTACCATAAGCCAATCTTACACTCACTGTTCTGCAGTGTAAATGAGTGCAGTTCAAATTATTTCTCTACTGAGGGAAGCAACAGGCAGCATATAAATGCAAACAACCTTCATTAGACACATTGTCATGAGTATATTAATCATGTCAAGAAGCATTGCTGAAGTTTCCTTCAGTGCAATTTAACATACCTTACTTTATTAGGATGCACTTAATTTCACTATGTTTTCTCCTCATTATCATTTATGATAACCAATTAAAATGTTTGTGTCTGTCTCTAAGCAAATTACTTCTGTAATTCTGGTAGCTGAAATCACCACTCATCCAACACTTCTGTCATCTCTTTCCATCAGTGTAGCATCTTTCTTTGCCCAGCCTCTATTAGCATTTTAAAGAGAAAAAGCTTACTTGGATTGGATAGTTAGATATAAAACCGGGTCTTTTTACAGTGTAGACAATAAAAAGTGGGTTGGTTCCGCCCCAGTTGCCCTGTTATAGAGCCTTTGTGGTTTTTTTCTTTGGAGTGACAAGCGTAACTCAGATAGTCAGAAAAAGAACATAACGAAACAACAGAGGGCTTGGGCATTATTCTCATATTGGGCTCAAAGTTGTGTGCGGTTTAAATTTAATTTCCTTTGGTCAACACATGCAATAAATGCAAGTACACAGCAACTTTACCTTTTTTCTCCTCCTCCAAAGCCTCCGTATCAGAGTGCTGTCAAGAGCTTTTCAAACGATGATGTAACAGGATGTGCAACGCCATATATTGTTTCCAACATTCATAAATAAGCCCAAACCCTTTTTAATATTCTAAAAGCCAAACATGAGGGCATGATCTTTTCTCAACCTCTCACAACAAAACCATGAGCAGTTCATCTGACCATAGCTGTTATTTCCTAGCTTCATGCATATTAAGATTAAGATATCTGAAAGTTAGCTGGAAATTCTGATTACACACAACACTTCTGCTGCAGAACTCACAGCAACCAGAAATGCCAAGCAACATCTGGGATCACCAAGCTATATTTATGAAGTCCTTTATCTGCAGATTACCTTGGGGTCCTGGAACTAACGATACAAGGCTGATTTCTCAGAAGCTGCTGGAACTCAACTGCAGAGCAATGGAATTTGGCTTATTTTCTAAAGAAACATATGTGTTCTTTATATAACATTACTTTGACATTATATTAATGACTTCCAGAAAAATGCTGATAATAGCAAGGATGAAGAAATAAGTCTGAAGACAGTGCTGCCTTTTAGAACAATTATAATTTCATTAAAATAGGAACATAACTTAAAGATAGATTTTATTCTCTTTGATGATTTACTCATGCAAACTGCACATAAAAGAAAACAGTACAGTTTGTGAAACATGTCAAATGTAAAGACCCAAAATGCTAAGTACAGAAGTAGTGTGACGTACGTCTCAAAACGGAATCCATGGTAGTACGACAAATAACTTTTCTCTATTTGCTGAACACAGATTTTAATGGTTCTTTTTCCAGCCCCACTGTTAAATTCATTAACTGTTTACACGTCTCCTATACACTTATGTAGACTTATTTTACAAGCGCGACAGTTTTGTTATAAAAAAACTCCACTTATATAAATATGATTTAAAAGCCTTTGTGTTTAGGAGAGCAAATTATAGTATAACCAACGAGGCCTTATCTAGTCCACCAAAACTACAATGAAAAGTGACTGTATAGCTTTCTTGCAGAATTCACATTTTGTGCCTTTGCAATTAATTTCCTTCTCACAAGAGGTCCATTGTATTTCACCATCCTGGAAACGTTCAATAACTGTTACAGCTTTTTATCTTGGAATTGGGAAAGTAAGACTTTTAAACACATGAGGTTATCAACTCAACTTTCTTAGTTTTAAAATACAAAATATTTAGAATCCCTATTATTGTCATGCTTAAAGCCCTGCAATGATACACATGACTTAGATATTTCTTTGTCCAGTTTTCATTACAGTATGGTTGTATATATATGGTAGAAATTATGATTTTCCTGTGGATCAATTACATTTTTAGATTTAAAACTGAGTCAAACTTGATGGCACTGACACTTAAAAACACATAGTATAGCGTGGAGAAGGAAGAGCAAATGAACTACACAACCCATTATAAATGCATTAAATCTTTGTTATATACATAATGGAATCCTGCTTTACTGCCAGTTGCTACTATGCATCTGTTTTTGCTATTATACAAAGTTTTCCGACCTGAAAGCACACATCTACTTTTTTTAAACAACTTAATCTATTGTAAAATATTGTACTGTATTTTGAACATGAGTACAGAATCAAAATAGATAATGGCACATTTAAAAAACTCAATATCCTACAGATGATTGGATAATGAGAAAAGTGTACCTACAATCATCTCATCAGAAACAAACTACGTCATGGAATGTTAGTTATCCAAGTTCGCACAGTAAATAACATTTTAAAACTGCAATCACCTATCAGCCAGCATCACATTGAAGGCATCTTTAAACATTCAAGCAAAAGACTGCTGGCATTAACTACTGAACCATTCTCACGCACACACCACACACACCACATTATAATTACATTGTTTCCAAGATACGGTAGATACTGATTTTTTTTTTTTTTTTTCCACAAGAAAGGTATCAAAATTTTTGCTACTAAAAGATGACAGTGCTTACACAAGAATTAAGTACAGGTTAGCTTGCAAATACAAGACAATGACAAAAAAAAGTCTTGAGTTGTCTGAAGAAGGATTTTAGGCTTTTCTGGCATCCAAAACCATGAGTAAACTCCTTAGTCTGCGACTCAAAAATCCACAAAATATCAACCTACTTTGGAATACTAAACATTCCATATTTGATAACCCTGTATTTTACAATATGCTTACTGGTTTCAGCCTAGCAACAAAGGGTAGTTATAGATATCTGTTCTGACTGGAGAAATAAAGATCTCCTCCCCCCAGAATGAAAGTGTTGGCGGGGGGAAAAAAAAACCACCTGACATCAATTTAAAATTAAAAAAAAATCAAATCTATTTAGTAATGATCATCATCTAGGATAGGTATGTGCATAAGAGTACTGTATCTCATATACTGTACTGGCCCTATTAAACAAATTAAAAACCCCAACAGTTAAAAAGCCAACCAAAATGCTATACATAAACCAACCCAAACGTTTTTCTCCCAATGTTCTTCCTCTCATAATGTGCAAAACAATAAAAAAAGGCAAAAAGACTAAAAGCAAATTTACTGTTACTGTCTTTCTCTTGCCTAGTGCTTTATGACCTTGCTAACGTTACAAAGTCAATAGGGACTATGCAGAACTTTGGTATAAAAATGTCACATAATATTACTATCACAGTCTTGGGGATGACCTTTAGTAATTCACCCCAATGTTTGTTGAAATAATACCAAATTAAAAATGAAATAAACCACATTGTACTGTACACACACTTTACACATTAAGCACAAAAAATAACTAGTAAAACTAATACTTAAAAAAAAAAAAAGTCTTTTGCAAAGAGACTAGAACTGGTGTTCTCTCTCATCTTCACCTGCCAATCGTTAAAGCCAAATTTAAGTTGGATTTTTAAAAATGAATGATTTTAAGCTACAATTTCTCCTAGATGGAGACTGGTCTTTTGTTGATTTCCCTTTAAAGTCACAAATGTATATCTAAGAAACTGATGCAACGCAAGTTTTTAATCAACTTCCTGAAGGCTGCGACTGGGAGGGAGGCGCCATGACGATCTGGGAAAGCACCGGCTCTGTGCTCTGGTCCGCCATCTGGGTGAGAACGGAGGTGGCCACTGCTTCTGCCTTGGAAGTTGAGCTTACGCCGTTGGAAGTGCTGACAGAACTGTGCTGAATAGCTTCCGTGTGTGGACTGCTTGGCACTGATATGTCTTCCGAACTATCATCTTTATCTGCAGCTGAAGAAAAATTAATTTATTTTTTGTCCCTGGAATGCACACCACCATGTCCCAGGTAACAGCAATCATCCCCTAAATAATCAAAATTCATGGTGTAACACAGCACAAATTGCAAAACAATCTCATTTTCATTTTTTAAAGAAAACACTACTTTGTAAGCAAAAATATGGACTGCAGTATGGAATAGTCAGGAAACAAGAACATTTTCACATCTTCAAAGTCATGATTAAAATTGTCTGATTTCCTGCGTAGTAAATCAGCTGGTGGGTAGCACGCCTAATTCTAATGATGAATGCTCATGTCAATAAGCAATACTTATAGATCAAAAATGCTACCAGGTCTCTTGGTGCTATATGAATTGGCTTTAGATTTTTAACATATGCTATTTACTGCGTTTGCTTAGTAATAAAACGAGAATAATTCTACGTTCAGTAATTAATACTTGTGATCATGAATATGATATCTGAAAAAAACATTATTTACACCACTATATTAATTGGACAATACTTCCACAAGTTTTCAAACCACATTCTTTTAACAGAGTGAAGTTCAGTAACTTCTTTAGTATACAAATGCCTCTCAGTAAGATTTAAAATTGTTAAAACTGATTTTAAAAATATCTTCAAGAATACTTCAGGTGTTCTCCACACAACTGAAGTGAATTAGCCACACAGTTGCATCATTTTTTCCTCATAAGGAGGGTAAACAGTTTAAAAAATAATTCTCATTGTGCAAAACTAGAATTTACAAAATGAGCATGATTTAAAATGTCTTTCTTGCACAGACATCCTAGGCATGCTAAAATCACCCCTTTTTTTCCAGAGTTGCAAAAGTTAGCCAAGGCATTATACAAACGCCGTCAAGCAAAAAGCTGAGTTAAAGACTAAAAAACCAAAAAAGGAAATAAGCCTACTGTTTTTCACTCAAAAGTAGAAGTATGAACACCGAATTTAATCATAACTTTTTTGTATCACTTTGTGCTACTTAGTGTTTTCAAGTATTTTTCACAATAGTTTTATACGCTGACTTAAATCCAGTATACAGATGGAATACCGGAAGTCCCTTTTAAAGCACTATTGACTATTCTATAACATAACAATATAGAAAGATACACACAAACATAGCCAGAAGAAGCATGAACTATCGCTTGTGACATAGCAATGGAACAAAGCTTGATTTTCTCTAGACTTGTCTTTGCAATCCCTTTCAGATTTGCTTGAGATTGGCCTACAAATTCAGAAGTTACCCAGAGGAAGAAAAGGGTTGGGAAAGGATTACACTAGCACTAAGAGATTAACACCACTGTGGTATCACAGCCTCATTTCCATAGAAAACCAGGCTAATAGCAGCAACTAAAAGGAACACTAAGCATGAACAAACAATGACAAAATGAAGTTTATGATGTACTGAGGTTTATATGACATACTAGCTATGGGTAAGAAAATTCACTAAATTAGCAAGCAAAGTCCCCACCATAAAGATCTTTGAGCAAACCCATGCGTACTAAGAACACACTCCTCTTCAAAGCCTGAAAACAACAGTTCTATTATTGACCACTTCTGGAAGAGAACGGTAAGGTCAAAAAGGATGGGTAAGCAAGCAAAACTGCTATATTTCTTTCTAAGAAATACTGCCTACATGAACAAGGTAGTGGTTTCTGTTATACCTCTACTATAAGAGCATGGACATAATCGTTTGAAAGTATCATAATGTTCTTATCCGTGAGACCAACTATTTTACAAATACTGCATTTTTAAAAAACCAGATCTTTCAGACATTAAAGGAGATAGAGACAGATGATATTGAGCTAGGTCTGCTGACAATTACCACATTTCCTACGGTTATGTGGTAACTGTATACAGCAAGAGGAAGAAAATTAAAATACTTCTGAAAGACATCTGTGATCTTTAGTAGGATTTGCCCATTCAAGAAGAGAAAGAACATGAACGAGTGCCAACACAGTTAACGCTATGCAACAGGATTTGATCTTTGCTACACCTCTATCAAGACCTACAAGATCTCATGTAAAAAGAAGTAAGAAGGAACACATGCAGACTTCATTGAAAACAGAAACTCTAGTGCCACTTCCTGAAAAATACTGAATTACTAATTATGAGAGTAGCATATTCTTCCGCCCAGACAAAATGAAATGGCAGCAAGTGGGATAACATGTATTGAATACAGTCTCCCTGCTGTAACACCTGCTCCTCCTCTTCAGAACTGCTGTTATTCTCCTATGAATCTCAATCTTCCTGTTATGCTCCTTTTGCTGATCCCTGATTTCCTTGTTGGCCAAATCCTTCTTACCCTCAATAAAAAGGATAGTTTTAAATGCTACAAGCCAGAGAGAGAAAGTAAAGTACATCATTATCTTTCAGCCAGGGAAGGAAGGTCTTCCATTGTTCTGTATCCCTTAACACATATGTTGTTAAGTCAAAAGCAATGTCTGTAATAATATCACAGTGGTAGAGAACATGAGAAAGGCTTGATTTTCTGATTTTGATGGGCTCAGGAAGACCATATATGCAATGGAAGAAACAGTTATGAGAAAACTTATGATCACCAATGTACAATAGAAGTTTTCATATCATTGAGCAGATGAACAAACATACTGTGCTGAAGAGACAAAAACACATGATTCAGGTATTTTTGGATGCCAGGGGCTAGAGAGAGGCAGCTTACAGCAGACAGGTGATAACATAATATACAGACCTAACACTAGTTTATGGTAATAAATTTAACTGGAAGCGTAAATCCTTGCAATAACTACAAAGTAATATTTAGAAATGAGGTGCCATCCTAAAGAATAGCTATTTAGATTTCCTTCAAAATCCTTCCTTATCTAGCCCTAACTTTATAGGAATAGCGGCCAAAAACTGAGTACAGAACTCCATTTGAAGAATTAAAACCAAACAACAAAATCTACTCAATGAATATAGAAGATACTTAGAGTCACCTCATTACAAAAGTGACTTGTTTTCTTAAGCCTGAAGACTGGGAATAAAGAACAAAGGCGTTTAGAAGAACACAGGAATGTCATTATTTAAATTCCAACAGATTTTTTTTTCTTTTTTCTTAGTTGACCAGAGAATTGCCAGGCACAGGACTGTGGTTTCAAGAGCGCAACTGATACATACCAGAATCATAACATAGCTAACAATGTAGAAAAAAGCCTAGGCATTTTAGCTTTTTAATGGCTCCCCCAGCTTTGCCTCAAACGAAGGAAAATGCACAATCCAAATTAGAAATGAATCTACAGAAGTAACATGTGCTGTACATTAGAAGGCTGAAAATGTACAGACCTACATCACATGAACTTTCCTGAAGGCTACATAGTTCCTAGACAGGCTGCGTCATGAAGCAGCAGCAAGCCATTTTGGTAATGGAACACAACATGGGCTAGACTGAACTATAGAGAAGATTTAAAAAATACCAAACAAAGCACAGAGGAGACTTGTGAGGATGTACTAAAAAGTACCCTTTTAGAGTCGTCAAACATTGCCATTATTTGCTTCTTAGCATTGCTTACCAACAGCTTTCAGCAAGGTAAGCAAACAAAGAGGGATTTCAGTCTTCAGAAGAAAAAACCCCACCAAAAGCAAAAAGGGAGCTAGTATGCAAGCATTGACATGTAATCCAGAACTTTTGGTCCCCTGATAATCACTAGAAAGGAAGCCTCATTGTAATTCTCATCAGGCCATCCATGGACTATAAAGGGACTCAAGCCTAGAAATGATAATTTCCAGTGAGCTGGCCTCTGTGAATATCCCCTACAGTCACTGAAGGACTGTCGCCTGTCCAGAACAGGCTGGAGGAACATAGTGGTTTGAGTGGTTCAAATTATTCGAGGTCAGAAACTGGTTAGTCACCTTCCACCACTTCTTTAAAACTAACTAGAGAAAGAACACAAAAAATGCCATTTAATACCACCTACATTGCAGCCTCTACTTATCTTCCATGTTCTTGAATATCGTGATGTCCTTTTGAAAAATATGAAAAATACCTAAAACACC
>WAAD01010432.1:25453-53813 GCA_013389945.1 Fregata magnificens | reverse complement strand
TATTATATATGTTCAAACAGTCCAACTGAATTCTCACAAGATACTGGCATGCTGAAGTACTTTTAATGCCATAGTCAATCAGTAATAAAGTCTATTCAAAAGTTTGTTTACTCAATTTGATCCTATCATCCATTTTAATTGTGTTTAAATATCTTTAATGAGGAGGGCTCTGTTAAACCATAAAGTTAGATGGCAGGCATCTTTTGTTCACGGTCTCTTAAGTATACATATTAAAATAAGTTACTTGAGTCTTTTGGGAAAAAGTCCAAATCGTAATGTTTTGTCAATAATGTCACCTCTGGTAGTACTTATTCTACTCAGATGATGATAGCGCCCATTAAAATGAGAGTACAGCACACATGAAAAGAAAATACTCTCTACCATTTACTGAAATTTGGTCTGTTTTTAATTGCTGTGCAGTGCACAGCAATTGATAGCTAAAGTGCTAATTATTTTTAATGTAATTACATTTAGTTATCATAATTGCTACTCATATCTCCTGTCCTAATAGAGAGATGTTAAGGGCCTTATTCACAGAACTGTTATGTTCCCATCATGCAGGGAAAAAATGAATAGGAAACGTACCACGGTTTTTGAGACAAACTGTTCCAGTGACTGCATCTTTTGGGAGCTACAATTGGCTATTGGTGTCCATCACAGTGTGAAACTGAGAGTCAGCTTTTCAGAACTCTGCCCGCGGCTTTTCCTCTGTGCTTGTGTAAATGGAAATCCAGAAGCTGGGAGCTGACACCAGATATTCCTGTTTCTGGTCTCTAAATTTTATCCAAAAAAGTATCCCCCCAGCACTTCAAAAAAGAATCAGCAATTACACTTGTGATTGCAATTACAGCAGTGATTAAATACGAACCATGCTGATTGATTTGTAACAGTAACAAAGATTTTTGTTAAATCAGTATCACACAGCCTGCAGTTAAGATGTAGTGTTCAGTATTTCTGGCGTTAGAGCAGATGTTTCATGTTTTATCACAAAACCTGTACAAGTGGGATGTATCTCAATGATACTCATATTCCACACTGCAAATAATGTATAAGGAAATTTGATTTCTTTTTAAAAAGAACTAACAACTAAATATTCAGAAGTAGTCACTGGATTTTTTGCTTACCTTACTTGAGACATACCTGAGTGATTTCCTCCCATACAGTTAAAACCAATAAAAGGTTCTTGATGCACCTGAAATTTAGCCCTGGATCACAATTCACAGTTTGTAGGATGGAACTATTTGATCTTCCTAACAGTTAAATAGTAGGTACAATATTCTTTAGAGGGGATCAAGATCTATTATGGAAAGCCTGAAAACTAAAAAATCAAGTGGATATTGATTTGGATAGCCTTGTTTAAAAATATATCATTAAAACTTAAAACAACTCTAAAATAAATCCAGTGGGGAAAAAAGTGTGCATACCTGGATGATAGAAGGAAATATGCTATGCTAGAGGAAGACAGCACACACGACTGCCTTTTTGGTCTGGACAGAAGTGGTGCTTGTGCTTCACTGTGCTTCTGATATATCTGAAACGTAAGAAAGTATCGCATGGCTAGTTGGTTTTTGTTCAGTTGAGAACGCCATGACTGGTAATGTCTACAAAATGTTTTCTATATATTTGATAATCTATTTTTATTTTCTGTAGGTTGTAGTAAATACTGTAACTTCTTGCTTGCAGAAATGTTAGCCTGTGCCTGACATCTCTTTTAGATCTCCTTCCTAGCGTGTTTTTCACCAATAATACCAGGAGTGTCTGATTGGTGGGATTTGGATACTACATTCAGAATAACTGAATTATGGTTGGGAATCTAAAGCTTTTTTTTTTCTCTTCAACAATTACTTCTGAAGTAGGAAAGATGGGTTCATATGTTTCTTTTTTCCAGCGCTGTAAGGTACACTGAGCATTAGAAGAGAGCACAAGATGGAAATGAGTGCCAACGCACTGAATTCCACCTGCCTGTTCAGTGCATGCATTAGTCTACATTTGTGTCATGGTTTAACCCTGGCCAGCTCAGTTTATATACTGAGCATGATGTCATGCTACGGAATATCCCTTTGGCCAGTTTGGGTCAGCTGTGCCCCCTCCCAGCTTCTTGTACATCCCCAACTTTCTCAGTCGGTAGAGCATGAGAAGCTGAAAAGTCCTTGATTTAGTGTAAGTGCTACTTAACAACTAAAACATCAGTGTGTTGTCAACATTATTCTCATCCTAAATCCAAAACACAGCACTATACCAGCTACTAGGAAGAAAATTAACTCTGTCCCTGCTGAAACCAGGACAATTTGTCAGGATGCTTTCCAAAGTTACTTGATGTTATGAAACAATGTTTAAAAATCCCTACATAAACAGTACTGGCAAAAAATTGCTGATATTTGCATTTCTGTTGATCTGTAGTTATTGATTTTTTAGATATACAATACAGATGTCCATTGTATTAAAAGCTAAAAGCAAAACATTTATTAAGCATAGCCATTCTAATTGGTTTTGAATCAGGGGAGAAGATGCTAGTTCTTCACATAGTCACAGGCCAAGCTCTGTTTTGAAGAATTATGACTAGGCGATGTTTTCATACAGACCTTTTGTTCATCCCACTTCCTTGAGTCAACTTTTCTCTTTTTACTCCTTAGTCATTCTTGAGAAAACACTGACAGTTATACTGAATTCTGACGTGAAGACCTGTTCTGTAGTGAACTCACTTGCTTGTTGGTTAAAAATCATTGCTTTTTCTTCTTATACTTTTTTTTGGTAATTCGCTTGCAAACACTTTTGGTCCCTTAAAAAGGGATGAAGATGTTTATGTGATGCTTGCAACTTTGTCTTTAGTTCTGAAATTCTTTTTTGTAGGAGAAATGACTGAAACAAAACAATTGAGTCTAGAAACAGTCTTGTTTTAGTACAAAGTCAGTATGTCTTTCAAATAAACGTTTGAAATTAAGAGTTTATATAAGAAACAAGACTTTCTACTGAGTGTCATAAAGAAAAAAACAAGAACTTTTCTACTGAAACTCCTGGTTTGTGGGGGGGTTCCTCAAAACCATTTCCAGAATCCCAGCACTTCCAGGTTGCTATTCCTAGAAACAGTGCTGTTGCAAAAGAAAAGATGAATAACAGCAAATTCAGTCTGGCTGCAAGTGATATGGTTTTTACCCCATCAGCATTTGATTATTCACATTTACAATTCAACTGAAATATTTATAGGTATTTCTGAAAATGTTTATATTATACTTGGTCAACTTATATTTATAATAGTTAATGTATTATGTAAATTTTTTTGTAATTTTGATATATATTTGGTGATGGAATTTCAACAAAACTGCAATAAGATTTCTGACTTGCCATTGTACTTCTCTGTATCTAATCATTAATTCACTGTATGAAATCCTGCTGTTGTATTTAAAGTGTTATCATATTTGCTTAACTTTGATCATATAATTTTATCCTTTTTTCCTCTAGCCTTTGCTTTCATGCGAACTTTGTACAGTACTTATCAATCATTATTGTTCTATAGAGGTTTTTTGTATTGTATCACAATACTGTGTCTTTTGTCTCATATTCACTAATTCTTCTTTCATATTGCCTCTCTCAAAAGGAAATTAATCTTTTCCAAAGCACTGTTAGCCATGCCAGTTGCACCATGAAAAGTATAATACACTTCAGCATTTTATTTCCCAAAATAATAGTAATTACTTCCATACAATCAAAAACTCAGCTCCTCAGTTCGTCCTAAGTTTTGGTCCCTTGAGCACCCACTATACAAATATATTAATTTTCTTTTCAACTATTTCATTAAGTGAACCAACTAATTCCCTATGAAACAAAACTTTATTGCAGTTCTAGTTGTGGTTTGCTGTTAGGAATTTATCAGTACCTAGAATGGGTGAGATTTATTTCATTTGCTCAGCCCTCACATTAACTAAGCTATTAGAAACTGATGAAACATCAAAAAAAGAACAACTGTGTTTTAAAACCAGAGGACCAAATGCTATGTAATGGGAACACGGCCAGTTTGCAATGAGGGAACTAGCCACAACCAATATGGAAAACGTAATTTTGTATTTGTTGGCTTGGAGATGATATGCTTAGCAGTGTGAGGCTGGATGTCATTTCTGGATTTATAATTGTGTTTACAATATTTTAGTGAACCTCAAAACTGTACAAACTGAATTTGTGTGTAGTATCAAAATCTAGTTTATGTTTGTATGCATAAAATTGCATATCACACTCAATAATAACTTACATTCTTCAATATAGGCACTGTGAGATTATGCTTCTCTGTAAAGGAATAATTGCTACATATTGGATACCTGTAGCTATAATTGCTCTCCATTGCTCTGTATTTATCTATCATTGTTATATGAGTGTAATTCCTGAAGTCTTCAAACCAGGGTATTTTTAGGAAGCTGATTTGATTTTAGTAGGATGCATTTTTTGTGATAAAATGCTTATAGGCTGACAATATATTTCTTGTATAGTCTAGAGCTCATTAAAAGGGAAAGAACTGAGGAAAAGGAAAAAAACCCACAATGAGTGAGAAAGGGAGCAGAATATAATGGAAAAATGGGTGTGAATAAAAGAAAAAGGATCATAGGTAATACTGTCTTTTCAAGGAGAGGAATTTGGAGATGCAAAACACCCAAAAAGTAGTACACTAGGTGTAGATATACTGATGGGGGTTTTAATGTCTATTTCTTTAGGTGTTATACCATTATTATAAAAGTTGATACTTAATTTCTTCTCAGTGTCCTCATAGTTAAAAAATGGAAGATACACAAGCTATCAGTTTCTGATTATAGAATTACAGTGAATTTTTTCATCAGTAAGTTGTAAAAACACAGATATTAAATTGTATTTTACCAAACGTTTTCATTGGCAAAATATAAAACCACTTTCACGAGTCTTGTATTATTTTTGCCTTCATTTTTCGGTATGCAGCCTTTGGCTAGGCAAAGAAACAATTCAGTCTTGGATTGTGTTTGAGTTTTCTGTCACAAAAAGAGACTCTTGAGAGTCATACTCCTGCTAACTTCCAACTGACTGCAAGTGCATCCCCTGTAGTCCTTGTAAGATTTTTTGAAGTACCTTTCCTGTTCAGCAGTGTTTCTTCCGGCTCAAATTACTTGCAATTCAGTTAACAATTTTTTTTGCCTGATTCTACAAGAAACATGGGAGTTGTCTTTTTCCCTTTTGAAAAAGCTATGGATTTTTGCTATTCTTCTACCTATTTCTTGCCTATTTTCTGACCTTTGAGCTAAAGTGTCTGCACATTCACATCCAGGAATTGCCTACACTAGTCCGTAGTGGTCCTCTGCACAGTGTATCCTCTTGTCTGGCTGATCTTCCGATATGCATCCAGTGCATCTCCCAACCCTTCCTACCTCCATCACTGGGCTCTCAGGTAGGGCAAAATCTGCACTGATATCTAGGAGTTGCAGTCCTCACAAGAAAAAAAGTTGCTGGGAATTGTATTTCAGCAGGTACGGATGTTTCATCTCACAAAACTGGAGTATAGGGTTCTTTGTCGGTGATATTTCAGCTGTGATACTGCAAAGCTGTTTCTGCCAAAGGAAAATCTGTAACAGGAAAGAGAAGAAAAAATCAGAACCTGAGGAGGTTGGTAACAGGTTTCTAAGCATAGCAGATTTTGTTTTCTGGGCATTCAGTAGCTATTGGAGATGAATATGAGTCTGAGAGATCTTTGCTGTTCTGAAGAGGTGATTCTGAACAGTTCTTGGGCTGAAATTGGAAAGACGTTTTCCTGTAAAAGTACGGATCAAGAGTGAGAGAGCAGCAGACTAGTTGGGAGAGGGCAGTATTTAGTAGGCAAGGTTGAAATACACAGAGCAGTGCAGATGCCTGGGCCAACTTGCTATAAATGCTGCAGCTGCGTTAGTGCAGGACTCTGCTGGGCATCTGTATCCTCTCCACCTGCAGGGTTGCATTGCAAAATATAGGTGTGATAAAAATGTCTTGATACAGGACAGGATGCTGTACCAGCACCTCCAACAAAGTCTGGTCTGTGCTCTTCTGGCGTACTGTAACAGGTCTGGCAGGTCCCATCGTGGCTTGGGATTGTTTGTAGAGTAGAGGAATGGCACAGTCGAACCACTATGGAGGTAGAAAATGAGATGCCTGATAATTGATTCATCCTTACGCAGTATAGGGACAGACTCGCGATGTACTGATACGTACGCAGACTCATGAGGCATATTCATGTATCTGTACAATAAAATACTAAGTCCTCTTTTAGTTTTTGCCTTAAGCTTTAGTATAGTGTGAAAAATACCAACATGAAATGGTATTACACCTGAAATAAGACAACAGAATCACAGAATGGTTGGGGTTGGAAGGGACCTCTGAAGATCATCTTGTCCAACCCCCCTGCTTAAGCAGGTTCACCTAGAGCAGGGTGCACAGGACTGCATCCAGGCAGGTTTTGAATATTTCCAGTGAAGGAGATTCCACAACCTCTTTGGGCAGCCTGTTCCAGTGCTCTGTCACCCTCACAGTAAAGAAGTTTTTTCTCATGTTCAGCTGGAACTTCCTGTGTTCTAATTTGTGCCCATTGCCCCTTGTCCTGTCATTGGGCACCACCGAGAAGAGTCTGACCCCATCCTCTTGACACCGACCCTTCAGATATTTATAAGCAGTAACAAGATCCCCCCTCAGTCTTCTCTTCTCCAGGCTGAACAGAGCCAGGTCTCTCAGCCTTTCCTCAAAAGAGAGGTGCTCCAGTCCCCTGATCATCTTTGTGTCTCTCCGCTGGACTTGTTCCAGCAGCTCCCTGTCCTTCTTGAACTGGGGAGCCCAGAACTGCACACAGTACTCCAGATGTGGCCTCACCAGGGTGGAGTAGAGGGGGAGGATAACCTCCCTCGACCTGCTGGCCACACTCNCTCCCCAGGTGCAGGACTTTACACTTGCTCTTGTTGAATTTCATTTGGTTCCCCTTGGCCCAGCTCTCCAGCCAGTCCGGGTCTCGCTGGATGGCAGCATAGCCTTCTGGCGTATCAGCCACTCCTCCCAGTTTGGTATTGTTGTACGTGTAGTACATGTAGTACATGTTTTTAGTGTTCCTTGTTCAGCTTGTTGCACCATGCTGTTTATATTTCACTTTGTTTTAATTAAATTCTCACTGAAATGAGTTTTCCAAATTCTAATGAGCACTCCCTAATTCACAGGGTTTTTTTCAAGTGGCAGATTTAACATTTGGTCAAAAACCCCCAGCAGATAAAAAGATAAAAGGCGAAGGTTTTAATAGAAGATTAGGCTTCTCTAAGTCTCTGGGAATAATTAGAGATCTAGTTGACCTATGAATATTTATAAATGTGTTAATTAAGGGATGTGTGAGTGAATCCGCCTTGCTGTGTCACGTACTCATTAACCATATCAACTCCCAGATGTTCATCGTATCTGTGTTAAGGACAACCCACAATTCAACTGTATTTTGTCAGTTTGAGGACGTCTTCCCAAGGTGATGTTTAAATCTATGTATTATCAAAGTCAGTAGCACAGGCTCAAGAAACGCTCCATGCCAAAGGGCCATGTCTGTGGCTTCAGTGTTTTCACCAATGTAGCTGTAGGGGTGATGCTATGATGCTGACCATTCCTTGAAGAGACAAAGGACTTTTCAAAATTGTTTTGCTCATTTATTTTATTTACTGGATTTGATTCAGTAACTTTGTATCTGTTTTTAAAAAATGCCTAACTAGTGATAAATGAGTGTTAATAAGGGACAGGCTTATTGTGTGTGCTTCTTAATTAAAAAAAATACTGAGACTTTGTGCAGTATTTTTCTGAAATTGCCCAATTAATAGCTCCTTAAGCATCTTAGTGAATTAAGACACTTTTCAGCAATGTAGCTCTTAATTTGGGTAGGCTGAGGAATTATCTTCCGACTTGCAAGAGCAGTGCCCAGCCGAAGATCCATGAGCAAGAGCCATTTCTGACTGCATTATCAGTGTTTGTAAGCACACCTTCAGCTGGACTGGGGATGTCAAAGCCTTTTAGGCTGAACCAGTTCTTTAAGGCCAGACTGGACTGTAGCGTTGTTATCTAGTGGTATGTTTACAAAGGGTCATGTTAGGCAAGAAAGGTGAGTGAAATCAATTCAAAAAACTTAAATATTTTTTTCTTACTCTGAATCAGTTTTTGAAAACGTTTTTTCCTCTTTCTGGAAGAAGATTATTAGTTGCTGTTTCTTCTTAAGAAAGCCAGAGCTACAGGCACCCTTTGTGAACATTAAGCAGTTGCACTCTGGTGCTTTCCAGAACATTAAATGGCACATAGTTAGCCCTATATAGAGCCAAGTCATGGATGTTTAATTAAAGTATATATTGTGTTTTGCTAACACAAGTCTCATTGAATTGCATCCAGTCTATACTTGGAGATATTGGGGTATAA
Source organism: Fregata magnificens (assembly GCA_013389945.1). NCBI lineage: Eukaryota > Metazoa > Chordata > Aves > Suliformes > Fregatidae > Fregata > Fregata magnificens. The sequence continues at coordinate 45,407 of WAAD01010432.1, read as the reverse complement.
GAAACCCCCTCTGGTTTGTCTTAGTGGTTAATCTCTTGTTAAAATGCACTGCCTTAATCTGGGCTGAATCTATCCAGCTTCTATTTCTCGCTGATGGAAGTTTTTTCTCAGTTTTTTTTGTCCTGTCCTTACTTCCTCCAATACATCAAAAAGCTCCTTAATATCTGTTGTTTCTTCCCTTTGAAAGTCCCATATACTGTAATTAAGTCACCACTAAATCTTGTTTGTAATAAATAAATAGATTGAGCTCATTAAGACTCGACCATAAGACATTTTCTCCAGATTTCAGATAGGTTTTCTGGCTTTTTTTTCTGGCACTCTTCCTAGATTTTCAGTCACCTTTCAAAATGTGGTCCTCAGATCAGGATAGGGAGTAGTAGTAAGACCCACTCACCAAGATCTGCAAGGGCTGCATTAGACTTTCCTTATGCCAGCTTCTCAATAGGAGTGCCTGTTAACTGTGACCCTTATACCTATTTTAGGGTCAGTATTTTCCATGATGCAGTCTGCTCCTCTAGACCTGTGTCCCACTCTTCTGCCAAAGGACACATTGTGGAATAGTTGCAGAAGAGGAGTGGGCAGAAGAAAAGGAGAATGGGGGAGGAGTTTTCAAAAATTGGCACTGAAATTACTTTTCTATACCAAGGCATAACATTGATTGTGTTATTTTTTGGCATTAATGGTAGTTTTAGTCTGAGCTGGGAAGAGGCCAGTGACATGTTATCTGAATGGTGACAACTGTTCTGTATTATTGAATAAAAGTAAAGTATATGTGCATCCTCCCTATTGCACAACTGATTCTGAATGAAAAGAAAATAATATTAGGAGATAGCATATTTTTCTTTTTTTTTTAAGTTCACATTACGTTCATTTTAAGAAAAGTTTTTAACTGTAAAGAATATGAAGGACCTCTTAGGATAGCGGTAATCTAGCCTCAGGCTATATGGAAATAATGGTAGTCAGAAATGAAAAAGCCCTATTAATCATATCAACTCCCATATCACCAGGAGAAAACCTTATTACTTTCTGTATATGCAAAATCTGGATTTAGAATAGTTTAAACAGCACATGGCTGACTTCTCAGTTGCCAGCATGAAAAAATAACATTGTCGCCTCCCACCAACTGGGAATTTGGCTCCAATGCAATGGCAGCTGTGCTGACTTCAAATGAGTTGGCTGCCCAGCTGCTGCAGGTCAGGTTAAAGCACCTGCCTCCCTGCCAGATGCTTGACAGGTCCTACAGGATTGCCATGGGCTGCTTTCAGAAATACCTGCAAGTACCTGTGGCCTTCATAGACCAGTTGGACAGGGCTGGAGAAGAAACTGCATTTACTAAGCAACCTTCTTTCTGTTTTGCCAGGTTTATGGGGTGCCCATGTGGCTAACAAGTGACGGAGGGTGGTGGGAATCCAAAAGATATGAGACACATGGAGGGTCTTTGCTGTTAGTTGTTAGTCCTTACAAGTAAATTCTGTTTCCTTCCTGGGCTGCAGTTTTTCCCCTCTCTTTCTTTTCCCAGTGTCTCCAAGGAGAAGGGCTGTGACCTGTTGTCCACAGTCTTCCCACAGGAGGAGGAGGTGGAGCAGGAAAGCTGGGTGGTAGTGTGGCTCCTCCCGCCACTCTGCCCTTGGTGGAGTGGGGGGAATGCTGCTGCTGCAGTAAGGACAAGACAGGAGCCCTCTGAAGGAGGACAGGTGGCTGTTTGCAAGGGAGCTTAAACAAGTGGTCAGTGTTTTGTGTGTCTTTATGTGAAAGAACAGACAACACGACCCTTCTAGTAAAGTATCAAAAATAACTTTTCCCCCCCCAGTATTTTCCTTAAACAACATATTTCTCAATTTTTAACATTTTTTACTTTACACTTGGCATTCCATAACTTGTGCCAAAAAACTGCATATCACAACTCAAATTGAGGAGACTTATTTAAATTAAAGTTGCTTTATTAAACTACTCTTCATTCAGTGTTCACTGACATTGTGTTCCCTACCAGCCATTACAAGAAGATTTAGTTGCAGATAGACTTGAAGCAATAAAGACTTGCTTTGTCAAAGGTAAAAGATTTACTAGTACTTACATTTTATTAGGTTTTATTAAAATTAAGCATAGTTGGATCTGTTTTGTTGAATTATCTACATATTGGCAACCTAGGACTCTCCCTAGACTGATGAAAAATATTGAAGTTCATAATCAGCTGTTTTGCTTAAAGAGCATAAACAGTTTAAAAGGATAGAAATGTTTAAATGTCAGACTAATTATCCCACTGTGGTCATGCTCTCAAAAGAGAATGATTCTCTGCAATGCAAAAGACCAAGCTTTTATTTCCATACTAACATTTCTTTCCACTTATCTTGTGTCCACCTGGCTATTTCCTTCTCTCATTTAAATTTTAAGCTTTTAAGTGTGTTAGGGTTTGGTCTTTTTTAAGTTATACTTTTGTAACAGGGTGGGCATGATGTGAAAATTCATTTCAAAATAGTTCTTTTTTTTTATTTTTGAGATAAAAACCCCTTTGTTTAAAAAAAGATAATGGAAACATTCTTAACTGGGGTAAATGGCATACATACTAATGGTAGAGCTCTGAAAATTGCTACTTTTATTTTTATTTGCATATATAATTATTTTCTAGATCTTAGTGTACACTGTGCTTTTTACACTTCAGAAAATACACTTCTGAGTATAAATGCCATGATGCTAAGCTTACTTCCAATGGAAGCAATTGAAACTGGTTTCAAGAAAAGCACATAACACACCCTTTATCTTTTCCCTGATGATCTGGTAGAGAATAAACATCTCAAACTGAAAGAGATTAACAAAAGGCAAATTAGCAGTTTATAACACTTAGTGCTGGCCATATATATTCCTTGTTTTTTAAATGTGGGGGTTTTTGTTCTGTCCCTATTATCAGCACCAAACACATTTTAACAAAGTAGCCTTTTGGGGAAAAAGTATTTATGTTTGTTTATTTTAAAGGTATTGTTGGAAGAACAGATGACTGTATGGCAAACTAAACCAGGATTTTTATGTAGTAATAACATTAGAAAACTGTAAAATAAGGTAAAAATATAATGAACTGTGCTACTTGTTAAGATGTAATTAATTTTTTAGTTGCTTCAGTAGGTGGGTTTTCAGAGAGATTCAGCAACACATCGGAGTCGGAGACGCCAGGCTGTTTTCTTGGTCCCAGTCCTTGCAGGAATGTTGTATTATCAGTCCTTAAATTAAGATAACGAAAGCCCACTCCTGAAGCCTATTCAAGTAAAAGTGAGAGATTTTCTGGCAGTTTGTTGTGCTGGTTTTGGCTGGGATAGAGTGAATTTTCTTCATAGCAGCTAGTATGGGGCTGTGTTTTGGATTTGTGCTGGAAACAGCATTGATAACACAGGGATGTTTTCGTTGCTGCTGAGCAGTGCTTGCACAGAGTCAAGGCCTTTTCTGCTCCTCACCCCACCAGCCAGCAGGCTGGGGGTGCACAAGGAGTTGGGAGGGGACACAGGTGGGATAGCTGACCCCAACTGACCAAAGGGATATTTCACACCATATAATGTCACGCTCAGCATATAAAGCTGGGGGAAGGAGGAGGAGGGGGCGGGGGGGATGTTTGGAGTGATGGTGTTTGTTTTCCCAAGTAACCGTTACACGTGATGGAGCCCTGCTTTCCTGGAGATGGCTGAACACCTGCCTGCCGATGGGAAGTAGTGAATGAACTCCTTGTTTTGCTTTGCTTGCGTGCACAGCTTTTGCTTTACCTATTGAACTGTTTTTATCTCAACCCAGGAGTTTTCTCACTTTTGCCCTTCTGATTCTCTCCCCCATCCCACTGCAGGGGGAGTGAGCGAGTGGCTGGGTGGTGCTTAGTTGCCAGCTGGGGTTAAACCATGATATTTATAAAGAAAATAATCTAGAGGGAAATCTTAAGAGTAAAATTTTATTTCAGTATCTGTATATCAGCACTTCTACGTGTATGCAGGTGATTCATTGTCTGTACCCATTTTGAGATAGACAAGCTCCCACATTTGTCTAGGGGGGTTTACAGGAAGTAGAAATTTACATATTGACAAATGGTCTTAGGTTCGGCAACCTATTTTATATGGGAAACTAAAATTGAGCAAACTCTTGCTTCTAGTAACCTGTAATAGATGAGACTTGGCCATCTGTCACTGAATGGCTCCTTTGTGCCATTTCCTGAACCATCATCCTGTCTTCACCCTTTCCTGATCTTTACCAAAAAGTTACTTCAAAGCAGAAAAATGCAACAAAATTTAAACAATAACAAAAATTAGCAGAAGTAAAATGGAGGGGCTATGCAAAGCAAAATCATTTTCAAAACTGTGCAACACCATGACTCGTCACCTGCTTGCTCTCGTTATGCTGATTAATGACTGCCATTACTCACCAAGTTCATGGTGATGCTGTTTTAAACTTTGTTCTTAGCATGTCTTTTTACTTGTGCCATCCATACACTTAGAACTTGATACATGAAAAGCTTTGTTTCTTGGTTACTAGAATATTTTATAGTTAACAACGTAATAAGAAGATCAAGAGTTTTGCATGAAGATCATGTATGGTAGGAAGGGGTGGAGCGGGCAACACTTTTCAGGAGGTAGTCAGTGACCTGCAACTCAGATTGCTGATTGCTGACTTGTTGATATGTTAATGTGGAGTAATTATTCCAGTGTCTTGAAGCTGAAAGTCATATACATTCATTATTTCAGAATAAGCTTCCTCATTGTTAATCTTGGTTGGGATATCTATTTCCAGAACACCACCCTACAGCCTTACTTACTTACTTACTTTGCCAAAATAATACTTTTTTGAGAATGTTTCTTAGAATAAACTTTATTCTGTTAACATTAACTTTAGGACTCCCAGCTGAAGGCACTTTTCTAAAGTAATTTTTTTAAAGCATTTTGCACTGGCAGTAAGGCTAGTTGCATTAAATTTGTTTCTGTAAAAAATGGCACTTATATCGCAGTCAATGTAATGGACAACCAGAATAGGTTACAATATTTTAAAATTACTGCAAACATACATTTATTCTTTTATAAACTACTTCCCTCTGTAATTCTGTGCATAGCAAGAGTTGTGCAACTAATGAAATAACATCTTTTCCCACATCAATGTCCTTCACATTTATGTATGACAAGTTTTCGTTCAGCTTCATTGTTAATGAGACATCATTAAGGAATCTGAAATCAAGGCCGTGCCTTTAGGTCAGGTGTAATTCAAATGTGCCTCTGAGAAACTGGAACAAATGTGTTTTCTCATTAGAATTAAGCTATTTATGTTACAGGTGTACAGACTGAATTGTCGTTTATGCGACGGCTCCCAGCACTGCCCTCCGATTGTCCTGCACAGGGTGGGCATGCTGATGGGGGCAGAGGTTGAAGGAGTTGCAGGTCCCTCAGCCTCCTGCTGAATAGTGTGTGGGACATTGGAGGTAACAGCTTTACGTGTATTTGCACTATTTTTCCTCTTTAAAAAAAAAAAAAAAATCTTTCCCTGTGAAAACGTTTGCAATGTAGAGCTCAAGGTTGTATTGGACTGCGCCAGCTGCTCATTCTGTGTCACTTAGGACCTTCTAAGCACCGTTGCAGCAGCTGTAATTTGTGAACTTTAAGCTCCTGCAGCCTTAAATCAAGCACCTGAACTACTACTTAACTTATGTCAAAAGTATCAAAGTGGCTTTAAAATTCTGTGTTAGGGTTTTTTTTTCCCCCCCGTGAAGATTGTGTCTTCTTTAGTGAAAAAGTAAAGTTACATTCCATCTGGGTAACTAATGTTATCTTAATTATGAATACAAAAAACAGACGGAACTTGTATGAGTTGTACAAAACTTGTTTGTTGTAGCTCAGTGTTTTCTTCTACAAGGTAGGATTTTATTTCATTTAACAAAAAAGGCATTTTCAGGAAATATAGCCTTTTTAACGATATTTGCAAAAGATTCATCTCTCAGTGGCAACTATATTAGACAAATGTTTTATTAGTTATTTGTCAGATGAAACTCTTAGAATATTAAAACTTTCCCCCTGAGTACACCTGCTTCCTGTTCTAGCTATGTGGGTGAGAAAGTTAGTAGTTTAGGAATCATTAAAAATTTCAGACGACTTTGTTTCATTCACATAATTAACCGTTTTTACCTTAAAGTAAGAAGTAAGACCCCCAGGGGCAGAAATCAGAAGCCATCCCTTCACATGTAGATGCAAAATGGATATTTCCTGCCTCTTTGCTGCTCTGAGGCAGACAAATCTTCCAACAATTTCTCAACCTATAGACTGTAAGACATTACTTGGTGGTCCACAAAACTATTGGAAAGAAAAAAATTAATGATGTGGCAATTAAAATAAAAATTGAGCTCCTGCTTCTTCTGCAAGTAAGGAAATGATAACAGTGAAAACAGAGTTTAGCTCAATATCTGCTTTAGGTTGTTTCTGAGGATGTTAATGGTCTGTGGTATTTCTTAGCTATTATTTTTAATGTTTAGGTGATCTGCTTAGTTACAAATGGGTTGCAAAACAATATTCTGCCTCACCAGTTGCACAAGGTTAGTGACTTATAGATTCTTACTCTTCAGGCCCTACATAGCTTGGAAATGTTTTGTCCGTTTTGTTTAATGTGACCTGGTTTATTCCTGGGAACAAGGACAATATTGGGGAGCAGGGGGAAGATTTCTGCATCCTGGACTTCCTGGAGAAGAGAGTTTCATCCATTTCGTGTATCTGACAGTCTGCTGGCCTAAAAAGAGAGGTGGAGAAGAGACTATCCTGCACAGTATTTGTGCTTGTAAATCAAAACGTTGTTGTACCTTCTTCCTGTTTCTGTTGCCTTTTAAATGGGAACTAAATGTATCAGGAAAACACCTATTAGGAAAGCAGAGATTAGAAAATCTTAAGGCTTCTTTATTCAGCGAGTTGCAAATCTTGAGTCCCAGCTTCCTCTCTGTCACCTCGTCACTGCCTTGGGGATGGCTTCCACAGGCGATGAAGTCGCCTGTTGCACATTAATACACACAGGCCACTTCACAACTCTGCAAGCCTGTATGTTAACCTGTGCTTACTGCAACAGCTGTATCACTACCAGGTATTTTAAGACACCTCAGTTTTGAAAGAGCTATATAGAATAATGTACTATATAATTAAATCCCTCTGTAGATTCTCTTAGAGTTTGTATGATGTTCAATAGGAATACATGTGTTGGGATGGCGGTAACTTTATAACTTTTCTCGTGCTGCTTTTATTCTGTAAATGCTGAGGTGAGGGTTTGTTTCTCAAAAGAAAATAGTGAGCTGATTGCTGAGACGAGCTTAAATTCAAAATCTGGAAGGCAAGGAACAGATCGCATATCAAACAATATTTTCTCTGTCAGTAGAAAATAGTAACAGAAGGATTTTCAGTTGGAGAAAATCATATGAGTAATGTAAGTAGGATCTAAAATTGCCTGCTATTTAAAACAGAAAGAAAATTGCAAATGCGGTTGGCAGAGCCCTCACTGGCTGCATTATTTTACTAAGAAGGCCTAAACAGGCAGATGGATAATGGTATATATATCAGCTACCAAACAGACCGCTTTTTTTTTTCCTCTATATCTCTACTTGTAAATTTCAGAAAACCTTGATCTTTTAAAAACTAGTTCAATAATATTCAGCAAATGGTCAGCATCCCCTTTCTAAATAGTTTGTGCATTAACAAAAGGTTTAGCTTTGAAATTCTTGAAATGGCAAATACTGGCATAATATGATTAATAACTTGACTCATTCTAACTACTCCTTTTTGAAGGACAGCTTCCCCTTTTTTTTTTTTTTTTTTTTGACTGACTGATTTAGGGACTATTTTGCATCTACTTCTACTAAAACCAGTAGCAACTTTACAATCTATTTTACTAGGAAAATGTCTTGAGCTGCTCTATGATTCTGCTGTGCTCCAGAAACTTCTCAATACGCAACTGGTGATCTAAAAAGTCCATTTTCCATGGCTAACTTTCTGAAATACAGCTGAAAATTTGACAACACTAACATTTAACACATGCAAACTGATGCAAACAAAACAAGACAGGACTCATACTGGAATAAGGATGTTTCTGTGACTGGTTTCAAAAGTTTGATCTGTTTTTACAGACATCCCAAGTACCAGGTTCTTGCTGCAAATGTACAATCCAGGAGAACCTGCGGTTGCCATCAATGGCTGTCATAGTATCTCTAGTGTTAAATGATCTTTAGAGTAAGAAACCATACTGACAGCATATAATTTCTGTTCCTAAAGACCATCTCCCTCAAGAGAAGGTACTCCTGCTAGCCGTCTTTTACATAGGTACTCCTGCTGTTATAGTTTGCAGGCTGCTTTACTCTTCAGTGCAATATTTTACATGTGGAATAAACATGGTGTCGGTTGTTGTAAATCTACCTTGCAGACATTATAATAGCTCAAAGCTGGAAGAGATGCAGGGTCAACAACAATCATTATTAGCATGCCCAGCAAAATGGAAACAGAAGAGCGCGATGTGCCAGCTCGAGTCAGTAATTAAAGCAGGAGGAGGCTGTCGCTGACCAATTCCATCAGTTCAGGAATGGCCCGGGCAGTGACCCAGCTGATGCTGACACACCTGCAGTCTGCCACTCATGCTGCAACAGAAAAACTACCTATGTCCCTGTCACTGGGGATATCCACGTTGCACATCACTGTAGAGATGCCAGTTGTGATATGGTTGTACAACATTATTGTGTCCTTGGGTGATGTCATACTCCGCATGCGGGAAGGATCTCATCTATGAACATACTGAGGGGGCATCAGGGGAATGTAACTGATTTAGAGACTGTAAAGACCCTCAGTTCTTAGGGTCCCCAGCTTTGTGATTCACAGCAGCTTGGAAAATCAGTACTCAAATACTCTCAGTTCCCATTGATTTAATGGGACTGAGGTTCTGACTAAGAATGTCATCCCTCCAATTTCTGAAGCTAAAAAGATTTTCAGTTTCTGTGTGATATGCCATGTATGTGCAATTGTACCATAAATTATAAGGATAGCTACCAAAAATCAAGGGGATTTAATATGACTTCAGCTTTTAACCTAATAAACAGTATGTGCTATCAAAGTAACAATTTTTATGCCAAGTAGATGGTGACGGCAAGGAAGCAACACAGCAGGCATGTTATCGTCTGCTGATAAATTGCAAGGTGGCAAGACAGGCAGGCAGCTTTTGGGCATCTGGGTCACTGTAATTTAAATTAGGCTTTTAAAATATTTTCCCCAGGAAGAAAAGTAAAATTCTTTTCCCTTATATGACTTTAAATATAAAAGTTATTTCTGTATAATACTGTAACATTTGCATAATAGGGCTTTATTTAAGAAATTGGTCATTTTGTCAAAATATGTAAGTGAAGCATCATATTGGCAGAAAGTTGGTATGCGTATTGAAAGGACTAAAGTAAGAGTAACCTCTTACAAATCTGCAGGCTCTCAGTCCAAACCCACTCTGCCTTAAAATATCTCCTCCTCATTTTGGTTTATTAGCTTAGGAGATGTTAACAGAGGATGTTTTCATGCAAGGACAGAAATTCAGCTAATGTTCCCTTCCTCTCGCTATTTCCCGGTACATTTTATTTGTTCATATTGCTCATTATAAGAGGTCTCCTACTATAGTAACCCTCCAGTGCATGAGCTTATGTAGAGGAAATAAAACTAAATACAGCAAATTTAATTGGAATATATGTATATTCAGTGAAATGTGATAAAACACTCCTGAAATTCCATTCTCATCTGGGAATGGACATCACTTTAAATTCTGTCCTATTTCTTAAATATTACAAAAAATGACTGACAATGTCACCAATAATACGTTGAAAAATTTACTAAAGAACCCCAAGATGTGGAGATCTGTAAACGCGAGTGCCTCTGGAACCGCAGGCTGAGCTGGCGTCTGTCGTGTGTTCAGATCTTGTCATAGATATCCCTGGTGACAATTGCAACCAGCTTTCCAGCTCACCAAGAAAAGGTCCATTGTTTTACAACCTTGCCAGCTGAAAAAAATTCTTCTACTCTTTCTGTGACAGGTGTCTTGTCCTGCACTGCAGTTTCAGATCATTGAGATCATCCTACACTCACTTGGTTCAGCTGGGCTCTGGCAGCAGTCACACATTTATTCTTTGCTAAACACACGGGTCTAAGCAGCAGCCAAGTGACACTCATCAGGCTGTTGGGAGCAGTCAGCGTAGCATGCCTTGGCTAGGGGCTGGAGTGATTTTTCACCCCTACTAGAAAAATTCCACCCATTAGAAATCAAACTTTGGTTTATGGAGAAAGCAAGTATATAAAAATAAAACATAGAGTTAAGTCCGTTTTATCTCTGTTTACGAAGCACTTTTCTTATGACTGACTGAGATTGGGGTTTTTTTGGGTTTTTTTGGTTTTTTTTTTTTTTTAGGCAATGCTCACATTTCCTGTTGTCATTAAGGGCAGCTTAAGACTGGCTGTCATCAACTAAACCACTTTTTTCATTGCAGGTAAAAGGAAAATCATTATTCAAACTTAGAAAACCTTAAGATACCTAGCAGGTAGAAATTTTTCAGTAAGCGTTAATCCCTGGTAAATCAGCAGGAATGGGGAGTGGTGGAGAGCTGCTTTTCCAGGGTTTTGTGAATCCTACGTGGGGCACTTAGGAAGGGCATAGCCTAAAAGCTCGCTATCAGCTGTGTCCTTTTGGTTGCTTTTCGGCATGATCATATGTACAAATATTTTCCTGATTTCTCACTGTTTCTTCTCTTGGTTTAATGTAGTACACAGAGGTTCCCTCCCCCCTGAGGAAAGCCTGGGTCTGCTGCTCCTTGACAACTCAAGGTAAAACAGAGCTGGCTCAAGACCAGGCAGATGTCTGTGAGGGCAGCCCACTCAGAGCTGCAGGTCACTTGCTCTGCCTGTGGCTGAGGAGACGGGTCTTGGCTCTTCCCTACCCCGAAAAGGGCTTCCCTTCTCTCTGCAGAGAGAAGTCCAGGTTACAGAGGAGGCAACCCCTGGTCCAGACCACGGTATCTCCATGCATCACTGTTCAAAGCAGAAAGCCCTGTTCTCAGATGCTTCTCCACCTTGTCCTCCTGTGATCCTTCCTCCCCACCACCACCAGTCCTTCCCACAGCAGGTCCCGTCCCTCCCCCATCCCTCTTCATTTGTTGCTTCTCCAAAGCCCCCAGAGGCTCAAGCTGAGGAGCAGGAGAGGATGTGGGAGAGAGTCATGGGAGGAGGACAGCAGGAGACCCCTGCCAGGTATGCGGGAGAAAAGAAAGTAGTTACTCCTCTCCATGCCAACTCCTAAAGCATCCCTCTGAAACCCCACCTCTCAGCTGAGAGGGCTGATTCATTTACAGCAGCCGTATAGGTAAGACAATGTGGGAGACTAGTTGTTCCACAGTTGTGTGACTGGATGGAAAAGTGGAAAACAGGAGGACGGAGCTGTAGAGAGGAATTGTAACTGAACGTTGAGGCGGAAATAAACAACACTATGAACTAATTGTCTGTAAAATGTCATCTTTTAAATATTATGTCAGTGTTTTGTTTAAACATGTATATGAAATTTTAAATATGCACACACAGCCAAAAGCAACAACCTTCAAAACAATAAAGGAAAAAATAAATTATGTCTTTTTTCTCATATGCTGAATTTCAGCCCTGAGAGGATTTTACTATCGAAATTATAAATCATTGGTGTATTAATGTTATAAAATAAATGTGAAAGTCATAATTTGAAATGTAACTCCTGAAGGAATTGGATGATCTTGGATTATTAAAATATTTTTATGTTCACAAACAGAACAAGCAGAACAATCTGTCATGGTATTGGCCAACTAATTTTTCAGGATTTACCTTTTCCTGTTTGTTTTAGCAGTAGCTATGATGCAGACAATTTGGCTTCCATCTCCTAAAGAGAGTGTTGTTTGATGAGTATGCGTTCTTAAATGGGTTTTGAATACCTCTGTTTTCAGGAATAGATTTTCAAAACAGTGGGTTTTTGCTGTCCTATACCTTGAGCGGAGGAACTGTCTGTGTGTAAAGCTTTCGTTTAGATTCAGGATCCTATGCTTTCCTCCAAATACAAAAAAATAATTCTGCCCTTTACTCTCAGTGACCAAAATACGATCAGCAAGTTGATGAATTAGCAAACTTGGTGATTAAAAACATCCTTGAGTGTATGTGGGCAGGGTGGTCAGTCGCATTCAGTGCCCCAACAGCTTTCCAGAAATGTGTGCATAAAGCTGTTAGCGGAGATCTAAGCCCGTGGCCTAATATTTTATTTTACCTAGCTCCCAGTAGCTGCCTTTGAAAAACTGCTGGTTGTTACGCACCTTTGAAAGCCAGGCTCTCAGTTTTAACAATCCTAGAAGCTAAATTGCGTTTGAAGGGGATATTCACAACAGCAAAACATTTTATTGGTGTTGATAGGTGTAACTCCAAAAGAACTGATCCTCAAGCACTAAAAATGGCTAGCAGCATGTTTTTCTGAAGACAGAGATGAAGAAGCTTTGCAGCTTGGTAGGAAACAGAGGGACCGGCTGTGCCTCCTATCACCAGCCAACATCCTGCTCCTGGAGTCCAGCACAAGCCTCCATCAGGGAGGTCTGCGTGCCCGCAGCAAACTGTTTTTCAAATGGAAGGAGGTGATCAGCAATGCATCCACCGCTTAACTGAATTGGCCAATGCATCGCTCAGAGAAGGTACATTTTCTTCATCATTCGAAAATGTAATAGTCTGACATAAGATATATTGGTCATCACCATTACCCGGTGTCAAATCCTCCACTCCTCAGCAGGATCCTAATGAAACTGGCCAAAGGTGAACTAGTATATCATTGGATTGAAGTCAATTGAAGTTTTAAATGTTAGCTGATACAATGTGGATTCAGGGCACTGCACCTAAATGACACTGGACAGATTGCAAAATTTGATACAAATGACCATTGAAGTCTGCTGTTTCCCTAAAGAGAGAGAGAGAGAGAGATCTCTTCACTTTTCCCATGGAGGTAGTTTACAGAATCTTTTTTTTTCTATCATGTAGAGGACCAGCCTCCTCTCATCAGTGTTACTGGGGGCTGATGGATGTTAAGCACTCTTGAAAATCAATCTAACAACGCAGAAGTCTGACTTCAAAGGGCTATTTTTAAGGGTGTGCCAAATTTCATTATAAAACTGAATTTGTCTATTTAACTTATATAAACATAGATAAGTAACATGTTTTCAAATATGAACTTATAAGTACATATTTATAGCAAATCTGAATTAATTTCTCTTTTCCTGCTGTGCACCAAGCACCCACCTTAGCTGAGTGCAGGCTGTTAACTTTTTTTATGCTAAATACATATACTTTCTTACAGTATACACATACCACACCAAACTGCTGTAACACATTTTAAATTTACAAATGGATTGCAACAGACAAATTCTTGCAGGGACTAAACATAAAGAGAATATATAATTATAAAAATATTTTTCTAGAGGATGAGAAAATCCATGTCATATAAAATATAGCTATTTTTTGCTACTAGAGGCAATTTCCATTTTCATTTAGGATATTATTTATGAAAGGAACAGGCTAGGATATTCAGGTTCTTATCTTGTGTATTAAGATGACTGACTTTATGAAAGGATTTGTAATACATTGTGCCTAGGTGTATGAATATATATTTAGTGTTATTCTAGAATACTCAATCGTGGTTCAGGTGTCAGGAGAAATTCCTCTTAGGTAGTTTTTGATCCTACAATACAATTGTGCATGTTTATACAGGTGATAGAGAATTGAAACAGGGATCTTTGGAAAGCAGGGCACCTTCTGTCTTCGTGATTGTTCTGATTCAGTCAGGCCAGCGAGTGAGCGTGCTGCTATACCAAAGTTAGTGGACTGTTCTGATATACAAGAATATTTCTCAAAAGTGTAAAACTCAGCATAACACATTGGCAATGTGATTACAAAAATCTGCTCAGGGAGTGAGATATGAGGCTGAATATGTCTGCGTAAAAAACCTGGCAACAAAAACCACCTTTGCTCAATAACTTTTGCACTGTAACTTTCTCTTTTTCCCCGCTCCCTCCCCCTTTGGACTGTTTTTTGGGGATTGTTTTTTGTTTGTTTCTTTTTTTTCTTTTAATACAAAATAGATGCAATTAATGGCCATTAGAATCACTCCTCGATAATGGATCATATGAGATTATCATATCAAATGCTGAAAATGCTTACAGAAAATTTCTTGTAATGCTAGCAATATATCCTAACTGAAGCTTGTAAGTGAGCATAGTGTCAGTTTGTTTTTCTTCTGTAGTTGTAAGAGGATGCTGCTAAACAACAGCATCAGACAAAAAAATGTAAATTTCTCTCTGCAGTAGCAGCCTATGGTATTTGCAGGTTGCCCTTTGCTGTCTGATGAAGACAAAAGTGTATCCTCTTTCCACACTCAACATTTAAAAGGTGAACACTGAAGGGTAGTGAAATAATTACCAAGGAAAGAATACAAACCATTTGCAGATAATAAGCTTTTTTAATTAATTAATTTTATTGCCATTTGTATACACTTATGGTTAATGAACTGTCAAAAATACCTTTACACTTCTAGTAAGCTCTGTAGCAGGAGTTGTCAGTGGTGTAAGGAATTAGCCAAGGTATTTGCCTCTACTGTGCAGAAGACTTCCAGCATTCCTTCAGTTTTGGGCTACCGCAGCAGATCAGCAGTTTGAAAAATCCACTTAACCACTTTATATCTAGAAAAGACAGTGTCTTTTTCTATTTATATGAAGAAACCAATCAGAAATGCAAGAGCTCATATACGGAGGGATTATGAATACACAACAGCAGTTTGTGTCTCATGCCAGTAGGGCTGCCATGAGGGTTTTCCAGATAGTCTTTTTCTGCTGCCTTCCCCTCCTGTGTCCTACCCAGGATGGTTATTTTAAAACTTTTTAAATCCATGTCAGAAACAAAAACAGGGTTATTTCTTTGGCAGAGAGGACCAACTGCATTATACATTTGGCCAGACACAGCAGCCAAGGGGAGGGCGGTGATCAGGACTGGTGGCCAGTAAGAGTGGGTTGGGCTGGGGTACAGCAGGATAAATTTTAAAAATGGACAGAAAGGGTATTAGAGCAGCCGCAGTTGATAGGAAGTGATTTGAGGGAAGAAAATATGGGAGTCTTAAATAGAAGTTTTGATTTGGGAGCATGAAGTCTCTAAGCAGCCAGGTCTGCAAGAAGGTGGCAGCTCTAGGATAAGGGGGGATGAAGACCCTTGGGGTGGAAAACCTCTATGAAATGCAGACTTGGGGGTAGTGAAGAAATACCAGGGAACTCAATGGCAGAAACTGCTGTAGGATTTCAGCTGTGAGGTGAGGGGACTGGGAGGGACTGGGGAGTTAGTGGGGACAGCCCAACCCTGGCACGTCTGACTTGGTTTTGAGGTAAGAACTCAGACAAGAATACCATCAATACCTCACCCTGGCACCCTTTAAAAAAAAAAAAAAGTACCAGAAATGTTGTAGCCTTACCTAATGTTGTAGTTATTTTGACACAAGGTTACCATGGGTTTTCTGCTTTGTGTATCAGTCATGCTTTTGGGGCATTTTCAGCTATGTGGAGGTCAGAAGGGAAGTCTCCCTGTCTCAGCAGAGGCATGTTCCAGTGTACAGAGACAGGAAGGGTCTGAGATGCACACATGACACAGAGAGGGGACTGCGATGATGGAGATGTGGTGGGAATACTGTGCTACCTTTCCCCAGCTTGCAATATGCTATTTTGCAATAGTGCGGTGTGTAAGAACAGGAGGTGGTGCTACTGTGGGATGAATATGAACATAAAGTAAAACTTTCTGCTAAATGTTTTCGCATATTGCAAAGTTGTCTTTATGGCAGCATATGTGGAGGAGAGGAGGGCAGGTAATTTGGATTCCCTTGTTGATGCTTGTCAAGTTCGAACCACAAAATCAGTCCTTGCTTCTGTTCTGTTTCCTTTTTAGGTTCTTGTTTAAATCTTTAGTCTGTTTAGTTCCTTTTATGCTGTGTAATTCCTCACAAACATGAGTCTTCTCTTCCCTGCACAGTGGTCCCTTCCTCTCTTCCATAGTCTGTTCCAGGCTTCACTAATTGAGAGTCTTCACCCACACAGTTGGCAAATTTGGCTATATAGGTCTTGCCATTTAGTCTTCGTTGTCTTTGTTTTTGGAATCTTCACTATACTTTCCTTCATAATAGGTTCATCTCTTTGTTTCTGTAGATAGGCACATTTTTTCTCTTCTTTTTAAGATGTAGTTAGCTCTTTCCTGCTTCATACAACCACAGACTTCACAATGTCCTTCAACTTGATTTGCTGTCTTAGTTATCAGTTTTTCTGTCGCTATATAGCACTAAACAATCTGTTTTACTATGCTTCTACCTCTCTCAGATTAAATTCCTTCCGTATTGACTCATATTTTATTACATATTTTGCAATAGCCATTATAAAAGTAGTAAACAACTAAATTTCTGGCCATAAAAGGATAAAACTCAAACTTTCTCCATTTAAATAATAATGGAATTTGTTTTCCATTATGCTTTACAATTTGCCAGAATATGAAGATATTTATTGGTTGTAACTGGGTAGCATCTTTCTATTCCCTAAAACAGAAGCCTAAAACAGAAGCGTTGAGGTTGTTTAATAAGCCCTGTATTGGTCAAAAAGCTCTGTAAGAATGGGGATTCTATATTTTTATCATTACGAGCCACTACAATGTGGCTTTTTAAATAATAATGAATAATAACAAAATCCTACATTTTTATTTGAAATAAATATTCAAGGATTCATTGGTGTTTTTCATCTTTGCTTCATTAAATTGTCAAAATAGCAACATATTCTTTTTTACAGCCCAGAAAGCAATACCTCAAAGCTTCAAGATGTTACTTTTCAAGATGCAGAAAATAAACCCCCCAAGTTGTCCTTAACTAAATAACTTGAATTACAACTGTAGTGACAGCCTGGTTTCCACACTGCTATGCAAGTGTAACTTGCCATTTGTTTTTATACATTTATAAACAGAAAGCAAAACTCCATTTAGATAGTTAGTCAGAACTCTTAAGAGTCCTGTTTGAAAAAAAAAAAAATGTTCAGTATATACTTCAGTGATAAAGTAAACAACATTTTCAGTGTTATCAACTGTAATAAGAATATAAAATATCTGAAGACAACTGACTGAAGCATGTAATTCATTTTAGGATGCTGAGCTATGTAAACTGTATTGAATAAAGTGGAAAACTAGAATTGAAAATGAATTAATCTGAAATGTCTATATTTGAATGGACATTTTATATTACTCTGTTCCTCAGGATACAGAAATAAAATTCATCTGACCTTAAGAATAAAATAAATAGCCTTCATGAGATCTATTTATACTTCTTAGATTAGGAGACAATAGTTACATTGGATTATGAAGCTGGATCCACTGGGGTAGTACAACCTTAACCTGCTTAGTGTACTTTATTTCACTGCCTTTATTTTCTCAGTTTTGTTGCATTTTCTTCTATGTTAATACTTAGCTGAAAAATCATGTTCATGGCCCTCAGCATCTTTCATAAAATGGTGTTGACTAATAAGCGCTAATTCCAGATAATGATTTAGTCTGGATTCTGGACAGTGTCATTTATTGAATAATCATCACCTTTTGCAGTATCAGTTCATCCTTGAATTGCTCTTGCATTGATTATTAATTACATTTAAAAGTAATAATAAAAAGGAGCTAATTTGGGTTTGAGTCTGTCTATTGGAATACCTTCTAACTTTCTCTGAAGTTTTGACTGAATAATCGATAAAGTGACCCTCAGTTGTCCCTCTTATTTTTACTTATTTTGATAGAAGCTTAATTCCAGCCTTTATGTGAAGTATAAAAACTAAATATGAATGTAAAGAGTCTGTTAAAGATATGCAGTACAACATTCAAGAGTTTTTCCTTTAGGATGACAGATAAAGGCGGTGCGCTTGCAACTAGATCATGAAGTTGATTCTGATAATCATTTAGATCCAGGTCTTAGCATAAATCAGCCTTCCTCCTAAGTATATGGTACTCTTCCAATTCTTTATTTCTGCATATTTGTCCCTGATAATTTAACTTTGTTATGTACATATTCACTCCTTCCAGTAAGAAATTCATAATATATTGCAATGTTACAACTGACAGTTTAGTAGAATAAAGTTTGAACATTTCTTCCCAATAATTATACTGGGTTTTGAATCCAAAATTAAATTCATGAATAACAATGTGTGAATAGGAAACCATCTGGCTGTTAACTGCTGAATGCTTTGATTCACTTGGAGATTGATTGCTACCTCAGTAAAATAGATAGGTATTTTTTTTCTCAAACTATTATGTGACACAAGACAAAGTTTAGCAAATGACATTCAGCCTGCATTTTCTTTTTTCCCCTTCTTTTATCATTTCGCACAACTGAAACCCACTACAGAATATCTGTAGATGCCTGCGATCAGAATGTGAGCTTTTCTTTTAGAGTGGTCCTTTCCCCAGTTATTGTGGCCCAACAAGTGCAGGCATTCCTGAACAGCACCCACCGCTTTGGGGTTCTCATCTGCACTTTCTGTCATTTCTGCCTTTCTGTGCCCTGAGGTCCAAATCTCTGAACTCTGCTACACTCAACTATGCATTCAACTTCCACTGTCTTTGTAAGACTATTCAAGTTTAGTCATGTAAGGGTTGTATAGACATCTGCTAAGGTAGTATAAAAACACAGCTGTTTCACCGTGCCTGAATACATCTCTTGAAAACTTCTGGTTTATTTTTGAATCCTGCCATCTAGGAGACAAAGGCTTAAGTCACTCCAGATGATGGAATATGTTTTAGATGTGTGAAGCTTCCATAATGTGAATGGATTCATGTGCTTGCTGTATAATTGCTATTTTCCTTTTCTTGCTTTTTTGTTTCCCGCTTACTTGAAGATTTAATGCATCTTCTTTGGATTCCCCTCTATTTACCAGCCTCCCACATTTTGCTGACTGAACAAAAGGAAGGGTAGAACAGTATATATAGTTTGGAATGATAGTGGTTCTCAAGGCAGCTTTATTTTGAATTAACACTGGTTTATCTGAAGAAGTAGACCATTCCTGAGAAACTTCATTGTACTGAAATAGAAAGGGAACCCTAAAGATCATTGGAAATGAGAACAAGTCATCTGCTTATGAAAGGGAAAACTGAGCTTCATCTCTAATCAGATTCTGCTCTGGCTGCACAACCCTCAGCCAAAATAAACTAACAACAAACAAGAAAGTTCCCATCTACTTCTTGTGCTCCTCTAAGCAATGACTCTTCTCCAGCAGTTGAAAGAAACTCTAAGATAATGTTGCTATGAGGAAAGGCAACAGGAAATAATGTGGAATGACATTTATTGGTAAACAGGTACCTCCTGGGCTATTATGTCTGAATACTGAATACGTGCACCACATTCTAACACTGTAGTAAATCTTACGTTGGTTTTAGGTAACAGCTTTTAAACTCTTGCAGATGTACCCATTACTTGGGGGACTGTGGAAGTTTTCTGAAGGACAGGATATTTTCTTAATTATTATATTAAATATGAAATCAACTATCCCCTCTATTAGCTGAGATACGCTATAATGCCACTGCAAAATATAACATTAACTTTAAAAAATAATACAGGAAACAAGTTCTAAACTATAGTCAACTGGGCAGGGAATGATATGCAGTATTTTTTTTAAGAGGATATAGCAAACTTTTTTTTTAACACGCTGGTAGCTTTGAAGGAAAAGATAGAAATCCATTCACATATTGCATAGAAAAACAATTCTATAAAAGTATGTCTTGTCAAATTAGAAATACTTCATTTGAGTTGTTTGTAATCAGGTTGTATAGAACTGATAAATTCAGATTTTTCAGCAAAATTTTCATATCACAAAGTCATTTTGTCTGTACTCTTTATGGCTTTGACCAGTGTTCTG
>WAAD01010432.1:1201-25362 GCA_013389945.1 Fregata magnificens | reverse complement strand
CCTTCAAATATTGCCTAAGTACGTATTGTATGTAGATGCACACTGATTAATTGTCCTTGAAAATACAGGTGTGAAAATCCACACATTATTTTGCACAGCCTTCAACTTTCTTTCTTCATAAATCTTCAGTATAAACACTTGTATTATTATAGTTCTTTGAGATTTTACAAGTTACTGATGAATATTAAGCATTAAAAAGCTTAAAGTTCAAATTCTGAAGCATAAGGCCTTCAATTGAGGTACGGTTTCTGTAACACGTGTGATGGAAATATTGCAGTTGCTGAGGTTAGCGGTGTACCAAGCTTTCCTGTCTTGCAAGCTTTATCAACTCTCTTATGACTTCCAACTTTCTTCAGGCTTTATCTGCCATTCTGTCCTCTCAGATGTAGGTGGAAACTGGCAGTCGGAGTCAAGGTCCAGTGCTGAACAAAAGTGGTACCACTCAGCTGGGTGTACAAGTACTGTACCAAGCAGTCCCTCTGGAAAGAAATATAATGCACCCATAAAACAAACAAAAATCTAGTAAACAGTATCTGAAGTATTGCCACCTTCCTAGCAACAAATCTACTGGTGCTTCTTCCTACATCAGTGTTCAACATTGTTTTGTTTTACTTTTCATAATCAAGAAATTAAAGTTTAGTTTGTAACATCTGCATTATAATATTGTTAGAATAACATTAACAATTCTATACTCTTTTGCATGCATTCTTTTCCCCACAGATTTTCTTTCAGTTGTATCAATTTGTATCAGCTTAAAATGTGCAGTGTCATTTGAATTTCATCATATCTTAAAATAAAAAGCCTCTCAGTCAAAAATGAAATAAGTGGAAATTCCAAACCTCATTTATAACCTACAGCCTAAGAATAACTTTTTGATTAAAGGCAGATGATCTTGTAGTCAGATTGTAAAACATTTTACTGCTTTTTGTAATTTATGTGACTGAAGTATTCCATATTAGTAGCAGCATATTTGTTTTGTGGTGAAGATTTCTGAGGGGTTTTTTACTGCTCTATTGCTGTTCATGTTAAGCAGATTATATCCGTTATATTCATCACCCCTTTTCTAGTTGCATAACAAGGATTAAACTTCACTTTTTACGTGCGGGTAATAAATTATCTGACTCCTGAGTGTTCAGAGTTCCTCCTTGCTCCTACTGAAGTAAATGTGTGATGCCTACTTATCCTTTGTTTTCTCGATGGTCTAGCAAACTGGAATTCAGCTAAAATGTTTCAACAGTCAGACTCAATGCAATAAAAATATCCATCTGCATTTTGAAGGCTGTTTCTAAATGTAATTGTTATTAAAGAAAAACCAGGTACGATACTGATTCCTAGCATACTCTTTGAAGCTGTTTTCCATAGCGTACAGAATATAAAGAATCATCTTCAGAAGCCAAAATTTATTTTGATTATTTATGGTCTTGCTTAACTTAAC
Organism: Fregata magnificens; assembly: GCA_013389945.1. Classification (NCBI taxonomy): domain Eukaryota; kingdom Metazoa; phylum Chordata; class Aves; order Suliformes; family Fregatidae; genus Fregata; species Fregata magnificens. Next base: position 23,927 of record WAAD01010432.1, on the reverse strand, counting down.
AGACTCATTTTCCTGGGGTATCGAGAAGTAATTACAGCTGATAATCCATAAATGATCACTGTGTTTTGCAAAGAGATTAATGCTCACGAGCATAGAGGTCAGTGGTACATTTCACTATGTGTGAAGGATCCATTTAGACCCCACAGATTTTCAGAAGGGGTGCAAATTTCTTGCCTTTCCCAAGGCCTCCCCTTGATGGTTCACCTCCTGATATTCAACTGGCAGCTTTAGGGAGGCTTCCCTTATACCTGAACTGCAACGTTTTCTAAACAGTCTCCTAAAAATCACATTTTAGTAGTTTTCTGAAAACATGAAGAGTTGTCTGTCTGCTTGCAGTAAGTTCAGTGCCTGCCTATCAGGTAGGTAAAAAGTTTTTTAGAAAACTGCCCATCTTTAAGTCAGATGGAACAAATAATAATTGTTGAGGACCTCATCATACTAAATGCTGAAGCTGTGAAACACGAGGAGCACATTATGCGTTTGGCACTGCAGTCTCCTTAATGGACTTCAGTAAATTACTCTCATTCAGTCACCACAAGCCCCAGTGCTGTTCACATTCACTGTTCCAGGCAGCTCATGATGGCAGGTCCAAAACCAAAATGCTGACAGGACTCCAGCCTGTCTTTCTGCCTGCCTTTCACCCAAATTTCTGGACATTATGTAGCATCATCTGGTTTTGCATGGGGGACATATTTATTCTTAATAATCTTTTAGTGAACAACATATTTTCTGTTATTTTAGGTTGGAGGGGAGTAGACAAAATGTATGGATCAGTCAAACATGAAGGATTTTTTTTATAAAGGAAAAGAATAAGTAAGAGGAGTTATTTTTCACCTCAAGTCATTCTGTGAGTAACTGGGGTGAAGAAGCTTTTTTTTTTTTTTTTTTTTTAAATTTGAAAAACTGTAATTTGACTCTTTAGATTTTNAAATCTGAAAGAATACAAAACATCTTGTGTCATTTGCATTGTCAAAATCAATCCTGTGAAGTTTAAAAGAGAGGGGGGAAGAGTTATTTATATGGTAAATGCTACAATTAGTGTTTCTTCAGGCTACAAGTGACTAATGAAAAGATGTCATGAACTGGAAAATAACAAATACTTGGGAGGGTCTCTTAAGGAAAAAACAATGAATTTGTTTGCAGGAGGAAATCTCAGCCTTAAATTGCTTTCATTTTTTCCAGTGGATGACTGTTTAAGCTATCATGCACATGTACTAGTGACATTTCTTAGGTTTTTTTTTTGTGAGAAACTGAAATCTTTATTACACATTCATTGATTTTTAAAACACCTGTGTATTTTAGTGAAAAACTGTCTTTAGCTATAATAAGATTTTGCTTGTATGATTTTTATATTACAGTGCAAGTCTTTTCTTAGCAGCTCTGTCACAACATCTCATTCAATAGGAAGATAGAAGTTGCAATGCTGACGTAGACAACAACATCCAGCTTCTCCGACTTCCTTTCTTTAATAAAGCCGATATCAAACACTTCAGAGGGAAGTTTAAGATCTCCACAGATGTGATATCATCTGCCACACATTAACTGTTATCTGGATATCTAATAATTAGATTGCTGTAAACTTTAAGAGCACAAAATTGTATATCCCAACATTTTTGTTATCAACTATTCTGAAAATTCTTGATATAAAAATATTTTTTTCTTTGAAATATGACTAAATTCTTTATTTCGGATCTTACAGCAGCAAGCATCATCTACATACCACATGCTGTTTGCAAACAATACATCTCAACTTTTATATTCACTTCATGTCCAATATTCATTGACTGCGATCGAGTTACAAAATAGGAAGAAATTAAATTTCCAAGGTCTCTTGCCTCTTAGTGTTCATTACCTCATTCATTTTTATCATGTCTTTACTATGGTCTTCTGTATTTGACTTGACACTGCACAACATTTTGATTAAGAACTAGAGCAATGCAAATCACTGTGGTATATATTAAATAGATTAAAGATTGTGTAACGTGTGGATTTCAAGAAGCAGGTGTATTTGGGGAACCAAAGTTGATATGACAAGTTTCTGATGAAGTTTTATGAAGAACAGTTCTTGTCAGGAAGAGGATACTAAGTAGAGTTTCCAAGCCACTTAGTGACTTGTCATACTCGGTAAATGTTGGGCTACAGCAAACAGGGTGTGTTTGAGCAACAGCCAAATATAGGGTCATGCATCCCCTGGAAAGGACTGCAGTCTCTAAACAAATGTTTACAGAGTCTCTCAGGGAAAAAAGACTGACTTCGATAAGCTTGTACTGTGATATTAACGAGGAATTCTTTTGATTCCAGTTTGGATCCAAATACAGTATATAATTTCACATATATTTGTAATTCTTCCAATATATAAAGCATTTGATCTTTACACTTTTGACACACCTCACTGTATGTTTTGATAAAGAATAGAGGTAAATTCTATTATTATTTTATATATACATAATGATATTCATTCTTTTAGTGTATTATGGATGTAAAAACTTCCTTTGGAAATAGTTAACTGTGATAAGTCACATACAAGTTAGCAGGTAGTTACATTTTAGAAGGTAATCAGTTACTTTGAATTAAAGATCCCTTAGCATTTGAAATTTAAATTGTCAAAATAATTTATGAAAATGTTATTGCTGTTTTTTGCAATTGCGTAGCACATGTCACCATGAAAAGTTACTGTGTATAACATGCAGAAAGAAAAATAGCAAATCTGTATTAACTAGGCAGTTGGCATAGAGAGCAGATTATGGAATTTCCAGGGTGTAAAAATTTGGATCAGAGTAAAATTGTCAAAAGCACATCTGTCTAATTTTTAAAAGTCAATTTGATGCACATATATATCTTACTGAAAGTGTTCAGGAAATAGTTATCAAGTAGCCAGATTTTTAGAGGTGCAAATTGATACTTAACACAATTTTCAGAAGCACCAGGAGGAGCCAAACTTTCTCCAAAACCTGTAGGTTTATATTTTCAGTACATACTGCTGGTGTATTTTCCATGCTCAGAATTTTCAGGGCTAATTATTGCAGCAGCCTGTTCTTTCTTCCCATCTGTGTGTTTACCTCTGAGCAGCTGAAAAGATCAGGACTGTGCAGGCACACTCCTGGGTGGATTATTTACAAAAAACACCTATCTGTTACAGCTAGCAAATCCCATTATTGAGATAATTATAAGATGTTTATGAAACACGTTGGAGATGTTGTAGTTGAGACGACAAGGTCATTTGGCTAAAGCCACCTGCAGAAAGGAGACTCTGAAGCCAGTGGCCCCTGAGCTCAGGTGGACATAATGGCCAGAGCAGGTTTCCCAGTATTTTGTAGCATGAGACATGTTACAGGAAAGTATTTTTCCTCTTACTATTCTTTAAGAATACATACACACAAATTAAGATTTGACATTAATAAATGAGTGTGAATAAACATAGCATGAACCTGATCATTTTTAATGAAGACTTGAATTCAGAGGATAAGAAACATTCAGAAAATCTCTTCTTAACACATTTGTAATATAACCAGGCTTCTCTGGATCTTTGTAAACCATGGATCGTGATGGTAAAATTCCCAGCTGTACAAAAGAATCAACACAGAGCCTACACTAGCATGAACTTTAAAATAAGTCTCTTAGTTTTAGACCCCTCTCAGCCTTGTGAATATTGGAATAAGTGTTTCTGAAAAAAAAAAAAGCTAATTGTAAATATCTTTTCTTGCTGCTTGGTTTTCTACAGCGTTTACTACATTAACTCCTGCAAACAACTAAACAGGTACAGGGCTTATTATAGCTACAGTATCATCACAACTAAGCTTTTAAATGAGTAAAAGTGAGAAAATTGTTTTCAAAAAAATTATGATCTCTGTCTTAAACATTCTGTTGCATCTAAAACCTATACTAAAATCAAAATCTTCTCTTTAAAGTCTACATCTAACACCTCTTCCTGTTTCCAGCCTCTTTTGTCTGGCTAACCTAGCCCATGAGTTAACTTAGGGGACTGAGCCAAAGCTAATATAAAATCAATTGAAGGGCTCCCTTTGACTTCAGTAGGCTTTAGGTCAGTCTGAGATGTGCTGTGTTATAAACTTGCTGCTTGTAGCCCCAGTGGACTAATTTTGCAAAAGTTTTATAGCTGGAGAGAGGTCACATAGCCACTGTACACATCTGACTGTGGGTATTCCTGCTGCTCGGTGGGCTGCACCAGAGATGGCTCTAGGGGATGTGCAGAGCTTCCCTGTAGAGCAAATATCCCTGTGGTTCACTGGATTCTTTGTGTGTCTGGAGATGTTACTGGATTTAAATGGTTCAAACAGCTGGCAAAGGCCTGGTGATCTTTTCCCATTACTTTCTGAATGTGTTTGGGTATGTGTTTGTATGAGTGTGTGTATATGCATATATGAATGAGCCTGGTTTTGCACATTACATTACTTGATAATCGCAACTGTCATTTACAATTTTGTGGAGAGCAAGTCTATGGGTACAGTATATTTGCCCCCTTAATACGTACAGAGGAGACTAATAAACTCATTTAGTGTGCTGTTAGGTTTGTGTAACCAGAAATATTGTGTGTACAAAGTGTTCTGGATACTTAGGTTCATTACTTTGGCAGTTACAGTTTGATGATATTTCAGAGAGTATGTAAAATAAATGAGAACTCTTCCATTTATGTTGGCTTTCTTATTGATGAGCATGACTTGTTAAAAATATTTTTCTCTGTCTGGCTGTGGAATTTTATTCCATCTCAGCATGACAGAAAATTTGGCTATATTTTATAGAAGAAACTTTGATTTTATTTTTTTCTGCTTACTGATTTTGTAATCTTGAACTATATGCATTTTTATCATAATACAGGCCCCTATTAATAGATAATACATTAAGTATATTTATTACTCAATTTAAATTTATATCAATATATGAGGAAAAACTTTTATATTGAAAAATAAAGGTGTCTAATTAATTAGAGTTTAATTTATATGAATCAAAAAATCGCCATGAAGCTCATTATCTACCCTTACAGGTATGTAGAAGGCACACTTAGAAATGAATTCTTAGCAGTCTCTGACTGATTGTCTCACCATTAATAGTCAGTTGTTCTTGATGTAATTAGGAATATCAGCAGAATAAATAATTTTCTTTCTTTATTTTTCCTATTAATTGCCAGTGAGTTTCACCAGATTATAGTGCTGCTGCTATTTTAAGTATATTCCTTATTGATTTCCGTATATACCCTGGAAGAGGCTAATTCTAGGTGAAAGCAAAATTCACTGGAGCAAAATGCTCAGTTGGCTGTTCAAGTTGCTGATGTCACTAAGACCTGGTGTTAACTCCTGTCTTAGCTCTTTTCCGTTCTTCTCTCTCTCTCTCTCCCTCCTCTTTGACTAACGGAGAGCAGTAGGGGTTGCCCTTCTCTGGTGGATATTCTCCTGAAATGAAAATGAGCCACATAGTGGTTTCCACCAGTTTGCTGAACCTAAAATAGGAGGTTTTAGATTTCTGGGTCACATTGTAATGTTTGTGGACAAGTAGGCCTACATTCCTAATTCCCTCTCCTCCTCCTCTGCTGACTTGATCTCTTCAGCATTCTCCAATCTGCCACCATCCTGCTCTTTCAACTGAGACCTTGCTGCAGTCCTCGTCTCCTTTCATTCCCAAACCCAGTCTCCATTTATCAGGTCCCAATGTCTACCTCCCATCTCGGGTTGCATTGTTTGGGTCCAGGTTGATCTTCACACACTGTAGCAGTTCTCCTCTTCTGTCCCCCTTCAGAGTCTGTTTCCTTACACATAAACCCTACGTGCTTTGTTTCTCCATTCCTTTTTTATTGGCTCCCAGCCATAGCCACTTTTTCCCAAAATTGTCATTCAGTCACATTCTCCTCCACGTCCATGATTTTTTGTCTTTGCCCTTTGACTCCTAACCGTTCCCTCTCTACTTCAGCTGCTCATTGGATCTGAGTCGTCCCACCTCCACAGATATCCATGGTAGGATTTTCCTACCCCTTCTCTTATTTCAAGTATTTTTCACAAATCTAGCCAGGTGCGGCCAGTACAAGGAGGATTTAGCTTCATCGTTGTACCCCTGGCCTTAATCATGTTGATATGTTCTCTGGGGATGATGCCTCTGATGACTCATGCACGGGAACTGTGTAGTTCAAAAAAATGTAAGTTGCACTACGCAGTGCCCTTATTCCAGTCCAGCTGTGTGTCTGTCAAAAGCCATGGCCTAACTCATCAGCCACATGCTCCTGTCCTAGTCATCTGTATTAGTAATTTGGCAACCACACAGTGAGCAAGATCACCTCTGTCATTTGCTGACACAAAATGAACCTGTCAGAAAAACCCAGTTTTCCTTTAACACTTCAGACTGATCCAACTCACTGCATACTCATAAGATCAATTAAATCTCATTCAAGGGAGGCATCTGCTAAAAGTGGGCAAGTTGAGAGAGGAAAGAAAAGAAACAGAAAACAAAAGGCAGCAGTCTACCTTGTATTTCCCATCTGCAAGCATTTGGAGTGGCTGAAAATGCCATCAGCCCTGCATATGATTGTGCTAATTCCATGTGCAATATTTTTTTCTTCCAGAAAACCCAGAATTTTCTAGCACTGTGCTGTGCCATTAGGATCACTCGGCAAAAAAAACCAGCTTGTTTTCTCAAGCCATTTTTTTTCCTTTTCTGCTTTCCTGTGTTTTTGAAAAGAATTAATTGGTTTCTCCTCGAACTGAGCAATCCTTTCTCTCTCCATTTCCCGTCCTCTGGGAAGAACCAAGCTACTTTGTTCAAGACTTCTTACAACACATGCTTAGCTTAACTCTTTCTGTCTCTTCTCCACTTTCCCAATTTTTTTTTCTTTTTTCTTCATAATCAAATAAGTCAGCAACAGGGGTTCCTGCAATTTTTCATTTTACGAACTTTTGGCCTCATTTATTAGTTCAGTACCTTGGGCATGGAGATTGTACTCAAAACAAATGATCTTTTCCGTAATTGCTTTGCACACACACACACACACACACACAAAATGCTGAAGTATCTTAAGGGAAGGTTTTTTATCTAGGTAATCATCACCTGAAATTGAAGCCATGGCACAGAAAAGAGACAGATAAGTAGGAATTAAATTAGTACTTATTCAGGGTAGCTTGTCCTTATCATCATTCTGCACTCTTCATTATGAACTATAGATCTGAAAAATGCTTTCAAACTACAATTTCTAATGTTTTAAAATACACTTTATCATCAGTTCCTCTTCTGACTTGTATACAAGGATAAATGAAGCAAGTAGTTCTGCCACCTTTTTCCCATGGAAATGAGAAAAATTGTAAACATCACAATCCAAACTTACTGACAAATTTAGTAGAGTACTCTCAGCTATACAATTTTCCAGCTATGTAATGGATACCACTGAGCATCAAAGAACATATATTTACTTAAGCAGGTTTGCAAGGATGAGCAAAGAAACAAGTTTGGCTGCTGAAAGAGTTTCTGCTAGTACCTGTAATGCAGGCACAGACAAAAGAATAAGTGAAATTTTTAAATGAATTATTTTGGCAGCTGTAACGTGTCTGTAACATCTACACTGGTGTAAGTACTGTGATGGACTCATACGGCCCACAGGGGTGCCTACACTTGGATGAGTGCTCAGTGGCCTCTCGATGCTGTGCCATTGGCAGCAGCTGGAGGGGTATGGGGTGGCAGCCCAGGGCAGAGCCTGTTTTGCAGAGTGCAGGAAAGAGAGGGCACTGTGGGCCTCTACCTGTATTATAACAGAGTTAGAAAATACAATGCTACTATCAGGGAAATCAGATATGTTGTTTTTTCAATGTAACGATCAGGGGCTCATGCAGAGACACTGCGGTAAATTATTCTGTCCCTTAAACTATAGACATGTGCTTATAGTCACTAATTATTTAGATCATGAGTGCTATGTATCTCTGATTCTGTAATAGTCATTTGTCAGTGGGGTGAACTGATTGACTAGTTGGTCTTTATAATCTAACAGAATGAGATTCACCATACTTGACTTTAGATGTCTACATCTGAGCTAGCAGCTGAGGCTTTATTTCTAGTCAGTGGATAAAAATAGGTGATTTTGGTGCAAGATCAATATGTTGTATTTACTTTAAGATTATACATATATTAAGATAAGATGAATCACAGCTTGATTCCCTCCATACCTAGAAAAGGCCTCTAAAAGTGACTAGTTCAAGTCAGATGCAAATACATAAACAGTTCCTTTTGTTCAGACAAATGCTACTTTATAGCATCCACCACTCCCTCTAAAACTTCTGCTTTGTATTTTGGGGGCAGGGGTAAGAAAAATGGATGCATCTTGTGAGTGTTGTTTAGCTCTCTAAAGTAACTTCACTTAAAAAGTTGCCTGAATGTCTTGAAAAGCCAGCATTTCTTGAAAGAATGGACTATCTAGCTCTATATCAACTATAAAGAAAATGAGGTTGAAACAACTGCTGAACATCAGAAGCTTATAAAAGCAAGAAGAGAAAGGCTCACAGGGAACAAGAACACTACCGAAGAAAACACGTTCATTATGTTTTCCTAAAATGAATATGGCGACAGCTTTTATTACTTGTTATGCACATGCAGATACACAACTCTTTGTTAACAATGATGATTGTATGAAAGGGCAAATTTCTGTTGGTCTGAACAGGAAAGACATCACGTACAATCTGTACTCCCTCCCCTGGAGTTTGGCTGTAATTGTAAGTGTAACAGAAAGGATAGCACAATATAAAAGTCTGCATTTCCCTGTTCAGTGTTGCTGTCTTTGGCTTTTCCCTACAGGATTATAACATCCTGTCCCTGCAGTTGGTGAAGCTAACAAGGCATGCTTCCCGCTGTCAGCAGTCACCGAAACGCTGTTCTCGGGCGCTTCATGTCAAGTGCTGACAGCAGCCAGCGATGGCAGCCTGTGCCCATCCAAGGCTGCTGCATCCCTGTTACCAAAGGTCTATTAAAATTAGCCTCCCCATTGACAGGCAAAAATGATGTGCTTTTTCCAGTACTGGCAAGGTGATTCTTCCTCCTGAGTTGGTTGCCTACCTTCACATGTAGCTGGTTAGCAAGGTCTGAGATCTGCTAGTCCACACTTTGACAGTATTTGGATGACCCAAATGGAAAGCATACACTTAGCATACACCACAACACGGCTCAGAGGAACACGCTTTCAGACAGGTTGAGGCCATCCAGGCATTTTGTATAGTACGTTGCTGCTGTTTTAACTATACAGACTACAAATAGAAAAGGCCTGTCTTATGAAACAGTAAAAGCAGGCTTGTCCCATGAGCTACAGCTTAGAATTTTCTGCTGAAATAGTATGTAGAGAGAGGAAAACAAGTGATCTCCTGGCTTTCTATACAGTAGTAATGTTTAAAATGTGGAATCAGGCTTGCAAAGATTTTGAAATTTTGAAATCCTTTCTAAGATTTAACCTAGAAGAAAAGCTGTGCTGTTTGTTGTGTATCTGATAGGTTCTGTTAGCTGTGTAGGCTCTAAAGAGAGGAAATAATCATGATAGTATCCAGTAAATGGTTTCATTATTCATCAAATTGCTAATCTCCTTTAAAAAAAAACCACATAAAATTATTGAGCTCTGGGTATCAATTATGTCCTTAGGCACAGAAGTGTTGGATGTCACTGATTTTCAAAAATCTCTCTTAGCTTTCCTATTTTCCATGTTATTTGGCTGCTTAGCCAAGTCGCTACAGGCTAAGCAGAGCAGACATTTTTCTGTAGCTTTCTTTGTTTTTCTAATTCTTTCATGAGGACTAAAGTCACTAGTGTTAACAGAAAACACACAAAAAATTAGCAACATCAAAAAGGAAACATTTTGTAAACATTGGAGGTAACTGTATTCCGTCACATAAGCATTTTCAATTTGAAGTAAGTCCTGTCATGGACTGAAATAGCTACTCCAGTTTGGCAGGTGGTGCTTCTACATTCTTCTCTCCAAATAAAACATAAAAAAGCTAAACAAAACCTCTGTAAATGTAAAGATCATAGTGAATTTGGCTGGTTTGCTGTATGGTTATTTTGCACTAGATTTCTGGTCTTTGTGTAATCTCCCTCTAGTGACGCTCAGTTGTTTCCTGATAGGACTTCTGTATGTGGGCCACTGACAGCTTTGGCCAGGCCAGCTCTCCAGCCTAACTGTGTTCCCTCACTCGCTGGGAACAGAATTTAACCTTTTGTGGGTATCCTTAGGTTTCAAGACTTAGTCTTGGTAAGCCTAGATTCAATTTAATGAATGTTCTTCTCAGTTTCTTTCAAAAACAATCAGAAAAAGATTAGAAAGCAAATACAAAGAAAAGAAAGGTATTCTGGTTTGGGTTTTTTTCTTTCTTTTTCCCCAGTATGTTTCATCCTTGCTAAGGAATTTAGATAGGGGGTTTTGCTTTAGTTTTGGAGGTGGCGTTCTTTTAGGGGGTCTTTTGCTTGTGTGCTATCTTCCTAATAGTGTGAAAAATTTCATTGAAAGTTTGGGCTGGGGAGGTATTTTGAGAGAAGGAGGAGATTTTCAGAGCTAGAATTTGCTACCTTTTCTTTCCCAGGGTAGATACTGCTAACTAGTTTTTCCGTTGTACTTGCTTCTTAAAGAAGTCTTAGGGTTAAGTTGAGAATACTTTCTCTTTCGTGCTCTAGATTTAGTTGTTCCATTAAGATACAATTTAAGAATGCTTTTTATGCATTCCATAGTGATATTTAACAAGGTTATATGTAGCTAAAACTTATTTTGTTTTCCTTTTTTTAGTAGACCTGTTTGCTTCTTCACCCCCCACTCAGTGTTCTGCACAATATTGATGAAGGTCTTTGAACGTGAGCAGGGATTTGGTAGGACAACTCTTACTAATTGCAAGGGAAAGTATGTGATTTCTTGGTAGGGCAAAAAAGGCTACATAGACTACTGTTATGCATGATTGCTTTTGGTACCCAAGATGACTTAGTAAAGCCTACCTCCGTTTTTCTCTGCAGTACTGTATCTCACATACAGACGTCTCTGTAAGTTCTTCATTTCAGTTTGTAGATGGCCGCCAATACGTTTGTACTGTAATGACTTGGGACTTGTTTCTGCTGCGATTCTACTCTGTTCTTTCCATTGAGACATTCCAGTTCATCCCGCTCTGTTGCCATACAAACCCCTACAGCTGGTTGCCCCTCCTCTGCAGTCTGCCTATGGTTCACATATGGTAGGAAGTTTAGACTCACATCCTTTTCTGAAGGATTGCCTCAGTCTTCAATGTGCACACTATTGCTTGTCCACTGTATATAAATTGTTTCTTAGAAAATCTGACAGCTGATGTACCTTTAAGTTTCTTCTGTAAGATCCTAACAGAACTGAGGATGCACCATACCCAACAAAGCTGATAATATGTAGAATTTCAGTTGTAAAGAATAGTTTGACCTTGTTTTTCTTGCTGAAGCAGAAGAAAAGCAACTATTGGCCAGCTATCCTGTGACATAACTTTCTTCTACAAAACCTTAATTTATTAGAATAACAAAAATATGAATTTATAAAAAATTCTTTTATGTTTATATACCCCAGACCAGCAGGTAATGCTTCTACATTCTTCTCCCCGAAAAAAACATAACAAAGCTAAATAAAACTGCTTCTATGATAAGACTCTAACAAAATAAAAAGTAGAAGCGGAAAAGAATGGCAGTCTGTAATAAACTATTGTACTTTATCAGCTCTGATGTATTGTGCTGGACATGAGTCAGTAGTTTTTCACACTGAGATTAATATAGTAAAGGAACTTTTCCCTCAGCAATAAATATTCATTTATTTCATTCATTTGATACTGGTAGGGAATTATGTACAGATACTCTTAGACTAGAAGTATAAGGTGAGTATGAGGAGAGAAGTTGCTACGACCCAAAGCCAGGCAGAGGAAATGAAAAATCCTATCAACTGCATTGATTCTAAGGCAAAATTGCTAAGGGTTCCTCTTATATCTGTAATTTCAGGAGTGCCTGTTGAGTATCAGAAAGTTGTAGCAAAGATACTGAAAATGTTTCCTGTCAACAGATTTACTGGAGACAGCAATGATTATGCTTTGTAACAACAAAGCATAGTGTGTACTGCCAGTCATTCTAAATCTCTCATGGAGAGGAAATCCTTTCTGTCATATGCGATTCATTGTCTTATGATTTATGATTTTGAGATTGATATTTGGCAAAGATATATTGTGAAATGGGGGAGATGGTTTTGGTTCAATCTGGGATGAGGTCAGGAACGTGCCTTTGCTGCTGCACATTTCCTGTTTTTATCAGCAAAAAAGGACATAGTACTTAATCATGCCTCCTTCAAAATTCATAATCGTAAGCTCAGTACCATTTGTGGAAAGTTGAATGACAACTGGAAGGAATGCTATAGTGAGAGGAAGTGGTCAATACTACCTAAAATCTATTTGCTTTCTCAGTATCTAGACTTAAATTTGTAAACTTTAGTGAACTACAAATGAGTTTTATTCCTACTTTCCATTGAAATATGTATATGGATTAATATTGCAGACAACAGGCCATAGTATTTATTTTCTAAGGACTTATCTTATGTGAAAATCCTGAAATATCAAGGCAAAAAAAGAACTTGCTATAGTAATAAAGCTGTGCTGGAATAAAACCCCCTCTTTTGGATTATCTGAAAAACCTATTTGATGCCACCTTGGAAGGCATGAGCACCTAATTTCTTGGACAAAATCTAGCCCTCATATTATCATGTTGCTATTTTAATGACCCCATGCAGTGATATATATTTATAAGCTAGCAAGCAACCTTTAGGGACATAAAAAACTCAATTTCCCAAGATCAAAGATCCTTTTTTTTCCCCCTTGGGAAAGGAAAGCATAAGGCTGTTTCCTCCATTATTAACATTTTGCCTCAGGGCAAGTGGCAGCATAATCCCTATCATTTTTACCTCCTGCTGCTCCACGGGGAAAACACAATCCGGCCGCTGTGTTTGTGGCTCTTCCTTTCATTTGTGTTTCCTGCTGTGCCTGTGCTATGACAGGGCAGCAACGGGTGGCATAAATAAAGGAGAAACCTGGCAGAAAACTGTAGACAGCTTCTGAGATTTTCAATTTGACAACGTTTTGGAGTTCCATCATCTCTAGGAGAAAAGAACAGATTTTTTGTCTAAACTCTGTGCTTTCAGGGCAGCAAGGATAAACTCCCCACCCTTTAGCAGGAAGCAAAAATAAAAGCAATGTTTTCACTGCTCCTGAGAACACACTTCGTTTCATGACTAAATTAAATTTGTGAGTGTGCTTTCCACTGCTATCGGGCTTTGAAACTGGTTTAAAATTAAATTCTAACTCACTATGAGTGAACGAGAAAGGAAGGACTTCTCCATTATCCTTGTATATAAAATACTATTCTTCTGCTTGTTACCCGTGGAAAGGCTTTAGTGGTTTTGCAAAAGAAAAGAATGATCTTAGCTTCAGGTCTTTTGGTAGTTAATTAAAAAAGATTCCCATTAAGGAAGTTTCTCATTCTTTTCCAAGGCAAAATAACTCAGGCTGCCTCTTTTACCAAGACCCCCTCGAGGCAGTTAGCGGTTTTGGAAACCAAAGGGGCGGACTCTGCCCTGATCAGGATAGCAACCATTTGCTTGCATTCCAGGCTCCGAGTGTGAGCTTCCTTTTATCATCAGACCAGACAGCTGAGGATGCGCTGTGCCCAACAAACTGATAAAATGTACATTTTCTATTGCAGAGAATAGTTTGACGTTGCTTTTCTTTCTGAATCAGAGCAAAAGCAATTATTTTCCAGTTATCCTACGATAGCTGCAAAACATTAATTTAACAGAATGATAAAAATGCAAGGTGGTTTTTTTTTTTTTCTTTTATGGATACATACTAAATCTGTGAAATTTCGTGACAGGACACTAACAGAAGAGATGTATTATAATCGTATGACTTGTAATTTTATGGAATACTTTAAATAATATTAAATTAGACTATCTTTAACTTGCTTCATACTTGTTTTTTATACTTAGTTGATTTTCTGAATCAAAGTTTTTCCTGTGTTGTAAAATAAGTTAGAGACTTTGATACTTTATTTAGAACATCTTCTCACATATCATAACAGAATACAAAACAAATAAAATATTTCAACACATGGATTAACATTGTATTTAGACACAAGATTTCAATTTGTTATGAAGATGTGGGTCAAAGTGTTTATGTTTTTCCTAGAGTTTTCATTGCCAACAGTATTACTTCACGTGTTTCTTTTTGTAACAAGTAACGGCAAAAGGTACTGATATAAATTTTAAGCGTCTCCCTGAATTTGCTTTGCAGTATAAATAAGAGTAGGTGGGGTATCAGTGTTTAATCTGTACGTAATTTCTTGATGGAATACAGAACTCGTATTCATGATAGTGAATCTGTCTTTGGGTGGCAACTAGTTACCTGCGCTTTACCAGTGGTAATAATTTGACTAGAAATTTATAGGAACAAATGTAAAATTTCCTAGAAAAAGTGGAGCCACTGAAATTAAATCTAAATACGTGACACAAAAGAAAAAAAAATGTTGAAACCACAAATACACCTATGTGAATCTGAAGTGTATTGAGTGCTTCAGTTACTTCAGTAAGTTGATAACAGAAGACTGTACGTTTCACTTAGAGGAGTAGAATTGAAGTGACAACTGTTGCTCTCACAAAATATGGCCACAAATAATTGAAGAGAAGAATGAAGCTGTTGCAGTCTCTTGAATCAGCATGAAACTGCATTGGCATTAAGAAAATTGGGTAATAAAAAATTTTCTGCTTTGCATCCTACAGAAGATTGCTCACATTCGGTGAACAGAGAAGTAGTTACTTAAATGTAGAGCATAAACAGGCTGAGGCTGATGATTTTCAGTATGATTAGACAAAGAAACTCAAGCGTAGAAAATCATACGTTCCCTAACTGAACATACAGAGTGGAAAATTAACAGATTGATTAAGGGGATTTCTTTGGCCTCTTTTTTGCGTAGAGTGAAAGAAATTATTAAGAAACCTAGATCTTAGATTCTTAAACTTTGCATGTGTGACATACTTCAAAGTGCTTATGAAAGCCATGAATCAAGAAGTTTCTTTCTGAGCATACAAGTCGATGAGGAGAGAGGCTGTGAGCTGCTTCTGTTGCCACTGCAGACGGTAAGATGTGACCAAAGCATTTACAGTCAAAATTGTCTTGAAAAACACAAGTTTTTGAGAAAACAAACAAGCTGATTCCTAATGTTAGTCTGTATTTTGTAGTGTTTGGTTAGATAATAAATCTATGCATATGATAGTATGTCATTAGAAAGCATAAGACACTTTTCTCAAGGGTAGCCTATACTATTTGTTGTGGGCATAAACACTTTATTAGAAGACTCATTTGAACTCAGATTGTGAACTGACGACAGAAAGGACTGACTTATTTTTCCTACTCAGAGTGAATGGGAAATGAATGAAAAACATGCAGCAGTGATAACCCATTTAAGGTAACTGGGGAGTGTTAGTAGAAGTCTAAGGGATATTTGGAAGTCAAATGTGATAAGAAGCTTAAAATATCTTTATTGCATAAAGATAAAAAAGAATAATGCCAGGTTTTTATTTTACTGTTCTTAAGCGGCAAGACCTGCTCTTGAGCCTCCCAGGTTCCTGAACATCAGTGGGAATGAAGCATCATCCATAGTATTGGAAAATAGAGCTAGGGAGCACTTAAACTGACTAGATATAGACTAGCCCATGGGACCGGAGGGGATGCACTTCAGGGGTGCTGAGGGAGCTCAGTGATGCCCTTGTGAGGCTGCTATCCATCACCTTTGAAAGGTCATGGTGATTAATGGAGGTTCCTGATGACTGGAAGAAAGGAAATGTCATACCCTTCTTCAAGAGAGAGGCAAGGTCAAGAGGATCCAGGCCAATCAGTGTCACTTCAATCACCGTGAAGACTGTGGAGCAAATACTTCTGAAAACCGTGAGGACAAGAAGCATATGAGGACAAGAAGTTGACTGAAGTCTGAGGCACATGAGGACAAGAAGTTGATTGGTACAACCATCATAGATTTATCAAGGGCAAATTGTATCTGACCAACTTGATCTATGGTTGTCTACAATGGTATGTGATGCTGAGAAGATGAGGGGAGAGCAGTGGATGCTCTTTACTTTGACTTTAGCAAGGCCTTTGATGTGGTCTGCTATATGGTAGTATCATTATGGACTGGATGGGTAGACCACCACATAGGTGGAAAACTGTCTTGACTGCTGGGCATAAAGAGTAGAGATCAACAGTTCGAAGTCCAGCTGATAGCTGGTTATCAGTGGCACACCTCAGCTGTTGATACTGTGGCCAAGACCATTTAGCATTTCTATTAACCACCTGGACAATGGGGTGAAGTGCATGCTCAGCAAGCTCGGGATTCAACACTGAATTTGAAAGCACATTGGAGGAAAGGGCAGGCATTCAGAGGGTCCTCGATGGGCTGGAGAAATGGACTGACAGAAACCTCATGGGAGTTCAGCGCAGGCAAGTGCAAGATGCTGCATTTGAACTGGAATAATCCCAAGCACCAAGACAGGCTGGGTGCCAACTGGCAAGAAATCAGCTTTGCAGAAAAGGACTTGTAGATGGCAGGTTAAAAAAGAGCTAGCGGTGTGCTCTTGCAGCAAAGCAAGCCAACCACATCCTGGGTGGTGCTAGTGAGACTTCAGCCAGCAGGCTGCAGGCAGTGATCCTTCCCCTCTATTTGATGCTTGTGAAACTGCATCTGGAGCGCTGTGCCCACTTTGGGGCTCCCCAGTACAAGAGAGAGGCTGAGGCACTGGACCAAGCCCAGTGGTGGGTCACCGTGCTGGTCAGGGCTGGAGCACAGGATGTACAAGGAGAGGCTGTGAGAGCTCAGTTTGTTCAGCCTGGAGAAAGGAAGGCTGATGGCCATCTAATCAGCCAACTAATGGTGGTCATTATAGAGAAGACAAAGCCAGACTGTAAAGACTGCGTGGGCAAAAGAAAAGATGCAGTGGGCTCAAGTTGTAACACAGGAAACTTGTTCAGAAATAAGATAAATTGTTTCCCTGATTGTTTTGAGGGTGGTCAAGCACTGCAGCAGATGCCTAGATGGGTTGAGGGATCTCCATCCCTGCAGATATTTAAAACTTGACTGGATGAGTCCCTGGGCAACTGATCTACCTGAGACTTGCTCAGTTGGGGGTGGGACAGATGTCTCTACAGATTCCTTTCAACTTGAATTATTTTGTGATTCTATGAATTAAGAATATTTTCTGATGAGGGTTTTTTTTTTTCAATTATTACCAGGTAATACTGATTAAACCATCTTCCTCAAACAAACAAAAAAAAATTTAAAATATATTATTGAAGCTGAATACACTTAGACTCTTCATGAAAATGTAAAAGGACGGAGAGTAAGAGAAGCTCTTATGTTCCCTTTGACTCTTGAAATATCAAAAGTTATTTCAGATAATGAGTTTCTGGAGAATGCAGAACTAATGAAGTTTTAACAGCATTCAGCCCCAGGGTTGCGGTGTCTTAGCTTAAGTTCTTCCTCTCCTCTGTCCATGTAACTAATCAGCTTTGAGAGCTGGAGCGCTTATGCTCCTTTTCAAAGAACAGCAAAGCAGCCACTCTTTCATCTGGCCTTATGTTCATACTTTTATTACAGTTGATGTTTATATTGGAAAACTATAACCTCCAGCAGCTGACTGTGAAAAACAAGGTGAGTATAATGAACAACACTGCTTCCTGCTATTCAGAAACAGAATTAGGAATGATCCCTGCTTTGGTTTCTGGCATGTAATAAGAAGTCATATTGACTTAGTATTTGGGTTTTTGAATTCTTGTTAGGAAGTTTGCAGGTCACGGTAAAAAAATATATACTTCACAGACCTTTCTCAATACCTAATACAGATATATTTTATTATAGGGAACATGCATTGTCTATTTCAGATTTGTTATTAAGAATAACTATGATAATTGCACATGCAGAACATTTTAAAACAGATTCAAACATGGTTACGTTGATGTTCCTTCAGGATTTGATTCTCTAACAGCATTTGATCCTGTTGGATATTAGTGATGAGATTCAGTTGCCTAAACATGATGTCTAGTGCCATTTTAAACATCCTAAGGTATCCTCTCTGGTCTCCAGCTACTTTTCCAAAAGTATCTCACAAGTCCTGCCTGTGTTGTATTTGCCAGCCCTGTGCACACCTCCACATAGGAAAACAAGTCCACACAGGAGCAGTACTAAGTAGATTTAGATCATCAGATATATCAGTTAATGTGACTGTACTTCTTGACTTTATTTAAGGCCATGCAGGCAATTGTCCTGTACAGGTGCTATAAGTGGGGTTTTGTTTCTTCATTGTGGCCTTTCCCAGTTGCTGATGCTGTCCCTCCTGCAAGCCAGGATATGTAGAGAAAGCCCTAAGGAAAACCACTGTGTATAGATCCAAGGACAATGGTCGTCTTTCTCAAAAGTTACATTTTTTTTCTTGCTACAGCTTGCTGGTTGTCATTGCTAAGGGTCTATCAGACCATCCAGCTGTGCTTGAACCCACCAAGGGGACTGCTTTGCCTCCATGTGCCACAGGAGAAGGGGCACCTTCCTTACTGCCACCTTCCTTAGTGCCATTCTGTAGGAGCGACATCTCTTTTTTCTATATATGACTCTGTATGCATACATAAGTCTCATTCCTCAGTCCTGGAGAAAATGTGAGTCACAGCAAATAAAGCTCCACCTGATTTGTCTCTCAGAACTCTGATTTTTGTATTTATCAGACTTGTGCATTAACCTTTCTTTTGCATCTGTGTATTTCCTTATTATGATTTTTTTTGGTGGTAGAAACTCATTTAATTCTTGATGTATAATAGTGTCCAATAAGAAGATTCTTCTTTTCTTCTGTATCTCTTAATCACAATAAATATTTTTCCCCACTACTAGACACAAAAATATGTTAGGAATTAAAACTATCAGCCTTAAAACTCTCTTTTCTATCCTTTCATAAAAGGTGTAATTAATGGGATAAGGATTTTCAAATGTTGCCTTATTTTTATTCTAAACCCTACTACTCCATATGCATCAATTATATAACTTTACATTACAAAGCAGTCATGATTTTTATTATGCAAAATGTTTTTGTGTCCTCAACCTTGTGCTAGTTTCTCTGGGAAGTGACATTTTCACTCCATCAGCTGGGGCAGAATTCTGCAAATCAGTCAGGGTTTCTGTGAGAAGCTGGAAAGCTATGAGAAGACTTTCTGTGTATCACAGAAAGACAGATTGTACAAGGTAATTTGTTTCTTTGGAGTACTCCATTACATATCCCTGCGCAGAAGAGGTTGTGAGGTTTTTCCTAGGTTCTCCGGGATGGAACTGGTCTTTGCATACTGTTTGAAGAGAAAACCACATTATCCAGTGCATCTTGTTTTGCTTTGTACCCTCTTTTAGTCTTCCTTTCCATATCACCTTGAAATTCATCAACAACATTTCTTCAACGATTAAATATCTCTAAACGGAAAGCCTTAAAAAATACATTGTATCATTTTGTGTGAGTCAAATTCTGGGCTAGAGAACAGATGACCATGTGTAGACTCCCTTAGGTGTGTGGCCATTTGCGTATTTGTATAGAGAGGTTGGACTCAGTTCAGTTATTTTTACATTCTAGATCAGATTTGCTACTTGTGACAGCACTTGAGAGTGTGAAGTATCTGCCTACTTTATTTTAAAAATTTAGTCATGCTGAAGTGGATGGAAATCAATTTAAAAGTGTGGGTTGAAAATGAGGAATGTTCATCCAATATTTTCATGATAAGTAGGGAATAATTCAATTCAGCACAATCATACTTGAAATATAAACCCATTTAAAACCTATTATTCTAATTGCATCAACTAATACAACAGAACTAGCCAAATTGATTCTGAAACATATATATATTGAAGTTACTAATTTCTGTTGGAAGAAAATTTGTTGACCACTTCTACTGCAAACTGTATCAAATTTAAACATCTGAAGTTTTAATTCTTCATTATGCTTCAGGATTAGTTTCTAGACCTTTTTTTCCTGATGCTGAAGAATATAACAGGTACAGGAATCATCCTATCCCAATCGTCTAGGATGATACCAGGACTCAGTTTTCACATTGGGATGAAATGTTAAAAGATACAACATTATTTGAGTCACCATTCTTTAGAAAGTAAGATAATGTATCTTTTTTGAACACAAAAGGTAACAGAGCAATCAATGGCTTTTTTGAAAGAATGTGGGAAGTAATGGCATATTCTCACGACAATAACGTATCCTAAGTAAGGTTTAATGTTCAAAGTGGCATAGAATTTTATATTAAGCGTATATCATCTACTATTTCATTTCAAAATCACCGTGTTTACTTTCTTGTTGATGGTTTCAGGATGCATCAAGTTTGAAGGCAAATAAATAAAACACAACTTCTGTCTCATAAAATCAGATCAGTGGAATTTACTGAATGTTTCATGGTTGTTCATTGTTTGAGTGCTAATATAATTCTGAGCTGCTATGGCAAATGTGCAAAAGGCCCAGTCTCGCATCAAGTTTATGTCATTCAAGATCCCTTAAAAATACCCAGAAAGAACAGCCCCTGCACTGCAGAGCTTGAAATGTAAACCCTTATGTCATGGAAATATTTAGAATTTGGCATGACTATCAGTTTTAACCTTAAGGTAGTTTTCCACGCAAAAAGACAATATGTTTTAAATTGAATCAGGACTAGGAAGGGAAATTGGCTTTAAGCCCAGTGGAAAGCTGGTTTGATTATATCACATTTCCAACCTGTAGCTGTTCCAATACAAAATAATGAATAAATGGAGATAGAAAAATCACAGATAGCTTTAAAATATTTTTTAATTAGTTCAAAATCATGTCAGGTATTTTATCAACCCTCTAATCACTACTGATGCCTATGAATAAGCTATCTACTTTTAGTTTTATTTCTCCTTATTTTACTTGATCCATATAGATTTATTTGTACGTGTATGTGGTGTGTGCACATAGAGAAGAAATACTGTAACAGCAAGAGTTGCACTTTCTATAGTTCTGTTTATCAATATCTTAACTGGATGTCTATGAAGAATAGACTCATCAGTCTCTCTTCCTTGCTGTGCTGATGACCAGTTGCATAGTGTAACCAAACACATAGTTTCATAGAATGAAGGATATTTACATTTTTATTGCACAGGGTGCATACCATTCATAGCTTTGACCTTGGGTTACTTCTGTTCAGACTGGAACTTCATGGCCAGTGAAAATTTCTAAGTATATGGATTTCTTCAAGACTCACATTAATACTTATCTAGATTTCGTGGGCTTTGTCACTTTCCATTATTTCACATGTCATGTACCTCCACAAACTTATTAAATTTTCCTTTGATTTGACTTGTCTAGTGTGCTCTTTACCTATGTTCATGTTTTCAGTAATAGAGTAAACCTGTATGGAATGGACAATGTGAAAAGTTCAAAGTCTACACTTTCCTTCAAAGTTATCAAGGTGCTTATCTCATTGTGATATATTAATTCTTTGTTGCTCTGTCTTTTCATAAGTGTTCTCAGCTGCTGGCATAGCATGCAAATGTTTTATATCAGACTGTTCACTTGGCCACCCAAGAGACTGCTCTTTGAATTCTGGCACTACTAGCATGTTGTAGAATTATGTAGATATCAATCTCATATATATCTTATACAACTTCTATATCAATACTGCATAGATATTATGTATTATGGAGACTATAAACATTAGATATAATAAGAATGAGCCGAGTCCCAAAGTAATAGTTAGACCATGAGTAAAGCAAACAAATTTTGTGGGTGGAAGCTGACTAGGGTTTGTTCCCCCTATATTCAACTTTCACACTTCCTACTTTAATTTTTGGAGGAGAAAATGTGTATTCTTGCCAATATCCCCCTACAACTCTTTGTGCATCTCCGCGCGTCCTCTTTGTTCCAGTGGAAAAAACTTCAGTAAAGACTGCAATGAATTAATGAAATCCATTCAAACAGGAACTTGTATTTCTGATCTAGTGCATTGGGACTCTTCATCAGTACTTAAAAAAACATAGAAACTGGGTGTTTATATATACATTTGTATGTATAAAATTCTCTGCTTATACGGCTAGAATGGTGTGTGTTTGGAATGTGCTTTTCAGCTATCGCAACTACAGGTTTTTGGAGAACAGTTTGAGCAGCCAAAGCCTGGCAATGTCAAGGCTTCTCTTCTCCTTTTCCTTAGGAAGCCCATGATAAAGCTGCAGTCAGGCATGCATTGCCAGATTTTCCTCCATTTCTCATTCTGTTTTGTCAAGTTTTACTAATGCCACTGTACTCTTGTTCTTAGGTGTTGATGCAGCTTACAGTGCTCATCTATGAGTAGTATGGCAGGCTAAACTGAGCGATCACTAATCTTGTAGCTGATTCTTGTTTACAAAAATTTTCCAAATGGGAGACTACTTTCCTCAGCAGTGATATTTATTTTTTCCCATATACTTTGCTTATTTCAGTTTTATGGTGGGAATACAGAACCTTAATCTATTTGATAGAGACTAAAACCGTGAAAATCTTTTAATTCCTTCCTCTGATGCAGTCCACACAGCAAATTTGCCTCTGAGCTGCTAGAAGTTGTTATAGGGTTCCTCTGTCCTCAGTCAGCCTGTTGGAGCTCAAGTTGTTCGCAGCCTGGGATCCCCAGCAGTTCTTCAGGACAGCTGGTAGGAA
>WAAD01010430.1:18728-29215 GCA_013389945.1 Fregata magnificens | reverse complement strand
GGGTCTCTTCCCTCCAGTCATTGTGATTGCGAGTCCTCCCGGGGCAATCCTTCCCGGTGATAATTTCCTTCTCTTGTCCTTTCCTGCAGCCGGAGTGGGCATTCCCACTGTATATGCCCTAAATTCCCACAGTAATAACACTCCCTTCCAGCATTCCTTCCCGCTCCTCTTTCTTTTTCTTCCTGGTCTTAGTATCCGGTCTTCTCCCCACCCCCCACCCCGTCATCTCTCACTTGCAAATTCCTTGCTAAAGCCGCGGCCAGTAAACTTGCCTCCTGTTCTTTTGCCCTTTTTTTCCCCCCCCTTCTTTAATCTGCTCAGCTTTTTGCCTTTCCTCGCGCCCATCATATACAAACACGGCAATACTCAAAATCTTTTACAAATTCTCTCCCTGCCTGCGTTCTTTAAAGTAATTCCATATATCGGGGGCCACCTGATTAGCAAAGACGCTAATCGTGAGCTCGTCATTAAAATTCTGTGTTGTCATTCCTCTGTATTTTAGCAGAGCTTGTCGGAGTCGTCTCCAAAAATCACTAGGATGTTCGTCAGGTCTCTGGCTGCATTCTTGTCCAGTTCACCTCTAGCTCCCCACAAGCTCTAATGGCTTCTACTAAATTCCGGAGCCCTGTCTGACAAACGGCTCGATCCCCTGCATGATTATAGTCCCAGTTTGGATCATTTGCTGCTCAGGGGTTTCTGTTTCCTCCCACCTGTTGAGTTAATTCAGCATTTTTATTCATTATTTTCTCTCTTTCATCAGGGAGAAAGAGTTCCCTTAATAGTACTTGAGTGTCACTCCAATTCGGATTATACCCTGTACATATATTTGAGAATAGTTGGGCACACCTCTCGGCGTCTTCCCTTAGGCGGGGAATCTTACTTCCCCACACTGCTAAATCACTAGGTTTTCAAGGCTGGTCCCTATAAAAGGTTAATACTGGTGCAGTCTCCGCCAGGGGCCCCAGGTTGCATAGCAGCAGAATTAGGAACATGAGTCATAGTCATAGGAAAGAGTCTGGGGTTGAACTACCCACAGGAATTTTTGGTGTGGTAGCCTCTGCTACTGCTACAATTGCCCCCTTTTTCTTTTTTGACTTTTTGTCCTGGAAGTTTTCTCTCCCCAGACCAGTAATCCATTTGGTATGGGTACCTATCCTCCAGTCGATGTCTCAAATACATTACTTTGTGTGGATCAAAGTTTCCCCAGGTTGGCCATAACTGTAGAGGGCTCCCTCCTGCCATTCGTGTAATAAACAGCCATTCATCTTGGCATAATTTGATTGCGCGCTTTTTCGATAATTCGCTGTACCATAAGTTTTCTCCCGATTCTGTAAGACCTCGGCCAAGGGCGTCCCCTTTTCTATGTCGGGTGCATTTCCCATTTCTTTTTCCTAGTATCAGGGTCTCACGTGCGTTTTACGCTGGTCAGGCCACGCACCAACTCTTTTCTTCTTGTGCGTTTTACGCACATACTAAGTCCTCCTAAAATCATTCGTTCTCCGTGTGGGTGTCCATGGCACACTAGTAGTTCTTGCAGGCTTCCAGATGGACAGAACATTGACTTAGTAAATACTTGTCTTTCTCAGTGAAAATCAGAATCTCAAAAGATTACCGGAAAAGGTAAATAAAAAGGTATGAGTACATTGTATAGTCAAAGCTTTAGGTGTGAGGGTGAATTGGCACCTACAGGGGTGTGTAAGGGAGGCTAACAAAGGAAAATAGGAGGAGGGTGAGGGTATCTGAGCAGTTAAGAGCTATAGCCTACTCTTGGTCTTTAGACTGTTATCCCTGAATCTCAGCAGGCACTTTAAAATTAAACCTCATCTTTATTGGTATGCTTGTTTGTGACTAACACTTAATGCAAAAAGTTCACTGCTGAAAGAAAATGTACATGTAGAGCTGTGTATTAGTGTAGACTACTAAAAGCAGATTAGCAAGGCTTCCATCACTTAGAGACAAATGTCCTTTGAGTTATGAGCCTTATGTTTTCCTTTGAATATAAGTGTTTCATTTTGTCAGGTATTACAAAAGTATATAGCTTGGAAGTAATCCTGTTAATTCTTTGGGGTAGACTTTTTTGGTTCCTCACTTTTCCTGTTAGATACTAGCATGTCTGTGACTATAACTACATTCCTACCACTAAAATTCTGGAATATCACTTGTGAAGACAATGTTTGAAAGCATTTTGGAAGGCAGCATTTCAAGAAAGTGAACGTTAAATTCATTGGCATCTGTATTGTTTAATTCACTGGTCTCTGATCTGAACATTGAGTACAATGAATCCACTTGTCAAGGATGACCTATGAATAGTGTCATGTGGTAGGAGGTAAATAATAATGTTCCTCTGTCACTTAGTTTGAAAGGGGTGGGGGAAAACCCTGGTGTGGTCCTGACTTTAAGTTATCATGTACTGGGTTTGGCTGGGATGGAGTTAATTTTCTTCATAGCAGCCGGTATGGTGCTGTGCTTCACATTTGTGACTAAAACAGTGTTGATAACACACTAATGTTTTAGCTGTTGCTGAAGTGCTTACACAACATCAAGACCACCTCTGTTTCTCACTCTGCCCCTCCCAGTGAGTAGGCTGAGGGTGGGCAAGAAGTTGGGAGGAGACACAACCAGGTAGCTGACTTGAACTGATCAAAGAGATATTCCATGCCATGTAATGTCATGCTCAGCAATAAAAATGGAGGGGAGTTTTTGTTGGGTAGGTAGTCATTGCTCAGGGACTGGTTGGGCATCAGTCTACTTGTGGGAGGTGGTGAGTGATTACCTTTGCATCACTTGTTTTGTTTTTTCTTTCTTCTTCCTCTTTGTCTTTGCTTATTAAACTATTTTTATCTTGAGCCATGAGTTTTCTTGCTTTTGTTCTTCTTATTCTCTTCCCCCATCCTGCTGGGGGGGGGTGGTGGGGAAGTGAGTGGCTGTGTGGGGCTTAGCTGCCAGCCTGGGTCAGCCCACCATATGCGACTACCAGTCTAAACCTATTTCTCTACTTGTTTCATTATATTCAAATAATCAACACATGATTTCCTTTCTTTGGTGGACACTTAGTATTAATGAAAGTTGGGTTTTTTTGTTGCTGCCATGAACTTGGAAAGAGCTTGGTTTTGCAGTGTACTCATAAACAAGGCAGGAAACTTCAGACATTCTTTCTCTGCTTTTCTTTCTGAGTTGGAGCTGTGGCTGTGAACTGATTCTGCAATTCCAGGAAACACCCAGGGCTTTTACTGTTGAGGAGCACTCTCAACAAACTGATTTTATTTGATGTCCATTGAGATAGTGAGAGCCCTGTGCTGTGATGCCAATAAACACAAACTTGCTTTAATTTCCTCTGGTATGACTTAATAAAATTCATGCCAATAAGCTGTTAAGTGCTAATGATTTTTTCAAGTCTTTTGATCTCTATTGGTTTTACTGCTTTACTTGTGTCCTAAATTGTACTTTTGTCACCTGCACTGAAAACAGCAATCTACCAGTAGACAAAATTTATGCCTTCTGTATCTCATCAACCTCACCCTTCCAAGTGAGGTGGATTTCTAGTATAGAAGATGCTATCTATGAAGATATACATGCCTTGCTCTCTTCCTCTTTATTTTGTCATGTAACAAGCAAACAAAAGCTGTCATCATTGTTAAACTTCTCCTTGGAAATGTTTTTCATCTTGTACTTTTTTGTTGCCTGTCATGCTCACCTGAATGGTTTACTATTTTGTATTCAAATTTTCCTATTGCTGCATGTTCCTTTTGCATGTTGCCCATCTTTCAACTCATCCATATAAACAGTGAATTCTGTTTTACTGCTTCATGTGGCTGATAGCCTACTACTTGTGCACTTTCATCTCTGGTGTGTAATTAGCAGTCATGTCTCCTTATTTGTTTGCCAGTGTAACAAGTTAATTTTAATTAACATGTTAATTAAAACATGTTAATTTTAATTAACATGTTAATTTTGCTTCCAATATTATATTCTATAATTTTCTATGTATCTTGAATTTGATCCCATTAAATTTCTACCTTTCAGTATGAGAATTCTTTTCTTACTAACTTTTCCGCAGTTACCTACTCATCAATTGTTTGAATAAATCTGGATTTCTTTTTCCATTTCATGGAACATCATTGTTCATATGGCTTTTAAATTTTAGCTGTATCTTTAACTGTTTTTATCAGAAAACATTAGATTACAAATAACTCAGGTTTAAATAGCCTATCTGGATTTTTTTTTAATCTCGTGAAAGGAATGGCCAGTAATGGAAATGTCTGTGTGATGGGGAGAAGTTGAAATTTTTTTCCTTGGACAACTTAGATGTGTGGCCCTTATTCCAAAACTGTGTGGCCCTTATTCCAAGTATTGCTTAAATTTTTGTGTATATCGGAAGCCTGTCTCAAGGCATTTCTATAACTATAAACTCTTCTGCTTACAATAGAGGATTATACACCATGCTTTAATGAGGATTTAAAAAATAGTTGTATGGAATTGGCATACTTCAGTATTTCTGTACTGAGGGGAAATGTTTGATGCAAACTTAAGTGAGATCCTTCTATATTTTCTCCCTATCAGGTAAAAGGCACCTGAAGACATCTGTTTCTGGCCAATAAACACAAGGTGGGAGTGTCATGCTTTCCTTCCATGGATCTCTTTACAGTCTTTTAGGGTCAGTCTTCACTGCTGCCTGTAGTCTCCAGTGGAGCAGTGAGCAGTTGCAGGAAGGCCGCTGCAACTCTAACTCCCTGAACCCTCTAAGTTTTGTCATGTAAACTTCCAGTTCCATCTGGGTAACTGCTATTACAGCCTTGTCCATCTCCATGTACTGCCCAGTACTGTGCTCCAAGCTCCGAGGAAGCCCAGGCACCTACCACTTCTGCTTTCCCGTGTGTACTGACCAGAAAATACTTCACGAGAGACTGGGAGGTTTCATAAGATAGCCCTGGATTTTTAAATTTGGTTACCTTCCAAATTAATGTCAGGTTGAGTCTAAGAATATCAGCATGTAAGGGGAGAAGCAAGCGCGTTCCCTTGTGTCCCTTTGCCAAAAGTGTGCAGAAACAAACAGCAAAACTGATACCATATATCTAAAATGAATGGTCATGATGGTGTATTTAAATTACAGCCTAGTTTAAATGCACTCTCCACCAGCTGTTGTATTTAAATTTGACAGCAAGTCTCCATGACTAAGGTCCTAGACCAAGCACCCATGCAACTAGTGGGCTAAAGAAACATTTCCTATGCAAAGAATTTGTTGATTAAACTTAAGACTCTAGGCTAACAATTATTAGTCCAGTTACAATTGTTAACTTATAGTCCAGATTACCCAATTATTGCAACTCATTCCCAATAAAGATAACTAAAATTGAGATACACCAATTCTTCAATCCCTTGTTGCTATGTTCACCCTTCATCTTGATTCTAAGGTTAATGGTTTCTCTGGAAGAGAAAAGGGGATTTATGGTGAGTCATTAGCATCCTAAGTTCTTGGCTGGGAGATACGACATGTATGGTGGGTATTTCTTTGCCAGGATGTTGGTTGTTTCTCCTCACTCTTGGGTCTGATCAACATTATATTTACATGTTTGGTAATGACGTCAACTTACTTGCTGTTTGTTCACTGGTTTGCAATTCCACATTATATGTCAATTTACTATATATTACATGCTTTATATATATTGGAAGCTTGTTGCTTATTACCCCTAAGACTAGTTTTACCCAGCTCCCAGGGTTTGAACTTAAATGGAATATATGTATATTCTAGTGTATTCATCTTGAATTCTAAACATGAAGAAACTTACTGTACTAGAGGAAAGAAGGCCTGAAATTAGTGTGTGGATAACTTTACCATTTAATACAACTATCTTTCTTGTAATGGAGGAAAAGATAAGTTTCCCCTGAAGACTTGGGGCGGGGGGTGAGGAACATATGTAGAAGTCATGTACTCCTGAAAATAAACCAAAAAGCAAGTACTCCAGAGAAACTGAATTTAAAATGAACAGTATTAGATCTAGAACTGTTCAGAGTTGCAAGTTGGAGCTTCTCATAGCTGCTTTTAAAATGACACTTGGGGATCCTGCAGATGATTTTTTTTTTTTTTTTTTTTTTTGCTGTCTAACCATATAAGCAATTCCCAGGTTTGCTTCTAATGAATATTAAGCTCCCTAGTGAATTTTCTGTGGAAGCGATATGTAGATACTGCTTGCTGTTCTGGCACCAGCCAATGGCAAATGTATTTCAAACATAAGATGAGGAAAGAATAAAAGTACTTCCAAAAGCTTATACAAACAGTGTTACCTGAATGCAGAATAAATCATATTGGCAAAAGCACCCACTGTGACCTAATACCAGATAGCAGACATATGAGCTAAGGTGAGTTGTTTTGTTGGTTGTATGTAAATGAAGAACTTAGTAGTTTAAGACTGAGAGTGTTAGGTGCTTTAAATAGGTTAAGACACACTGATTCAGTAACGCAGATTAAAATTAAAATTCAGCTACGAATTTTATAATGATGAATTGAAGATACATTAATGTAGCACTGACAAGGAAAACAAATATTCTGAGATTCCAAATACTGACATGCAAAAACAATAGCCCCAGATAAGAGTCAAAACATATTCTGTATATTATGTATGTTTGACAAAGGGAACACAGGGTAGTAGAAAATATTTGCTTGTTAGCAGCACCTCGTGTATGTGAGATGAGGAGCAGATCTCTATAGGGCAACAGTAAGGTTTGTTATTACTTTGAATATGTGTCCATTGGGAACCAAACTTATTTGCATATCAATACTTGCATTCATGGAATAACTGCCCCTTTAACTTCCTTAGATCTAAATCCTCAAATACATCTTAAATTCACTAGCAGCTTTCTGCTATCTCTTCCTTCTATCACAGTTACATGAATATTAGTAGGTACCCAACTTTTTTCTCAATGAGGAGGAAAAACCAATTTTTTCCTATATAACAATATCGTACCATAGTGACATTGATAGATGTTACATGTTCATAAAGCAATTCACCGAAAACCAGCTAAGGTTAAGAGGAGCAATGTCCATCCTTATTCCATTGGACAAGATATTTCCCATTATTAGTAAATGACTTTGGAGTAATATATGTTAAGATTGCTTAAGACTCTACAGTACTGAATTATTGTAGAATTTATGGAGAAGTATTTTGCTAGGGAAAATGGCAAGGATTATATTGATACTTTGAATTGATCCATAGTGTGGTTTTTTTCAAGGAAGATGAATGCTGCAGGCTCTCCTGTGACTGCTGAACATATCAATTAAGAGGCAAAGCATGGTGGCAGATTTACTAATGAAATAAACAGTATCACTGCCAATGAACCTGACATCTTTCTCTGTATCTTTTGCTCATCTCTTATTTCTGTAGTCCATGCATTAATAACACCAAAGACCAAGCCAGTAAAAAGTTGTTCTGTCCTATCTTTCTTCTGTCTTCTACAAGGCTGTGTCACACCAAGTTAATAGTATCCCTTAAAGTGGCAATGTCCCAGGAACATAAAAATATATGTAAGTATGTAAATGTCAAGAAAAAAGATCTCTGTTTACTTTTTAACATTATGGCAATTTTTTGGATGACTTGCAATGAAAGGAATTTTCAAGTTCATGTATTTTAGCCTTTGGGTCTGTTATCTGGAACAGTAGTCTCCAAAATGGGGTGCGCAAAATGATCCATTGGGGTGTGTGAAGCAAATATTGGATCTTCTTTCTATATTTCTTTTTTATCTTAAAAGAAAGAGGTTAAGCTTTATTAATATTTAATATATGGCTTGATACCAGCACCCTCATTCGGTCTGTATGTCAGACGGTCACGTCTCATGTATGGTACACAATGTATCCTGAGGGAAGAGGGGTTGTTCCACAACGTGGAGGGGTTTACAGGGGCACCCTCACTCATTCATTTACTTTCAGCATATTGCAATGTATTGCAGTTTACGTGTGCCTGGTTAAGTGGATTTACAGATTATGTTATCTAGTTTTAACTAAACTAACCCCCACAAAATGGACATGTGGCTTAAAAAGATTCCTGCAAAGAAACCGTGGATTGAAGATAATACTAATAATGCAAACGCAAGCAAACAACAAGAAAATGACAGAGCTGACGCTTCTGCTCCTAGTACGAGCTCTTCATCAGCCACATTGCAAGGTAAAAACAATGATGGTCTAATCAGATCTGACAAGAAGTCGGCCAAAAATTTGAAATTATCAAAAAGACTATTTGAAATATGAATTTACATCCACTGTTGTCAACAATGAACCTTGCTCTAAGAGTATAGACTGTGGCTTGAGATATTAGCTAATGATAGTATGAACAATATAACAGTATAACAATTAGCAAGACATTTAAAAACTCAGCATCCAGAACATGAAGACAAACCTCTACATTTTTTTCAGTGATGTTTCAAGTCATGTGATACTCAGTCCGGTACTTTACAAAATTTCTCTAACCTTAATGATAAATATTTAGAAGCCTCTGTTGAGGTTTAAGGGCGAAAGACAAAAAGCCACATACCATTGGGGAAACACTTGTTCTTCCTGCCACAGCAAAAATGGCTGAAATAATATAATGGAAAACAATATGGCGACAAACTAAAATGCATTCCTTAGTCAGCAAATACCATTGGAAGACACATAGAAAGCATTGCTGAAGATTTGAAGAAACAAATATTAGAACCAATTATGCAGTGTGGGAGGTTTGCTATGCAGTTGGATGAAAGTACAGATGTTTCTAATGTGGCTCAACTTATGGTATTTGCTAGATTCTGTTTCAAGAATGAAATACACGAAGAACTACTTTTTTGTGAGCCACTGTCCTGATTTCGGCTGGGATAGAGTTAATTTCCTTCCTAGTAGCTGGTATAGAGCTGTGTTTTGGATTTAGTATGAGAATAATGTTGAAAACACACTGATGTTTTAGTTGTTGCTAAGTAGTGCTTATGCTAAGTCAAGGACTTTTCAGCTTCTCATGCTCTACCGACTGAGAAGGCTGGAGATACACAAGAAGCTGGGAGGGGGCACAGCCAGGACAGCTGACCCAAAGTGGCCAAAGGGCTCTTCCATACCATATGACGTCATGCTCAGTATATAAACTAGGGGAAAGCTGGCTGGGGGGAATGCTGCTCGGGGACAGGCTGGGCATCGGTCGGTTGGTGGTGAGCAATTGTTTTTCATTTGCATCACTTGTCTTTCTTGGGTTTTATTTCTCTCTCTTTTTGTTATTTTGCTTTTCATTACAATTTATTATTATTATTATTTTAATATTTTATTTCAGTTATTAAACTGTTCTTATCTCAACCCATAAGCGTTCTCACTTTTACTCTTCCGATTCTCTCCCCCATCCCATGGGGGGGGGGGGAGTGAGCAAGCAGCTGTGTGGTGCTTAGTTGCCAGCTGGGGTTAAACCACAACAGCCACTAAAGGAAAGATGTACCAGAGAAGATATATTCTCAACAGTAAATGACTTGTTTAATAAAAGCAATGCTTTATGGAAAAAACTGTGTAAGTGTAACCAGTGATGGAGTGGCTGCTTTGACTGGAATAAAAAAAGGGTTCCAGGGTAAGGCCACAGATATTGTACCACATGTGAAATTAATGCACTGCATCTGTATTGGGTTTATGTGGCAAGGTTTTGGTAGTGGGGGGAGGGGGGCACAACCAGTTCCAGCCAGCTTGGCAGTGGACCAACCGCAGGCCAAAGCTAAGCCAATCAGAGAAACTGGTGGCGCCTCTGTGAAAACTTTTAAGAAAGGGCAAAACGCTGCATGGTGGGATGAGGAGTGAGGAAAAAAGAAGTGTGAGAAACAATCCTGTAGATGCTAAGGTCAGAGAAGGAGGAGGGGGAGGACATGCTCCAGGCACTGGAGCAGATATCCACACAGCAGCCCATGGAGAACCCCATGGCGGAGTAGGTGGATGTTCCCTGAAGGAAGCTGCAGCCTGTGGATAGCCCATGCTGGAGCAGACTCTCCTGTAGAGGAGCCCACACCAGAGCTGGCTTATCCTGAAGGACTGCAGCCTGTGGAGGGGACTGTGGAATAATTGCCGGCGGTGACCTAGAAATTAAACTTATATTCACATTTTAAAGAAAGGTACAGCATTGAAGAAGCTTCCAGGGTGGAGTGCGGCTGATATGCAAGGAATCCATTCCACGGAAGTTCCCTAGGCCTGTAACCTTAGATGTTAGCAACACCAGGGGAACTTGGTGTGCCGACTCTAAGAGGAACTGCGCGGAGGGTGGAGCGGAGTGGAGACACCGTGGCCAGGCTCTGTGATAATATGGGAACTTGAAGGTACCATGGAACAATGATAAGCTGCATATTTGCTACCCTGGGCCAATGGTCTGTCATGTTTTGACAAAATGCTGTCCTTTTGGTGAACTTTGCTCATTATAATATCATTATAATACCGAAACACACCTCCATCCCAAAAGCTACCCGCCTCCAAGGTGCAACCACCCCTCACTGAGCTTGCGCTTTGC
>WAAD01010430.1:0-18292 GCA_013389945.1 Fregata magnificens | reverse complement strand
TGGGAATGAAGGAGTGAAATTGAGCCTGGGAAGAAGGGAGGAGGTGGGGGGAGGAGGTAGAGGAGTTGGGAATGAAGGAGTGAAATTGAGCCTGGGAAGAAGGGAGGAGGTGAGGGGAAGATGTTTTAGTTTTTGTCTTTGTTTCTCAGCACCCTACTCTCTCTTTAATTGGCAATAAATTAATTTTCTCCAAGTCAAGTTTGGTTTGCCTGTGACCATAGAATCATTATTAAGGTTGGAAAAGACCTCTAAGATCAACAAGTCCAACCATCAACTAACACCACCATGACTCCTAAACTAGGCCCTGGAGTGCCACGTATGATGGTAATTGGTAAGTGATCTCCCTGTCTTTATCTTGACCCATGGGCTTTTCCATTGTATTTTCTCCCCCTGTCCTGTTGAGGAGGGGGAGTGAGAGAGCTGCTGGGTGGGGGTCTGGCAGCTGGCCAAGGTCAACCCACCACAGCATCATTCATAGGCAAGTTATTGCAGCAAAAAAGTTGGAACCATGTCTCAGAGTATGGTATTTGTTACATTCTGTTTCAATAAGGAAATACACAAAGAACTACTTTTTTGTGAGCCGTTAAATATGTACTGGAGAAAATATATTCTCAACAGTAAATTACTTCTTTAATGAAAACAATGATTTATGGAAAAACTCTGTAAGTGTAACCACTGATGGAATGGCCACTTTCACTGGAATAAAAAAAATGGATTCTGCGGTAAGGTTACAGAGATGGCGCCACACATGAAACTCATTCACTACCTCATTCATAGGCAAGCTATTGCAGCAAAGAAGTTGGAGCCAGAAGTGCACAGTGCTACAGGTTGTCATCAATGTGGTTTATTTTATAAAACCAAGACCTGTAAATACTAGAATCTTTACAATACTTCGTAATGACATGGGGTGTGACCATGAAAGCCTTTTGTACCACACAGAGGTTTGCTGGTTATCTCGTGGCAAAGTGCTTAAAAGAGTTGTCGAACTGGAAGACGAGTTACATGTTTTTCTTTCACAAAAAGACAAGTATTCCAAGTTTGCTGACCTTTTCTGTGATGACAGGTGTCTGTCAGTAGCATGCTACCTAGCAGATATTTTTGAAAAGAGAAACACTCTTAATGTGTCCCTTCAAGGTGAAGGTGCTGTTTTAAGATTGAGTGAGAAAGTAACTGCTTTTTGAAAGAAACTCATGCTACGGAGAGAGCTTTTTGAAAATGGTTGTTTGGAAATGTTTCTGTCATTATGTGATTTTGTTGGTGAAAAGGATGCAAGTGTGTCACCTATAAAGGCTCTCATATCTGTACACTTAAACTTGGAAACAGAATTTCCTAGCCTGTTTAAAAATCTTCCAAATGAAGAGCTTCAGTAGGTTTTGACCCATTTGTCAAAAATATAAAAATGCAACACCTTTCCATTAGTTTGCAAGAAGAACTGATTGATATCATCAGGGAAGATGGAAATTTACTAGCCAAATTTCAACAAAAACTTTTGCATAATTAGTGGATGGGATTGAAAAATGAGTATCATGATTTAGCAAGTGCAACCAACGATGCACTTCTTCCATTTGGAGCTACGTATCCTTTGAGGTACCTTTTTCAGCTATGACAGCCATTAAACCCAAGTATCGAAATAAACTGAACTTAGAATCAGACCTTCGAATCGCTGTTTCACAAAGTGCTAAACCAAGATTTTAAAAAATAATGAAGCATGTTCAATCTCATAGCTCTCACTAAAAAAAATATTAATACTACAGCTTTTAGTGAGAGGAAAGGCTTTTTGTATCATTAATAAATAAAATAAAAATTATTTTAAATATATTGTTTATCTCAACTGTCGCGTCCCAACCTGAGAGGAGGGAGGAGAGCGACCAAGGTTCTAATGATCCCCTTGGACTAAATTGAGGTGAAATGACACCAAACAACCTATTAAACATTTTGTTTTAACACAGAAGTAACTTGAACTTGGAAAGGCAACTCGAACTTGAAAACATGGAAAAGCGTTGGTGGTTGTGGGTTCTTATTTGTAAAACAAGAAGAGAAAAGAAAAGGGGGGGAGGGAGAGAGAGAGATAGGGAAAGATAGATATCACCACCCTTGGATCCTGCCACGAACCAGCGACGACCGATGACGACAGACATGATGATTTTCCAGTGGTGGTGGGGGGGGGCACGCCAGTCTCTCTGTGGTAGTGTCTTTTATAGTCTAAGCCCCGCCTTCGGTTATGCCCCCTGTGAGCTTATATGGTTCTTGTTCCAGAAGTTTCTAAACCTTCTGCGCGTGTGCCATTGTGGGGGGTAGTCGCGAGGGGTCTTTCGGGCAGTCATAAGCCCCTTCCTCGAATAAACTCTGTGTGACCCCTGACCATATTTGGCAAGTCATTATGTAAGGCACCACAGAACCTGGGACTGCGCATCCTCCGACGCCCCCCCTTGTCCTGTGTCAATCAACCCCCTGCTCGCAGTTTCTTACAATGTTTGAGACATCAACTCGCATTAACTCTTTCAGTCCCTCACATCAACTTTATATCATCCTTTTTAATTTCTATTTTTGTGTATGCTTTATAATGTACATAATATATTAGTACAGCACTACATGTATATAATTTCTAAATAAGTAAATATACATATATTGGGAGTGTGTGCTCAAAAAGTTTTTACTGATAGAGGTGTACGATCAAAAGAGTTTGGAGACTACTGATCTAGAAGATTCCTTGGGGAGATCTTGGAAGAAAGCTACAAATCTTGTGCCAGAATGTGATAGGAGTATGATAAATACCTAGGCAGCAAATAGTGACGTTTATCAAAACTCTTTTGTTTCCTCTGGGAGCAGAAAAAAGGAAATTAATAAGCTTTCTATCAACACCTAAAGTGTGTAACTGAGGTTTGGACTGCAGCATAAAGATTTTAAATGGGCACTGCCCCCTTGGAAGCTTCTTTAAATGCTATAATGATTTTTTGAATATGCACTTTTTATAAGTTTAATCTTTCATTTTGCATCTCAAGTAACAGTAAATACAAAATGAAATAACAATACCTCTTTGTGCAATTAGAGGAAACAGTAGGCTGCAAAGAAGGGCTCTTTAGGGGGAAAAAGGAACGACTCATATGTATGTGGCAGCCTTTGACTTTTCACAACGTTTCCAACATGTGCATGACCTGATTTTGATTTTTGTGCGACTGAGTTACCTGTCAAGACCAGTTGCCAGTAAGAGTCAGCTCTAACTGTTCCATGTCTTCTGTGTAGGCAATATTAATAAATGGGAAACCCTGAATTTTCTCCTGTCAGCTTTCATGAAGATGAACATATAGATGAGCAAGTTTGTAATAGAGATGGATTTAAACCTTTTATCTCCTCCATTTTATTTAAACTTCCCTAAATCAAATTCATTATGATTCATGACTTCCTGATATTAAGAAATGCTGTGAAGTGAAGAAGTTGCTATGGAAAATGCTGTTTCCATCAAAAAAATCCCCTGAATTTAAGCACAGCAGTATACTTCCAAGGAAATACTTCAAAAACAGGTTGAAATAATTTAACACAGGAGTGTTCTTAGACTCCACAACAGTGGAAATCCATCTATGGGCCTTTACAATTCAAATAGATCAAATATGCAGGCAGGTTGTGAGTAGATTTGCTTTGTACTATGCTGATATGGTAATTGTGACTACGAATAGGTCTTTAGAATGCTAAACAACTGTTTTGCACAGGCAGTAGCTAAACCTCCTCTCCCCTTCTCATAGTAATAATCCCAATAATCCAGGTTTCCAACAGGACTGGCTGAGGACCACATTTTCCTTAGCAGATATTCTGCCTGCTTAGACATAAATGAGGATATTTTTGGTCATGTTTCATTTATGCAGCCATCTACTGCTTATGCTTACCTCTTACTGTGAGATTGAAAACAAATTTCTGAGCCTTAAATGGTACCTTGGGACTCTAATTTGTGTTTCGTTGCACAAGTAATTCAGCATCTCTACTCCCAGTTTCTCCCTGTATAACAGAATGAATGCTGTCTCTGAAGATTGAGATGTTAGAAAGGTACTCTGAAACTCCAAGTGAGCCAATGCAATGCCACTACATGCTCATTTTGTGACCCAGTATAGTGTACATACATTGCAGGTGTGCATCTGTATTGATTACATCAAAGCAAAGTTCCATGATAAAAAGGCCAGGTAATTTTTTTCCATAACTTCCAAAGTTACTATCACATGTAGTCCTTTGTGGTAAAAGGGAAGAAAGATGGGAAGGGCAAGCATAGTGGATGAGTTGAGATCTTGATCATATCCTTGTGCCCCAGTCCTGACTTGGTTGTCAACACTGAAACACATATGCTTTGTTCCCTGGTTCCATATTCAGTGCTGCAGCTAGTCTGAGGTTATAGAGAGTGCTGCTTTTACTAATACCCTTAATTAACACCTAGCACCAGCATAGTATTCGCACTAATGGTGTCTCAATTTAGATTTCAAGTTTACACATTGTCACAGTCTTCAAAGAGTCACAATCCTCAAAGACAGTTCCTTTCTAAGTTTTATGTGAAATCCAAACAATTGCACATTTAAGGTCACACAAGAATTGGAATTAGGCATATGGAGGATTTTACTGCATATGGTGTAGAAGGAGAGACCATGTACAGAGATCAAGGCATAAGCATTCCACATGGAAAGAAGAGAGAGACAGAACTGAACTGTTCAGTGTATAAGTAGCTGCAACTGCAGTCATAAAAGAAGCATATAGAGAAAGTTGTTGGGACTATTGGCTGAAAGAGACAATAAAATCCCACTGTGCTTGTTTGAATCATCCCATGTTCAGGAAAGTGGGATATCCTTTAGAAATGAACAAGACTGGTATTGTGGTTTAACCTGGCAGGCAGCTAAACACCACACAGCCGCTCACTCACCCCTCCCACCCCCCAGTGGGATGGGGGAGAGAATTGGAAGGGCAAAAGTAAGAAAACTTGTGGGTTGAGATAAGAACAGTTTAATAATTAAAATGAAATAATAATAATAAAAATAATAATATTGATAATAATAATAATAATGTAATGAAAAGGAAAACAACGAGAGAGAGAGAGGGAAAGAAAACAAAAAAAAGCCCCAGGCGATGCACCCACTCACCACCCGCCAACCAATGCCCAGCCAGTCCCCGAGCAGCGATCGCTCCCCCTGGCCAGCTCCCCACCATTAATACACTGAGCATGATGTCATATGGTATGGAATAGCCCTTTGGCCAGTTTGGATCAACTGTTTGAGCTGTGTCCCCTCCCCTTCCAGCTTCTTGTGCACCTGGCAGAGCATGGGAGGCTAGAAAAGTCCTTGACTAGTGTGAGCACTACTTAGCAACAACTAAAACATCAGGGTGTTATCAACATTATTCTCATACTAACTCCAAAACACAGCAGTATACCAGCTACTAGGAAGAAAATTAACTCTATCCCAGCCGAAACCAGGACAATTGGCCAACCCTCCCCCAACCTTCCAATTAGAAGGTGGTGAATTACAAAACTTCAAACGTTTGGCTTTCTGCCCCAATCAAGGGAATGCGCACTAAGGTTGTCTGAACCTTCTAAGCAAATGTCCAAAACCAAGGAACTTTCTGACAGGTATTTTGTGAAGTAATGCAAGTAGTATAAGAACCATTGATATCCAAGATAAGAAATGAAAGGTGCCATGCCCCTAGCTTCTGGTGGAAACCTGCCCCCTAAGGGCAGGAATGTGTTGCACATGACCTGGAAATCCCTCCCCTCTTGGAGTAAACAGTGGTCTGTTTACTGCACCTCTTTTTGCCCATGGCGATCGTTGTTTTGTAAAACATCACCCCACACGTGTTCACACAGTGCCCTGTGATTGGGTGGCAGCAGCAGCCACCCCTTCCAGTTTACCTGGAAGTACATCAGAAGAGGAAGTCCTTCCCCACTATATACATGGGGGCTGCCGTTTTGTTTCAGTCCTGGGGGGGGTGCTAATTTGTTAAATGTCATCACCCATGTGTTTTCATACTGCTCTGTGATCGCCTGACAAGTGTTTCTTGATGGCATCATACCTATATATAGCATATATATGCACACACATATAAAAAGATATATAAATTAAATATATGTATATATTCATAAGAGTGTAGGTATAAAATGTAGAAAATATTCTTTAATAAGAGATAATGAAATGAATAATTAAAGTTTAAATGTGAATAGAAAGGAATTAAACAAAAGTAAAAGGCAGGTTCGGGGCCCACCGCTTTACAAGGCTGCAGAACAAACCTTAACATGTCTTGGGTGGGGGGGGAAGGTCAAGAGGGCAGGGGGTGTCACAAGGGTGGGGGACACAAACAAGTTAGAACATGCCCAAGGGCTATGGACCCCTCCTAGGAGGCCAACCAAAGTGCCCCCCTGTGCAATCCTCACCCTGTGCAAAGAAAAGAACAATACTGTGAGATGGACTGAGAGGCCTCTGCATCCAGGCCCAGCTCAACAGGACGACCATGCAGTATTACTGGGGCAGACTTTGCACGGTGCTGCAAAACACAGGCAATACTGTCCACAAAAATGGAAAACCTGAACAAAATGCCAGCTTCAGAAGAACATGTGCATGGGGACAATAAGAAAAAGCCCCAAAGGAATTCCCAAAACAGACTGTGTGAACCAGAAGAACCAGCCAATAGGCCCATGAATTGGAAACTGGATTTTGAGGTTAAGTGCCTGTCGCAGATGAGTGGAATGCACCTCACTCAAAAGAGACAAGCAGCAATATGTTTTATTGAGGTAAAATAATAATTTGACAGAGTTCAATAAATTTGATGGAATTTAACAAAGTTTAGCAGTGGTTTACCAAGGTTCAATAAGTTTGATGGCAAGGTTCACCTTATTAATTACTGCATGGAAGAAACATACAAAGGAAAATTGAATTAGAATCGAGATAGAATGAGTTTAGATTGGATATTAGGAAAAATTTCTTTACTGAAAGAGTGGTCAATCATTGGAACAGGCTGCCCAGAGAGGTGGTGGAGTCACCATCCCTGGAGGCGTTCAAAAAACGTGTAGACGTGGCACTTTGGGACATGGTTTAGGAGGCATAGTAGTGTTGGGTTGACGGTTGGACTTGATGATCTTAGAGGTCTTTTCCAACCTTAATGATTCTAAGATTCTATGATTCACACAGAGACCGGAGAAGCAAAGGGTAAGGATGACCCTCCCATTGAGTCACGAGGTTCAGAGCGGACCCCCTTGCTTTCTAAACTCCTTATGGAACCTAGGTGCGGCTAGGTCCAATCTTAGTCTCAGACTTGGACAACAGTTTATGTCTAATGGAACTATCTATACAAAGTTTATAATAATTAATATTGAGTAGCTACATGGATTAGTAATGTTTCATTAGTATTAATTCAGCATGCTATGAGTCACTTACCGAGGAGCTGTCGCGAGTAAGGGATCCCTCCACCTTGGGCAAGGAAGGATGTCTTAGTCTCAGGTAAGGGATCTCAAACCTTGAGAGGCATCCCTGCTCAAGGGGAGAGTCACCTGGCATGCAGTCCAGCTGCAATTCAGGGAGAGCTCCAATTGGGCTCATCTTGATGGTAATATTTATAGAGTGAAGTAGTTGGCTGCTACTCAATAGTATAGACAAGATAGATGTCTTCATTTTAGCTCTGGTATCTTGTTCTGTACTTTGGTTATCTTGCATTTTTGGGCTTCAAAACCACCTTTCGAAATATTTTTCCGAGGCACCTTCACTCCCTTGTATGTGAGCCAGGAGCTTTCCAGCTCACAGGTTCACCACAGGGCATGAGGCCTGTTGCTCCTTAGTCAGCCTGAACCAAAGTACGGCTAGGGGTCAAGTGTATCCATCACACTCCACCCCGTGACTACAGTCAACTTACTTCACATCATAGAGTTGAGGTACGGTCGCCTCTTGCCTCTATGCTATAAATATTTGACATACCATGTTGGCACGCTTTAGTGTAAAATATTACTATCAATTGCATATTATTTTTGCACATTATTGGGTGATTTCACATGATGAACAAGGAGTATTTGCTTCATTACGTACCAAACCTTCACATACAGAATGATTATAAGTAATAAGCATGATATTGTTAGAGCTGACAAAATCACAACTGGATGAAGCATTAGATTCAAAGTTCCTGTTGCTGTCGGTGACCATCCGAATAAGGTATCCCACCAATGATGTTCTCCATCCTTTTTCACTCTTTCCAGAACATGGTGCATTTCTTTCGCATCATGATGAACGGTAATCAGGGTTCTTTGTCCATTTTCTTGAACTTGTTTCAGCAATCGGTAGAGATCATCATGCTGTAATAGCTTTCTTACCAACGTAAGATTCACTCCAATGGGGGTGGGTAATAAATCTTGATACGATGTATAGTTAGATTGCAATAATTGATGAGATGTGACAGGAGCTGAGTAGTTAAAGTCACATCCCATGATTCAGAAAAATTACAGATACAGATATTTGAGTGATTGTTTATATCTACAGATATAAAATCACAGAGGGTTCTCATACAAACACATCCATTTCCAATATACACAAGTACAGTTTCAGAGGTTTAGTAAGGATGTATCTCAAAATGGCAAACGTTTTGTTCACTGTCAAGACAAATGTCTTGGGCTTTAATGGCATTGCTTTCACAAATAAAT
This sequence comes from Fregata magnificens, assembly GCA_013389945.1. Taxonomy (NCBI): domain Eukaryota; kingdom Metazoa; phylum Chordata; class Aves; order Suliformes; family Fregatidae; genus Fregata; species Fregata magnificens. Next base: position 9,645 of record WAAD01010430.1, on the reverse strand, counting down.
CCTTGTTGTTCTTGCACAACACATGTATTGACATCAACAGTCTGCCATTTGTTTCCCTTTTGTTGGGCCCATACTCTGTGTTCCATTGGATAGAGTACCATTCTATTGTGATTTAATCCCAGCGCAATGATTGGGTATAAGGTATATACAGAAGCATTGCGTATTGTTAGAATAAAAGCTGTGGCTTTACTGTCAGTAGGGTCATAGGTAAAATTGACTAGACGCCACCAGGACTGGAATTCCCTTTCATATTTAGTTGCATTATCCCAGATTACCTTTCGAATTTCAGTCGGTAAGGTGCTCTCTTCACCTTCTCTTACGACTGCTGCCGCAGTAGATTGTAACCACAGTTGAGCCTGAATACAACTAAGAGCGAGAGAGACATTCATTTGGGCTGCACCTAGTGCGTTCACAATTAGTTGGTGGTCCTTTTCATTAATTCTTTCCCATTGAGGTAATATATCAGATAAGAGCCATTGGTTAGTTCCCAATGCTGATAGAGAAGATTGCAATGGACGTTCTAATTTGTGTAAATTACTTGTTGCTGAGCTTATTTTGTTTGCTAAAACTTCAGCATCCACGCTGTTTAATACTCCTAATCCTGTTCCTAAAATACCAGTCACATCTCTTCTTGATCGTTTTGGAGAGGTGAGGGTTCGTCCATGCAACCACGCTAACCATCCTGCATAGGACGTACTTAAGAACGGTGAGCAAGTAGGTTTCATTGCAGAGATATTGATCTGCATTGATAGTTACATTTGTTTGAGGGACCACAATGGATTAAACAACACTCGCTGTTGGCCTGTGTATTTAATAGCGTAAGGTCCAATTTTGGAAATTTGTGGGGACAGAGCAGAAATTTGTGGGGATGGAGTTTCCTTATCTTTTACAATCGGGGCGGATGTTGAATGAGGAGTGGTGGATGTTGTTGTACTAGGCTCAGTAATGTCTATTTTAAATTTAAATGATAGTCCCACGTCCCTGCGAGCCCAGAGGCAGATTACAAAAACAGGTTGTACTAAGGTAAAATTGTACCAACGGTCTAATTTTTCAGAGCTGCAACGTTTTGTATCTGTGGTGTTCGATGTAATGTTGTGCACACAAATCTCAGTTGCTTTCTCATGGGTAGACTCATTGATCATCCGGCATCCTATTTTAATTTCTTTCCCTGCCATTCCCCGAAGCTGGGGAACTTTATTAACATCAGTTTCATTTTTATCCCAGCTCCATTTGTTTTCCAAGTATACTTCAGTTCCGTGCATGACCACGGTGGAAAGATTTAAATCTCCCTTACTAGGTAGTGTTCCCATAGTCCCGGTATATTTAACACGAGCTTGAGACCATGGCCGCTGGTCATTGTTAGGATTTGGAATAGTAACATGAACACAGCATTTACGTTTGCCATCCTGTGGGGTGTTAGGTTTGAGTGTAGCATCTTTAGTAAGGCTCCTTAGTAAAACTGGGGGAGTATTCAAAGTAGGCACTGACGCCATTGTGATAGGTTTAGTGATTCTGAGAGATATTGTTCCTAGTATTACGTTGCGTCCCTTTAGAGTGTTCCATCTGCATGATACTTCAACATCATAATATCCCTTCACTATATGTCATGTATTGAGCAATGACTTATGTTACAGTGTTTTCTATATGGCGTGTAAGAGTTATTGTGAATAATCATAACATGTATATATCCCTTATTAACAGGTGGTCGTGTTTTACAAGTCACGTTTATATTACTGTCTGTTAGTAACAAGATGGTGAATGGTGTTTTTCTGGCTATATTTAGTAATAGTTGCCAATCTTGAGTTCTCCAAACTGGAGATCTGTTTACTTCCCAGTTCAGGGATTCCCATTGACAAAGCCATTGTGTGGCACCAGCCCACACAGCATAGGAGTCTACATATATGATTTTTGCTCCATTCTGTGCTGCTAAAACAACTGCTCTTAATTCTCCTACTTGTGCGCTGCCTTCACCTTCTTCTACTGTTTGTTTGCCAGTGGTAATGTTTAATGCAGCAGCCTTATATTGCCATTTACCGTTTATCCTTTTTGCTGAGGCATCAGTGAACCAAATGTCTTCTGTTGGTGTTCCCTTGGTGAGGGGAGGTGCATTTAAAATTGGTGAGGGTTTAAAAGGTTGTTGTGACGCTAATGGATCTGCATTTATAGGCATCTGTAATTTGGAAACTTTAGCATGTCCTTTGGTTAATTTCATTTCCTCTGCAATTCCTGTCAAGTACGCATACCATTTTCTGACTGTAGGTTTTTGTGCAACTCCTTCTGGGGGAGCAGTCCCCTTTAGGATTGCTTCTAGCAAATTAAATGGTCCTCTGGCTTGCACAGGCTGTCCCTGGTGTATTTTCTCAACTTGTTCCACTGCTCGGACTAAAGACAAAAGTCCCTGNGCCAATCTTGAGTTCTCCAAACTGGAGATCTGTTTACTTCCCAGTTCAGGGATTCCCATTGACAAAGCCATTGTGTGGCACCAGCCCACACAGCATAGGAGTCTACATATATGATTTTTGCTCCATTCTGTGCTGCTAAAACAACTGCTCTTAATTCTCCTACTTGTGCGCTGCCTTCACCTTCTTCTACTGTTTGTTTGCCAGTGGTAATGTTTAATGCAGCAGCCTTATATTGCCATTTACCGTTTATCCTTTTTGCTGAGGCATCAGTGAACCAAATGTCTTCTGTTGGTGTTCCCTTGGTGAGGGGAGGTGCATTTAAAATTGGTGAGGGTTTAAAAGGTTGTTGTGACGCTAATGGATCTGCATTTATAGGCATCTGTAATTTGGAAACTTTAGCATGTCCTTTGGTTAATTTCATTTCCTCTGCAATTCCTGTCAAGTACGCATACCATTTTCTGACTGTAGGTTTTTGTGCAACTCCTTCTGGGGGAGCAGTCCCCTTTAGGATTGCTTCTAGCAAATTAAATGGTCCTCTGGCTTGCACAGGCTGTCCCTGGTGTATTTTCTCAACTTGTTCCACTGCTCGGACTAAAGACAAAAGTCCCTGTTCCCATTTGGAGTATCTCCATTCTGTCTCTTTAAATGCAGTTGAGCTGAATAATAAAGGTCTCTTTGGTCCGTCAGGGCCAGTTTGGAATAGGCTACAGTAAGTACCAGGTTCAGCAAAACCCCACTCGGCTATAATAGGGTCACAAGGGTGCACTGGTCCCAATGACTGATATGTTTTTAATTCTTCAGAGTTTTTATCGCCTCCTTATGTTCTAATTTCCACTCCCAGGGTTTGCCCTTCCGTAAAAGCGAATATAATGGATGAGCAATGATAGAAAATCCAGGTACATGCTTTCTCCAATATCCTAAAGTTCCCATTAACTGTTGGAACTCTTTCCTAGATTGGGGCATTTGCAGCTGTTTGATTTTTCTTAAGGTATCTGGAGGAATCACTGCACTGCCCGCTATCCACCAAGTACCTAAAAACTTTACTTCTCTACTTGGTCCCTGATATTTCTCGGGTGGGATCTCAACTTCTGCTTTATGTAGTGCTTGCCACACTGCTGCTGCCGCTTCCCCCACCTTTTCAGGGGAAGTTCCTCCTATTAGAATATCATCTATATATTGGTACAGTTCCACATCTTGAGGGAGTGAGACTGTCTGTAAAAGTTCAGCAAGTGCAGCATGAGCAATCGTGGGTGAATGTTTATATCCCTGTGGGAGTCTCTTAAAGGTGTATTGTAACCCCTCCCAAGTAAAAGCAAATTTCTCTTTATCTTCTTCCTGTAAGGGGACCACAAAGAACATATCTTTCACATCTAGCACTGCCATCCATGGGTGTGCAGCTGCTTGTAGCATGGCTGTTAAAGTTGCAATATTGGGTACTGCAGCCGTTAGCGGGGCTGTGTTGACATTTAAGCGCCAATAATCAATAGTTAGACGCCATCTCCTGTCCGGTTTTTGGACTGGCCAGACCGGTGAATGGTACAGGGAGTGGGTTCTGGAAATAATGTGCCATTTTTCCAAGTCTGCTATTACCTCAGAAATTCCGTTTTGTGCCGCAGCAAAAATCGGGTATTGCGGTACATTAGTAATTTTTGAATCAGGGAGTGCAGGGGCTGCATGGAGTACACGCACTGTAGCCTCCCGATTTCTATCAGGGTTAGGGTCGACATTTGAACCGAAGGACCACACACTGCCCTCCGGCAGGTGCCAGGTTAGGCCGTTCAAAACATCGAAACCCAAAATATTTTCATTGTGATCTTGAACTGCAAAGCGAGTAGATGACATGCGCTTCTCATCCGGGAGCCATAAATTAACTTTCACGGTTTGGCATATAGCACTTGCTCCGTTCACTCCGGTAATTTTAACTCCTTGCCGTCTAGGTCGTACACCCAGCATCTCGGCATCCTGTTGTGTTAATATTGAAATTTGTGCTCCCATATCTATTAGGAATTTTACCAATTGTCATCGAGGACCAACTGGAATCAAAATATATGGGCCATTATTATTTATCCATTGATAAGATTCCACTTGCCGGACAGGCAGGCCCAGTTGCCATCCTGGCATTACTCGTTTTTTGGCCTCATGCTTTGCAATCCATCCCTAAGCAGGAGGAAAGGTTATCGCTCTTTCTTGGAGCTGGTGATGGCACCGGAGTATTTGGAGTACACTCTCTCCTTTCACCATCATCGTGTTTCTGGAACGCTTGAATTAGACTCAGGATAATGCCAGTAGGCTGTTCCTGAATGGCGGCTCTGGGAATGCCTAGTGCCAATGCTTTCCTCCACAGTTAATTTCTCCACTCCCGAGACTCTGCTCGTGGGTGTCTAGGCGTATTTTCCCTTGGTTTAGTTCCTGTTCCCTGTGGGGGTGTTTGTTTTACTGGTCGCACTCGATGATCTCCTGCTCGGAGTCTTGGGTCTGATTTTTTGGCTAATGGATCGTCCCACCCCATTTCACGGGCATGGTTTACAATGTCGTGCATTAATTCTGCCCAGGTAGGGAGTTGGTTGCGGGGATCATTATCACCTAATCCCTCATTGTGTTCTGTGTCTCTTAATTTCACCCCGTTTTGCAATTAAGTAGGGTTTAAGAACTGCCGGGGCTCCTCTAAGTAGTGGTTTTAGCATTGCATAATCAATCGTAGCAGATATTGGGATATCATTGGATTCTCATTTATGCATGGCTTGTATGCAGGCAGCTTTTGTGATGGCTGCAGAGAGCTCGTTAAGAGATCTTATGGGGATTATGGAGGGTTCACCTCGCTCCATGGCATCTATTCCCCCAGCCCAATAAGCTACCCTGCTGGTGACAGAATGGGATCGGGTCCTGAATTTAAGAGAGCTCCCAGACCCCAAAAGCCGTTTGCTTCATCTCCACTCAGCAGTATTTGGTCGCCGCCACTTAGGCAGACTCGCCACAAATACCCTGTTATAGTTTCACCTGGCTTTCTGATGTATTTTTTTTGTAAATTTGCCAATCGTAATGGATCCCAGGGAGCGATTCGCACAGTATATTGCGGAGCACCACCCCAAGGTCCTTCAGACTGTTCTGTTTTAATGATGGGTCTGGCTTCATATTCAGGGGGATTTGTGGGAAACAAAGAATCATCTTCCCCCGGTTTGCTATCATCGGGGTCACCCCATATGTTCCCATCCCATTCTTCAGGGGATACAATTAATTTCCTAATCTGTACAATGTCAGGGGGATGGGGAGCCTGCATAAGCACCATTTTGACCTTTTCTTCCAACTTTTGCTTTTTCTCCTTTTCTTCCTGTAACTGTTTCTGCAGCTGCTCAATCTGCAAAGACAGTATTAGTTCAGCTGCCTTTCTGCCTTCTGTTTCTTCTTTTAGGTCCTGCTCTTTTTTATTGTTATTCTTCCTATCCTGATAAGCAGCTTCTAAACAGGTACCTAGCATTTTGCAAATAATTCCTTTCCCTTTTCCATCCTTTATATGCCCCCTGGCCACCTTTAGCTGTTCTTCCACAGCTTCCCAGTCATGCCAATTATCACGAGCCCATTCCTCTGAGAAGTTGGGACTTGGGTTTATTCCATGCCTCCATAAATAATTGGTGATACTACTTGCCATCCTGCCAACTACGCCAGTGTCACACAGAGAGGGTGGATGGTGATGGGGGAGTTCCCTTTGCCCATGGTTGTGGGGGATCTTACAGCTACTTGTAAGACCACTGTGAGGTGCAAGTTGGTGCTATATGTGTTTCTTTGTCCTTAGGTCAATGACCTTATAGAACATTTCAAAAAGCTCTGGCTGACTGACTGAAGAGGGAGAAGTCAGAAGTGTGCCGTGACTTGTTTGCGGGCATAGAAGTGACAGTGGCATTCAAGGAAAAAAAGGAAAAAGCCTGGAGAAGTCTGGCTGGCAACCAACTCCCCTTATATTCTGTTGTATTGGGTCTGGCTGAGATGGAGTTAATTTTCCCCATAGCAGCCCTCATAGTGCTGTGCTTTGTATTGGTAGCTAGAAAGGTGTTGATAATACACCAGTGTTTTGGCTACTGCTGAGCGGTGCTCACACAGCATGAAGGCTGTCTCTCCAACATTCCCTCTCTCCTCACCCCCAAAGGCCAGTAGGCTGGGGGTGGGCAAGATCTTGGGAGGGGACATAGCCAGGACAGCTGACCCAAACTGTCCAAAGGGATATTCCATACCATATGACATCTGCTCAGCAATAAAAGCGAAGAGAAAGGAGAGGGGGGGCATTCGTTATTAAGACGTTTGTCTTCCAGAGCAACCGCTACGCGTACTAAAGCCCTACTTCCCAGGAAGTGGCTGGACATCCCCTGCTGATGGGAAGTAGAGAATAAATCTTTTGTTTTCCTTTGCTTCCATGCACGGCCTTTGCTTTTGCTTTATTAAACTGTCCTTATCTCGACCCACGAACCTTTCGTCGCATTTTTCTCCCCCTGTCCAGCTGAGGAGAAGGAGTAATAGAGCAGCTTGGTGGGCATCTGGCATCCAGCCAAGGTCAACTCACCACACCTGTTAATAAAGTTTCTCTGTATTTGAGTTAAACTGACTGTCCAGTGTTTCATTTCTTATGTGTGTGTAGTAGCGGCATGCTGGTAGACACGTCTGCCACTTCTGTTAAAGGACATTTACTATGCTCCTGGGGAGGTGGGAAGCTTTGGGGGTATAAATCCCTTTTTTGAAGCTGCTAAAAGATGAATTGCCGATCTCAACAGAAGCCAAGTGGCAACCTGGCTTGCAAACCAGGACACTTACAGGTTATACAAGGCTGCAAGAAAGCACTTAAAAAGAAACAAGGTGATTGTGGCAGAGGTAGATGCACAATGGCAGGCAGACTTTGTGGATATGCAACAGATTTCCAAACACAGCGATGGTGTTAAGTACATCTTAACAGTGACAGACATATTATCCAAGCATGCCTGGGCAAAACAGGCTCTGAAATGGCTGGGGCTTTTAAAACAATTTTTAGCAGGGGCCATATGCTTCAGAAATTACAGACCAACTGGCGAAAAAAAATTTTAAAACCAGTGTCAAAGTCCGTTCAGATCTCTCAAATTTACAGGACAACATACTCTGTTGTTTAAACTTTATTTCATGTGTGCAATTGTGTAAAAGAACAAACTTAATAGGTCCTTCAGTGGTATCGTGATCATATTGTAGGGCAGCACCCCCATCTATAATGCGAGTATTAGTCTCTCCAACCCAAGTCCAGATTCCCGGATACAGACTACTAACGCTTAAGCAAAAGGTAAGGTTGGTGTGTGTGGTCAGGTGGATACCTTGGTTCTTGCTGTCCCACTGGTGGGTTTTGGATATGTTGGGCCTCACTGTCCATGTTAAGGCAGAGGTTACCAGCTTCTGTGGGTTTGCTTGATTATTGCATTGTGCATCTACATTATGTGATAGAATGCCAGATTCCCCAATACGAGGATTAGAATTGTCCAATACATGAAGGTTCCTGTCTTTTTAGATGTTAACATTCTTTCCAGTGATAGCACTTTACCATAGAGAGTATTGGTGTACTTTCTAGATGGATACTTTCTGTAGTATGCAGGTTGAACGACAGCTTTTCACTTATTCGCCCAGGAGTTCAACAGTTCCTAGGGAGAGAGAAAGAAGATATAGGTCTTAGATGGTATCCAAGCCTCAGTAATGATCAATTTCACTCCAACAGCATCCACAGTTTCCCATATTCCTTTCCATTGAAAGTGCTGCAAAGTGACCCAGTGTTTGCCGAGTGATGGGTGTTGAATTCTCACCCGATCTTCTGGATGCCACACAGAGGTATTCAAAGCATCCTGCTGGTGTTGGTTCAGCACAGGGGATTGTTCATAACCTCTATATAGTGGACTGCTGGTGGGAGCCTGCCGTGAGTTCAGTGCTCATACGGCTTCCCATAAGTTCCTTCCCCAATTAGCATTACCGTTTTGACATTTGAGCTGTTGTTTAAGCAGCCCATTCCATCTTTCTACTATACCATTACCCTGAGGTCGATAGGGTAAGTGGAAAGTCCACTTAACTCCATGCTTAAGACACCATTCCTGTACTATTTTATTTTTAAAAGATCAACCATTATCTGACTGTCTCTCTTGTGGCACTGGGTGCAGAGCAAACCATCGGTTCAATCCTGCTACAGTTGCCAATCCAGATGCAGTGCGTGTAGGGTAAACATTACCCAAACTGCTTACTATTTCAACTCCAGTCATAATAAATTTCCATCCTTCAGANACCAGTGTGTCCCAACCATTCATGCAGCCATTTACCTAACCATTCAATACTCAAGGTAGAGGAAAATCCTGCCACATTTATACTGGCTAGGTGGCCGGCCATATTGTTCCCTTTGGCCACCTGAGTAGTATTTTTCTGGTGTGCGGCTACATGCCCTATAGCAATAGGACGGGAGTTGGCGATCTGGTATATTTTCTTCCCAATATTTTCTTCCCCATACATCTCGATTCCCTATCTGCCAATTGCGTTTTGCCCAATTTCCTAGCCATTGTGTAGCACCAGCCCATACAGCATAAGAATCAGTGTATATGGTTCGTGCGCCATTTCTAAGAGCTAGTACTATGGCATAGAGCTCTGCTAATTGAGCAGAACCTTCTACTCGTTCAGTTACTGCAAGTCCATCAGCTACAGATATAGGATCAGCCGTTCCTTGCCATTTACCCTGTATTTTACGAGCGCTCCCATCAGTAAACCAGACACCATCTGGTTGATGGGGATTGAATTCAGGATAGGAGAGCATGGAGGCTCCGTGTATTCAGTAGGCATTCCCATACGTTCCACTGCTTCAGTAACTTTATTCTCCTTAGTCAGGCCATCTGCAGTTACACGATGGTGGGTATACAGTCCCCACCTTTGTACAGTGATCTTCTGTGCTACACCTGAAGGCAGTGGTTTACCGCCGAGAATAGGTCTAAGAATAGGTATTGGCACATGTAATTTCACGCTTCTTCCCCAAGTCAAAGGTTCAGTTGCTACTAGCCCTTCATAAGCTGCTAATAGCACCTTTTCAAAAGTAGAGTAATTGTGCTGAGCATTCTGCCATGATTTGGAGCCAAAAGTAATAGGGAGTTCCTTGGAACCGGTAGGCCCTTGTTGCCATAGTCCCTGCCAATATCCCTTCTCTCCAACCTGGATATGTAGTTAGAGGGGCCACGTAGGGTGGATGGGTCCCAATGATTGATACACATTC
>WAAD01010428.1:312103-324507 GCA_013389945.1 Fregata magnificens | reverse complement strand
GTGACCTCCCAGGTTGAGAACTTGAACTTCAGAAAAATAGTAACCATTTCTCACTCTGTCACAATTCTTTTTTATCAGGCAATAAGTTCATCATAAACGCTGTCACTACTTAAGAAAATTAATTAGGAAAGGTGATTAGGTGCCCCTAATCCATAACCACCACCTTAAATTTTCCCATCATCCTCTCTGTGTTTGCCAGCTAATGTTATTCTACGCACTTTGAGTGATGATCACTGCACAAAACAAGCCCCTCTCCTTCACTGTTCGTGTTTCAAAAACTTATTCATATGTGTCCCAAGGGNTCATTGTGTTAGGGGAGTGATAGGGCACCTTTCTGGCTGTCCCCTTTGGTTTGTGGTCCTGTGGTCTCCTAGAGTTTGAGTGTACAGAGAAACTCCATTGGTAATGAATTCTTTGTTCCTATCCAAATGCTCTCTTTCTAGAGAGCTCCAGTTCCTTTACAAACCAGGTATTTTTTTACTTTTAAGAGAAATAAGTTGGTGGGAAAGGGGGAAGGGGTGGGGGAAGGGGAAGGGAGAGAGGAAGAGAGTCACTGTATCGTATGGTCTAACATAGGCTGAATAACTTAGTAACTGTAGATACTGAATTTACTTCTTCCAGTTAAGTCTTCTTTCTGACATTATTCTGTTGCTTGTAACTTTCCTCAATAATATTTCACTAATATTCACCTTCCATTTTTGCTAGGATAATTTACTTCCTCCTTCTCCCACCCCATTTTCATGTTGAATTCTGATACTCATAAGCTAAAATTGCATTCTGTTTGGGTGTAGTAAGCAAACACCTCTCTAGTTGTTGGGAATTTAAGCAAGCCATGTTCAAAATACGTTTCAGTAATCCTAGGATCATGCTCATCCTGCTCAGCAGGATCATCCTGCTCAAAATGGGGTCAGTATATGCCCTCTTCACTTCATTAGAGAATTTGCATTAGTGAAGCACAGGTGGATGAGTCTTTAGCCGCCATACTTTGAGATCATGCATTAGCAAGTTTGTACAGGATAAAATTAAGTTGTAAGTTTTGCTGGCGTGGTACGAATTGGTCACTGTTGGCATCTTGGCTATGATCATAAATTTGTGCTGACAACTCTCTCTGCAGTCAGCACGTTGATCTTGTGGGAGTAGCAATTAACATATTTGCAGGGCCTGTTCATTGTCTTCCTCCTAACTGCCCTCTTCTTTCTCTGTTTATCTTTGTATAAAAAGAACAGGATGTGAAATTTTCCTAGGGACCTTTGCACCTTGCATATTCTTAACTGGAAAGTGAGGTGGAAGGTTCTAACACAACCATATTGTTGTCAGGCACAGAAGGACAACTCCTAAGTAAGCTGCACACGTCTCCTCATCCAAAGGGGTTATTTCTATCTGCCTAGCATTCTGAGACAAGGTCATAAGGGAGAAGAAAAACAATTTTATACACAACATATGACACCCACCTCAGCCCAAAGGCCTTGTTAACATCATTCTGAGGATGGGATGGTGTATCATTAAATCGAGACATGTCTTACAATTACTTAAGTCACTTTGCTCATATCTTGGTTAGCTTAGGGCATATACACACTATGAGTCCACAGCAGTGAGTGCTAAAAGTTTGACTAGCTACAAGCATGACCGCAGCAAACTCCTTCCTTGTGCTTCAGGTCACTTTCATTTATATTGCAGTGTAGCCTAAGATACAGATATCTCCAAGGACTGTGAGTATGCTGCTAGGAGCAGAGAGCTGATACACTGCTAATAGGTTGTGTGTCAAGAAGAAGATCTTACTAGAATTGTATTAAAAACTTTATAGGTTTGGGGGAGGGAAAGGGGAGTAGGAAAAGCTTTGGGACTATGAAGCAGCTTCTTCAAAAACCACTTCCGTATTTTTTTGCCAGAGTTGCTTTGCAATGCCATTTTCTGTCTCCAAACTCCCTTCAGCACAGAATGTGGAAGCTGTAAGGCAGAAAGACAGATTTCATATGGTTTTACACTCTTTAATTGGCTGGATCTCCACTGCGCAGTCAGCAGTATCTTTCCTCCTGAGATAGAGTGAGATGAAAGGCAAGAGAAGCTCTTGCTCTGATATCTAAATAAAGAGTTTTTAAAACATGGAGAAATACCCTCAGCACCAGAATACTATCTCTTCCTTCCCTCATTTGGTGTTTCCCATTTTGAATTAATAAGGCTCTGTGCAACCCAATGTCACTTTGAAATTGGCCCAGACTGTGCGGTGAATTTGGACCAGATCACCTCCAAAGGTTCCTTCCAACCTAAATTTTTCTATCATTCTAAAACCAAACAAGAAAACAAAAAAAACCAAAAAGCCCCATCCCAAACCCCTAGTCTTAATCCTGTCTAGAAGTGGAAAGTAGATACTTTCTTATTCTTCTTTTTGCTTTACGTTACTGAAAAAAATTAATGTTTAGCCTAGAATTTTGGATACCTAGAGTTTTTCCAAGGACCAAGGGGCATAAGATGTGAATCTACAAAGCAATCTAAGTCCAGAGCTTAGGGTCTTTTGAAGTCTGACATTGTTGTGTTGTATCTTGTCAAGGTCGAGATTCTAGGGAAAGCAGATCATTGTTTGAAATGTATGATAGCCATTGATTCTAGCTCCTTATGCAATTCCCATACTGTGCAAAGGGTCAGGCAACAAACAGGCAACTTGGATTGTAAGTCTGCTATGTCGTCTTCTCCCTGACACTTTTCTGTGAGCTGATATGAGTGTCAGAGGAAGAAGTAAATCTGTAGCTGTATCTTTGAGTGTGTGGGACCTGAATTACGAGCAGACTTTTGAACACAGTTCTCTAGAATGTACTATTAGTTGTTCTGACAGATGGATAGTATCTGGGGGGATGTTCCAGTGGATATAATTAGATTTAATGGGCCATGATGAAGACAAAGGAAATATGGGGAAAATATTGGGGAAAGCTTATTAATTATTCAGTACGTTATAACATCCTAGAGAACTTAAATCTTATATTGGTACTTGAAGAAACAACAAAGCAGAGAGGTGGGGACTGAAGCAGAATGACAGCGAATCACTGAGATAATATTATGCAAGTCAGAAAGGCGGGTGTAAAGTACACGTAATAAAATAAAACTGTCTTGGTTTGCTCACTCTTTTATTGGCTACTAGGAAGAAGTGGGACTTTATGGGTGTTCAAAATCATGCTGAGAGGTATTTGAATCCAGTTCCCCAAACACCTCCAGGGTATCAGCTGGCTAACACCTCCCAGATTACCTCAGCCTGCCTCTACATTGGCATCTTATCTGAAATGAGTAATGCTGGTTTGGAATCAACAGCAACAACAAAGGAACAGTGTTAAAAATTAAGATGATTCTCAGCTTGCAGTTTGAAGCATATGAAAAGGAAAGTGTTCATCATGCTTTCCAACGGCTGCCTTTACTACTAACTTGACCACTGTGTCTTCTGCCTTGCTTCTCAACAGGAAAAGTGGTCACTATGTACCCTAAGTATGTACATCTTACAGTATTCCTAGAAAGTGCGGTTTGTCTTCCTTGCTTTTATTTCCTGCAGGAGTTCAGGAGGAAAAAAATTTTGGCATCAATATTTTCCATAAAGAGAATTTTTCTTTTGCCTAGATCCTGGTTTCAAAACCTCCACATCACATTCTCTTGCATTTAATACTTGCAGGAAGGAATCATGTGTCTTGAAGGGTGTAACTTCAAAAAGCTTATTGGCTCATCGAGAACAAGGTATTTCCAGCCATGGGCTGCACCGTATAAGCAGTGCAGTGTACTTCTGGTGTCTACTATTTTTGCTTTGAGATCAGTTTTATTTGTTAGGTGTCTAAGTAGAAAATACTTTCAAAAGTACACATCTGGGGTAAGCAGCAGAAGGGAAGAGAGGAATGGGGAGGGGCAGAATTTAAGTGTGTTTCTAATCCCATAAATTACTTGTGGATAATTCTCCATTGCTGGGACCTAGTGTTCTCATTTTAGAGGGCAAACATGAGAATGCCACCGTGCAAGAACAGTGGTACTTAATATGTACTTTGTACAAATGTGACTGACTGTGTGAGATGAAGACAAATAAGCCTGAGCCTCTGTATGTGCAGAGTTTTTTCTTCCTATCCTACCAAAGAAAATTTGACCTGGGGAGTGACTAGAGCAGCGCTTTGTGTTTCTAATTCCTTACTTTCTTTTCCTGTAACGTATACTTTTTCTTCTGAAAGTTTATCTGAACTTCTCTTCTGTTTGTGATCCTCATGCTGACGGATGATGACAGAACTGTGTAAAATATTGCCAAAAATTTTTAATACATGGTACATCATCTGTCATCTAGGGTTTATATGTTCTAAAGTCATTGCTGTTCTTTATTTAAACATAAACGTGAAATCATAGCTTTTTGAGAGCTATGAAATACTACCCACACCTTTTTCAATATCAAGGATGTAGTATGAGTCACTGTTTCATTTAATTCAGCCAGTGACAGCTGTGTTCATGCAGCCTTAGAGCAGGCAGAGTAACGTTACACAGTCCTTGAACAAAGTGCATTGTGGGAAGCATCAAGCAAGCCTCTGTAGAGTGACTGGGCAGCCGTCTCGGAGGGCTTTGTTTGGGGAGTGGAAGAAAAGCATCAGTTAAAGGAGAGGGCTTGTTCGGCTTTGTTACTGCAGCCGGTTGATTTGGTTGAGTAACCAGAGACTAGAGTCTGAGAAGGAATTACACAAATGAAGTTGTAGAGTGATGCTCTGTATAAACCCACTTTGCCTTGAAATTATTTTTGTTGCACAACCCTTTTCCAAAACCACCTGCCTTTCCTTTTAGTCATTGCTACTGGGTGAAAGTGGTGCTGTGGAGGTAGTTACATTACAAAGGTAAGGGAAAGCAGGGACTACTTTCTGTTCCTTTGCATTTAGGGGAGTCAGTGTTGCTCATAAACAGGTAGTACTTGGGCATGACAGCTGTTCAGGCTCACAGTCTCCTCCTGCGGCAAATAAGATGCTTAAAAGCATTAACTTCAGCCTCACAGAAATTCAGGCGTCGTGTCTGAGGCCTTTGGGCCTAAGACTGATGATGCCTGAGCAAGAAGAGACCAAGTGTATGTCTATACATGGGACCCTGAGGCGCCTGCAGGGTTATCCCAAATGCATGGCAGGGGCGAAGTGTGAGGGCACAAGCATACACGTAACCTCAGCAATCCAAAGGGCGATGTCTTTACTGCTTTCTATTAAGGAAATTAGGAGATTCTATGGGATGTTAAGAGGGACAGACAAGACCAAGATTTCTCAGTCTCTGACTTTGCCTGGTTCTTTTGCTCCCACCTGAGACGTCCTCACTGGCTTGGCAGAGTGACTGTGGCATTCACACAGCCGTCACCAGCCAAAATCGCTAGATCACTGGAGAAATTACATATGGGCTTAGACTGACCACTGGGGTGGCCGTGGACGCAGAAGGTCTCACCTCAGTGCTAAAGGAAATATTGAGTTCTCGGATAACATCCCAAACAGGGCACTAGTGGCTCAAGATAGGTGAGAAATCTTTCGATAATGGCTAAAATCCCCTGTAATGTGTATTGTTATTTATAACCAAGACTTTTTAAACCCCAGAAATTGACATATTTGGCTGCCTTGAAGATGATTCTGCTGAAAACACAGACTGTGTGATACGAAGATTTGCCTCATCGAATTTATGAATATCTAGTGTAGGAAAATCTGCTTCGCTCAGAACTTGTAATTATTCAGCATATGTTATTTTGTCACAGACTTTCATTTGAAAAACGGAAATTGCTCTTAAGTTGTTAGCATGGAGTGCCCATATATATGGATATCTGGTTGAGAAAGAATTTCTCTTCTTGTATGAGTTTTTTGGCTACCTCTAGGCTTATCTCTTTGGGTTGCCTATTTCTATTACAGAGAATTCAGACAGGATATAATTCTATTAGAGCTGAACTGTATTATACCTTTTTGTGGACTTTTCCTTGGTGAACAAAATGGCTGAAGTTAAACTTGTTTCATTTTATTCCCTTTTTAACAGAAGC
Source organism: Fregata magnificens (assembly GCA_013389945.1). Classification (NCBI taxonomy): domain Eukaryota; kingdom Metazoa; phylum Chordata; class Aves; order Suliformes; family Fregatidae; genus Fregata; species Fregata magnificens. Next base: position 318,506 of record WAAD01010428.1, on the reverse strand, counting down.
TGAATGCTGGCTACTCTTTTACTGAGTAAGTGTTCACCTGTGGGTTTTAAGGCTGTGTGGCCAATCAACATTAAAAAATATTCCAGATGAACTTTCCTGACTATCCTAACATAGATTAATGTCTAAGATTTTTTTCCCATCTGGGAAGTTGTGCCACTTGTTTGCATCATTTTTGCTGGCTGATTCCATAGCTGCCAGTTATGTACCTCATAGTTCTGTTGGCTGAGCTCTCCATGTAATCGCTTTCTAGTCTCTTTACAGTCTAAGTCAAGTTATCACAGACCTACTAATTACATTCTTTATTCTAACTAGGCTATCTGACTGAAGAGGGTATATGTGCAAAGGCCTATGGTACAAATGTTTCAAAGTAAGCATGTTCACATGTTGAATTGTGTTGATGGTATGCAATACACAGCATTGTATGTATAGACTGGCAGACTCTCACAAAAGCTGCATACAGACCAGGCTTGGATTCACTGTCTTCTGTTTTTTTCAGCAGTTTCTGCAGAGCTTTTATATAAATCTTTCCTCCACTTTTCTCATCCCCAAATAATTCTGAATTTTTCCACTCCACAAGTATTCCTTTCCACCTCCACTTTCCTCCCCTCCCCAACTCCCAGTGCTGTGGATGGAGCTGAAATTATCTTTGCTATTTTTATTTGATAACTTGAATCTGCAGTACATAGCACCTTATTTGACAAAACATCGCATTTGTGCACAAGCATCCAGAGTGATACCAGCAGAGATCTGAAAATAGTGTGTGCTTGCAACATTTTTATTAATTGTTAAAATCTCTTCCCATTACTCTCTCCCACCACCCATGGTATTATTAAGAAACAATCCTCTGAAGCCTGAAACTCGGAAGTAATCCCTTAATAATTTTACTGCTGGCTTCTTGTGCCAGTTTTAAATGGAGGACAAAGAAAAAATAGAAAAGAGCGCTCTATTGCAGGTCAGGGTAGCAGCCTTTCTAACTTTAGACCTCAGTCACTTTATTTTCCCCTCCCTAGTTAGGTGTAGAAAGCTCTGAGTTCTGGCTCATGTGCAGTTTGATGGTTCCTTTTTATGGTGCAGCTTTGCAATTCAGAAGGTCTTGCATCCCCTCCTCCTTGCAGCTTTAACTTTGGTACTGCTGAATTAAACCAGCAGCCCAGGAAGAGGTTGCATGAATGCCATCACTGTTCTATCCCTGGATTAGGGGAGAGGAGTAAGAGAGCAAAGTTTTGGAAAGTTGTTTCAAATCTCAAGGCCAGCCCTGGGTCCTGGAAGAGTCAGAGCTGCTTCTAGGCTGTATTAATTCATGCTGTAGAGACATAGTCCCAACTGATCTTGGTGCTGCCACAGATGTGAGGAATTCCTCTGCACCCTTAAGTCTGACGCAGGCCCCAGTGGGAAGAACAGAGGGAGGCTCTGACATGGCTTCCTGTACTTCTAGAGGTTTCCCCTCCAGCTGTTTCTATAATGCTTGCAGACTTCTTCCAAAACTGTATCCTACCTCAGCTCCATGCTTCAAATCCAGGATGAATACTGCAAAATATTTTGCAGTTTTATTGAAGGATAAGAAATTGAGAACTAGGGTCCAAATGGCCCTGGTTTATTTAGGGGCTTGTTTACAGAAGCTGAGCCATTTGCAATGGCTTTAATGGTAACACTTTTCAATTTCCAGACTACTCTGTAGCCAGTTGATCAATTCATGGGGAAAGAAATAAAAGTAAAAACACAATAAGCCTAATTTTTTTTAAAGTATCCAAATCAGAAAACCACAGTATCCAAAGTCTTGTGCTAGGCATTCCAGCAATCCATTTCCTGATTCACAGTGACAAAACTCAGCCCTAATAAAGTACTGCCATGCAATTAGAGTAATCTCATGAAGACTAAACTGTTCTGCCCTCTGAGCAACGCTGCATTTATCTCATTAAGGATTTTTGCCACTTTACAATTAATAAAAGGCAAAAGCTTCACCTCTGTTGAAGATAGAAAATAACTTGAGAGGAACATATGCAGTCATGTTGCCAGACAAAGGCTCACCTGCATCTAGAGGGATGTCAGTAACACTGAGCTGCCAGCACCCGCGCTGGATGCAAGGAATTACGTGACTGTGGCTTCCACCAGAGAATTTTAAATATTTTGGCAGGACTGAAATGATAGCAACTATAATCAAAAGAAGTTGTTTTTCCTTATCAAGAGTTTTAATTCAGAAATGTGTTTTGTGACCATTTTATCTAGAGTACTCACTGTCTCCTTTTCACAACATTTTTACTTCCTTTGTGATGAAAGGCATTTAAAAAAAACGTGCAATATGCCAACTAAAACACTCTGATAGCATAAAGTGGCGAGCATGGACTTTGATACTAGGTCCCTCCACTGAGCAAACTGCTAATACTCATCCATTTCTTCCTTTGCCATTGTAACCCGAAGCGGGTCTGCACTGATGGCGATTTCACCACAGGTTTACACTGCACTTAGGTACTACGTTTCAGCAAAGGTCTGGACTTGATCTCTGCTACTGACTCTACAGATCCTCTAAGCAAGTCACTAAATCTTGTCTTCAGCTTGTTTGTTTATCAAAGGAAGTATATCAAACCAAATATAGTTCAGAGTGGTGAGGAACTCTCACTTTTGATTTGGTAACACCTATTGCAAAGCATGAGCTTGTTCATGCTAGATGCAGGAAGATGCTGCCTCTGCTTATAATATGCTGTGGTGCAATATGTGATGTGCAGTAACCACTGGGAAGTAAGGAGGGAAATAAGGTCTAGGATTGCAAATCCATGTAGTTTACATAGACTGCTTTGATCTAGAACTGGTTAATGGCAATGGACATCTTTCCAGTGATTCATATGAGATCTAGATGAGAATTCAACTGTCCACCATGAGGCTTTTGAATCACTTAAATGAAAAAGGTAGCCTTAAAATTAATGCTAGTGTGTGTGTCTCACAGTATTGGATTTTTATGAACCTCTTATCCTATTGTTCAAATCCTTTTAAAAATTTGGTAAACAGTACATACATAAGAAAGCATATAGTATAGTACTAAAATTCTTGCTAACGGTGATCATTTGATTCTTTGAACCTACACATTGAACAGCAGTCAGTGAAGTGTTTGAATATTTGTCCATCTTTCTTTACTGGGAGAAAGGATTAAGAGCATATAGATGGATAAGATTTGTTCATTTTGATATGATTTCAGGAACGTATATATAGTTTCCTCCTTGTTCCATTTGATCCAGTGAGCTGGGGATTTGTTTGTTGCTAAAACATGAATTAGACCATAGAGATAATTTCTTGAAGTTTTCAAAATGCAAATGGATATTGCAAACAGGGCAATGCTGTCCTTAAACATCCTGGTAGGTATGCAACCTCTTTCTGGAGATGAGATGTGAAACGTTGCGTGAAACCTTGTGTCTATGTGAGCTGGAGGGCAATTAGGATCCATCTTCCATGAAGAAATTTGAGGTGTTTTAACAGGCTTTTGTTACAATGATTGCAACAATAAAAACAAAAAAAATCCCCACCGAATTGGTGATTTGCTGTGGTTCTTAATCCTGATCTATTTCTTTTCATAAATCCAGGGAATTTTGCAGAAAGAGGCTGGAATATCCCTGTGGAAGACGTTAATTAGGATAATGAATGACATGACAAATACTTGACACACAAAATGCTTATGTCTACTACCATTCATTCACTGTCTGCCAATTCAAATCACATCCTGTCTTTAGATAATTTCTTGCTGGTACTCAATGTGTACAAACAATCAGCACTTTGCAATGCCTTTTAGGCCTTTTGGTTACATACTGAGTTAATTGGTAGTTTGTTTTGATGGCCACCATGATGTTATCTTTAGATGAGAAAACATGGTTATTTTTAAGTCAGAAGTGGGACCCTTACAGGAAACTTGTCCAATATTTTTTTACCATATGTATAGTTAGAACATGCTGCAGCCTTTGATTTTGAAGCTGTGGTAGTGCTTATTCTCAAGTACCGATACAGTAGAAGAGCCATAGCAGATGATAAAGTTGGTCCTTGCATAGCACCTATGGCGTACAAGACCAGCTTTCTGGAAACTTTCAAAGGCACTTATTACCTTGGGCATTTCTCTGGGCTGAGCTACTCTGAAATTTCTTTCCCTCAGTTCCATTCCAGGTGTAAGAGAGGTGGTTCTTTCTCTTATACCTCATCTTCTCTGGCTTTTCCGCATGTTTGGATCCTTCCCACAGCACTCTGCTGCTCCAGGAACCTTTGTGAGAAAAATCTTATTGTAGCTGTGGTGAAAGCATTAAGTCTTTCACTGTTGTTGTACTTGTCTGTGAAGATGAATGTCAGTAAAAATCTGCCCTTTAATTGCTCCTATGCTCATCTTAACTTCCAGGAGTAATACAGATAATGAGTAAAGTATTTGGAGAGTTTTGCTTCCAAATTGGCTCTCCATAGAAGTAGAAATTTTTGAAAGTTCCTATTCATGGGTTCATCATTTCAGTGCGTTCTTACAGCAGCTTTAAGGAGGCTATCCAGCTCATAGAAATAGTTTTATCATGTTAGAGTTACTTTGTACCCCTTTATTTTTTTTTCTTAGCCACTTTTGCTAATTGCTGGAAATACTTATTGAAAAGAAAATTTATGCTTTTCTGTTTCACGGTGTCTTGTGCTTGATCTCTTAATGATGCTGTAATAATGTTGTAACATCATTGAGGATAGCAACAAGCATTTAGAAAGAACAGCTTTTATGTCTTGTCTGTGTATTTGGTGATTTTTTTTTCACTGTTCTGCTAGTATTATCATCATTCTATATCCGGAGAAGCATAAGTCTGGGTTAGCTGAAGTAGCACTGTACCAAAGCCTCGGTTTTTGAGAACTTCCCCATGGGCACATCTTAAACAAAAACTGTTTTAAAGTGTCCACAGCAAGGTTTTCAAAAGAATAAAACCGTATTTTTAGATTCATTCAGTATCTACCATGACGAGCTCTTCTGAAAACTTGCCATTTTTTTCTGGCAATAGAATGAATGCTAAACCTTTGAAGAAATTCATCTCCAGTTATGTCTGCTAAAATCTTTCAGATTTAGATGACCAATTTAGCAAAGTATGATAAATAGTTAATCAAACCTACATGTGTTTCACTTCAATATTGAAGTGAAAACAGGAAATCTCTGAGAGAAGATGCATGGCCGTCTTTTGTTCACAAACAGCATCTCCAAGGGATGTCAAGCAATTAGTGTGGGAGTTAGCCAAAAGAGTTAACAGGAAGTTGCCACCAATAGTTGCCTATTAGTATAATCTCACGCTTCTCTATAGCTCTTTCTGTGACAGGTGTACTTATTTGCTTTTCTTTTTTACCATTTTTTCATTATACAGGATACTGCTGTATAGCTGTGAAATACATGGAAAGCTCAGATTTCAAATGCCTTAAGTACTGTGTAAAAGAAGTTGTTGTAGTTCATGGTATTTTAAGTGTAGGAACAGATTTCATGATTCAAGGATATTACCTATAATTCATGTGGCTAGGATCTCAAGGTACAGTTTAGGCTCACCTTATATGCTACGTAAATAGTTAGAAAGGTCTTTTCCCCAGAGTTTAGGATAGAAATGCAAGATAGATGAAGACAAGTTTGAAGATGCAAAGAAATGCTTGGATAATAATGAATGAATTTAGCATATCTGTGGCCTAATATTCATGTTTAGTTGTGAATGCATAGGAGACAGGTGAGGAATGGGCGCTAACTTGTGCCTTTTTGTAACCATTGGAGTGAGAGCTTTCGGGAAGTCAGTGGAGGTGGATAAGAATGTAATACTGCAGTTATTAGTAGGTTGCTCTTTCCAACTTTCAGAGGTAGAATACAGAAAAGGACAGAGCAAGATTATTTTCGTATTTACCAGGGAGCAGTGAAAGCTAGCAACGCAGGCTGAGAAGTTACATCCCTCCTTGCTTTGTATGAAATCAAAGATGAAAGGTTGGGCAGGTGTAAGTTGGGAAGGAGCTGACTGAAAACAAGAGAAATAAGTTTTCCAGTTGTTACAAGACCAAACCATAAAGTATGGAGTATCACAAGGATGGGGAAGGTGACATGCTAAAGTAAATAGGCTAGAAAAAAGGTCTTTCTTTCGATATTCTCACTAGGAAGACATGTTCTCACTTCACTGTTAGTGAGACATTAAGACTGTGCTTCTCTGGCCAAGGGATATGGCTATTTGAATTGCAGACTTCACTGATCATGATTTTGGGGGCTTTCTTCTGGCAGCAGGAGTTTCATTTCCTAATAGTCTGTTACTCAAGGTATGCTTAATTTGAGGTAGAATAAAGGTGTAGTTGTACCCCATAATAAAACTTTGTTTAATTTGTTAGTTTCTAAAAACAAACTGTGTAGCTTACACACAAAATTTTCAGTTCAGCATGCTTATAAGAAAGG
>WAAD01010428.1:285575-310934 GCA_013389945.1 Fregata magnificens | reverse complement strand
CTTTATGAACCTTTTTCTTTTTTTTTTTTTTTTTTCTTTTAACATTTCTGGCCACATTTTTTTTTTTTCAGCTTAAACTCTAAGGTACATTTGGAATGACTAGCCACAACTGCTATGTTTGGGTCATGTCTTGGTTTAGTCATTAAGAGAAATTATGTTTCTTAATAATTGATTCAGTAATATTAATTAAAGTATATCTTCTTGCAAGTGCTAGAATCCATGCCCTTAACCCTTTTCTATTAAATATATCAGTTTCTGCTAGCTTTTTAAGTCACTTATTAATTGAGAGACCACAACTTGATGACAAGCATTGCATGNTTTTCTGTTGATGCCTAGGGACACATTATGTCAAAACCTGATGAGTGCTATAAGCTTATGTATGCAAAAGATGATTTATAGTCAAGCTCATTCCTCTATACCAACATAGTGAAGAAAGGAAGGACTAGAACAATAATCCTTTTGACATCCCCAGCAGGAAACCTAACTTGTTCTTCTTCCATTATAAGATTAATGTCTTGCAATACTATGAACCACAGGCATTTACCCACAGCCACTGAGCATGGCAAGTGTTTTCCATTTCCATCTTTCCTTTATTCTGGTGGATCATCAATACCTGTGCTCAGGAACGGATGTATCAGCCATGTGCACTGATCACCAAATAACAGCTGGAGTAAAAAAAGGCAACAATATTTTTAGATTTTTTTACACCCAAAAATTGTAGCTTTGACTTGACCAACTTTATTTTTCAAATTTGTTTATTATGCTGAACTGCTTAGAAAAGCAAAAGGGGATTAGAATATCTTGTTTGATGCTTCTTTCAGTGACTTTTTCCAAACTGATAATACCTTATGTGTGTAAGTATATTTCGCTGTGAATAGCATGTTGAAAACAATCAACATTCTTTGATGAAACCTGGGGTTTGGGTTTTTTTTAAATTTCTTTGCACACTAGGGAACTTCCTGTACCCCATAAAAGGCTGGAAGAGTCTAATTACCCAAAACAGAATGGAGGTGCTAAGTCCATCCCTTGAATATGCTAAATTGCTTTGTTAAATTATTTCACTTGCAGCTTATTTTATTATACTCCTTGAGTATTTATTTAACTTGAAAACACTACACAAAGGTTAATAAAATATTTCTATACATGATTTCTAAAGACATTGAAATAAAAACCCAAAGGATTTCTATCTCATAGAAAACTACAGGATATTTTGTCAGTTGGTGAAAGAGGAAAAATTGGAATAGTTGTGAGGTAAAAATTCTCAAAAGTCATCCAATTTAGAAATGTTTCAGCAGTTCCAATTAAAGTTTTCAAAGACTGATTCCTTTGACATTACACAATACTTTGAGGTAACTTATTACAGTACATTTTCTTTTGAACATGAATTTTTAAAAAAAAGAAAAAAGTTTAGAAATGCAGGTCCTTCTGGATCTCCATCCAGATGGAACATCCATCTCATGGGATGCATCTCCTGTAATACTCCCATCCTTTGGGTTTAGTGAATCAATAGAGTTAGATGGATGATTGCAGGGGGCATTACACAGGGACAGTCTGAGGGTATGTTGCACTTGGGGCTAAAGCCAGACAGAGATGCTCTGGTCCCCAGCTGCTCTTTCCACTCCCCTGTGCTGATGCAGATTTTGGGGGCCACAATGTAAACCAGATTAAAAACAGGCTTCCAGTACAGTTGTTGTCATAGTTTGGATCAGCCCAGTGCTCCAGGTTAGAGCACAATCTCCTGGCGGATGGCACAGGAGGCAGAGGGCAGGAACAGGCAGGTGCTGGAACATCTTATATCATTTTTGCTATACAAGGAACAGTACTCTATAACCTTACCCTGAAAGAATTAGACTTCTAGGGAATGCAACACATGGGGAAGAAAGCAGAGCCTGAATTCATTTTTCTCAAGTCTATGCTGTGATATGAGGGACACTTCGGTATAATGTTTTATCAAACTGATATGCAGTTAATGGTTTTGGATTAATTGGACAAATTGAAATATTCTGGGTTGAACAGACACAAACCACAATATTTCCTTTTCTTCATGTAAAATAATTTTTTTCTTATTGAAAAACTTTTTCCCCCCCCCAAAAAAAAAAAAAAAAAAAATCTGCACTTTTCATCAAGAAGTTGTTCCAATAGAAAATTCCTCACTGGTTCTAATTAAGTAATCTAAATATAAAATATAATGGACACATTAAATGAAATTTTTAATGTTTGTGGAGCCTTTGCCAGATCCAGAAAGTGTGCTCCGTTTTAAGTGCAGAGGTAGTGGTACAACTTGTAATACCCCTAAAATGGGAATGGACTAAAATGAACTCATTACAACATAGTTTATAACAGGCAGAAAAGAACAAACCACAAGTATGTCAGTCAAAATATTTTGTTTTGTTAATCTTTTGGTGTTATGTTAAGGAAAATAAGAACAAAGAAGAAAAGACTAGTCATTGTGTTCTCACTGTGGGCAGAATCTAATAGTGTGCCTCAAAAACGAAAAGCAAAGCAGATTTCCTGACACTGAGAAAATGAGACCTCAGCATTTAAAAGAGCCCATGAAAAGAGAATATTGAAGCAGTTTCTCATTTCATTTGTGTAGCACATTTCTGCAGCTGTAGCTTAGCTATACCAAGGCAAGGTTTTATGGTGAATGTGATAGAGAAAAGGAGGGAGGTATTTGTCTAGTGAGGGGCTGGTGCTCTGCAGTTTGGCTGTGACCCACATGTCCAGCTCCCCTTTTCACGGAAAGCTCACCAAGGGGATGGAAAACAGAAAATGGTCTTCCTCTAACCTGGAGTTAAAATGTCACCAGGTTGAGCTCTCAGCTCTGAGAAATGACTCCTGTAGTTTACCTGCAAATTTCTAGCCTCAGCTTGTCTCCTACACAAAACTGGGGCACACTTCCCTTGGCATCCTCTCTATGCTGGATGTGGACGTGCACTGAGGATTTTAAGGCAGTCTTCCTCCTCTTCATAGCATGAAACACAGTTGCTCAAGGTAGTAAACACTGTCCATGTGGGTATTTTAAGTGGGTATTTTTATCGTGGGTGATGTTCTTCCATGTATTTTTCATTCATTGACTCTCTTGTTTACGGACATTTTCTCTTACAGATTTCAAAGGCAAGGAAGCTTGAGATGGGACATTTAGTCCATGAAGCTGATAAGAGGATTAGTCTAACTTATTGCATTCAAGTAGCCAATACAGTTATTGAGCACAATTTCACTGCATTTAAAGATTGTTACACAACATGCAAGAAACCCCCTGCTATACTTTTCACCTTCATTCTGTAGGAAAAAATATGGGTTTGGCACAGCTGCATTGCAACACGGGTCAGGTGATCCTTTCTGCCCTTTGTTAAAGAAGGGGTGACCATTTTGCATTGCAAGAATCTCCTCTTTTTCACCAAGACCAAACTTCAGTTTAGAAGCTCTCTACCTAAGCACAAAAAAGGGGAGGTTTCCTCAGGCAACTTTTCAATCCCTTAAGCAACAGATAAGTTCCCAAATTTTGGACAGTGCTAAAAGAACCAAAATCAAGCTCCGCACCAAAGATAAAGCACACAAAGGGATGGGGACTAGCTTCACCTAAAGCTTTGACTGGAAATATTGATGGTTAACAGAACCAATATTGACTATTAACAGAACTAATCAAACCTTTGGCATTTACACCATTTTAGGCTTTGGGGGAAGAAAAAGCCTTTCTCTGATTTCCTAGCACTTTCAGATTTGCTCAGAAACTTGGGAGAAATGATGATTGGCTTAGCCTCTTAAATTAATAGAGACTCCAAGAGGAACACTTTGATGTAAACCCATTCAGCCCTCTTTCTACCAACACTGTGATATCTTTAATTACAGCCACTGTATGTTTTATAAATATTTGTTTACAGCTTCCTGCATGAAAGCACAGGGAAAATATGGAAAGAAATTTATATAATTACAGTTTAATGATCTGCATTTTAATTGAGATTTTACCAAATAATTTAGTTGGAAGTCAGGAATGCTCCAATAATTCTGATGTATGGTTAGGCACTTGGGGTTTGAATTCTCCTACTTTTTTATATTAGCACCTACAAGGGCATGAAGACAGGAGCATTAAAATATTTTTAAATGTTAGGATTTTTTTTTCTCACTCATATTTGCGGTACTCTAGAAAAACATGTCTTCTTTTCTTATGTCTGGCTGCTTCTGATCAAAGTGCATTACACAGTGTTTTGAAGAAGCACTTTAATTAAAGTTGATAGTGAGGTCTTATACATACTTGCAAAACACTTAGCTGTGCTCCTGTTACTGTCTGAGATGCCCTCTCCCTAATTCTTCTCTGAAGGCAAAACCACACTTAATTCATTTTGCATTTGCCTAGTCCTCCAGTTTCTGCCCTATTTTCCTAACTTTCCCAATGCTTACTTGACAGATATTGTCACTTACCAAATAGAGAGTTAAGAATGAGGTAGTAGAGGAAGCTGCCAGAACTGCTCCTAAGATTTTTTTTTTTTTTTTTTGCATAATTTATGATAGTGTGACAGTTGCCACATTGGCTAAGCAAGCAGGAATTGAACCAAGATCTTTAATAGCCTGTGATACTACTATTTCATCCTTATTTGGAGCTGTAACTGACTCTTCTCCCCTGTCACTTTGGTCCAGAGGACAAACATACACTCAGTAATGCTAAAATTAATGCTCTCCCCATTAAATGGTGTTGGAGACTAATTTTCCAGAGGGTTTTGCTACATTTCCTAGAACAACAAAGTCTTGACGATCACAAAGTCTGGCTACCAATCGCCTGCCCTTCACTTATCCCTGGTAACTTTGATACCATTAGCAAATCTTAACCAAACCTGCCAGAAGCATGGAACTTCTTTTCCTGACAAGCTCGGTGGGAGAGGGACACCCAAGCTTGTGTCACTCTGGGAGAGGTGGTGACTTTGTTCTGTGTTAGCCACATCTATGCAGGTTCCCACACTTCAGATGCAGATCTGCTGGAAATCAGGTCTTATTAGGTGAGGTATTGACAGAGCAATTACCAGTCTGTGTTTTGCTGCTTTTATTATAACTCTTTTGTGTGTGTGTGTCCATATTTCAGATCAAACGCTGAGAAAAATATCAAATGAATGCAGCTCACTGTTTTAAAAGTGGTTCTCTGTAGTAAATCTTGTTTCCCTGCTGCTATGTTCACAGGGCCAGGGTTATCAACTTAAACGTACTTCTTTTCTTTGTGGTTTTTCTTTGCTGCCAACTGCTAAGGCCCACTTAACAATTGCTAAAAAGACATGTTTTGTGATTTCTCAATTACTACAGGTGCTGGGGTTTTTTTTTTTTAATAGTATAACAACAGTAAATCAGAATGTTCTTGGCAAGTGCACCAAATAAAAATGCAGCTCTTCCCACCTTCAAGGATAAAAACATTTGAATATATCCTTCTGGATATGGTCATTTTCCTGATGTGCAGAGGGATTGTTACCTTTTTGGATTTAAAAGATCACAACTGGGCAGAAGACCTACTGGGAATGGATTGAAAATTGTGTCTGAATTTTGTTTTTGTAGAGGTAAGGTTGTAATGTTGTAACTCCTTATGTGCCACTTTTAGTTTTTCCAGAAACCTTTTCCTCTTCAGTATCTCACCTCCACTGTCCAGCCTTGCCTTTCCTCTTGTGAGCTCTCATCCATTTAAAATAGTAATCTTAGTCTATGGAGCCATAAACAGGAAATTAGAGTATCATGCCTTCTGGGCATCAAGATTTGCAATGTGTGAATATTCACTGAGCTCTACCATACCTCTTCTAAGTCTCAGAAGACTCTTTATTTGAGTGGTTAGCATGTACCGTTCCCATTAAATATTAGGCTTGGAAGAACCACCTGTGTCACGTAAAGTACATGATGAGCAGAAAGCTTATGCTTATTTCTCTGCAGGTACTTTTCCAGCTGTGTGCGTGTGTAAAAATAGGCTATGTACTTAAATTATGCATAGAAGTCATCCATAAATAACCTTCTCATTTGGTTAAGAAACATCCCTCATGCAATATACACATCTCTCTCTCTTGTATATAGCTTTTGTAATCCATGTCTTGGGATATTATCCTATACCTGATTTTACTGTGTATCTTTCAGGTTAAATATCTGTCATTTTATTACCTTTCTCTGCGCTTTACCTTTTTTGTAAGATAAGTTTTTTCTCCCAGGCACAATGTATAGCTATCTCTAGGTAGATTGTAGCTGGGAGTTTCTGGCTTTCACTTCTTGTGATTAGCTTTGTTCCCTGTTTTCAGATGATGCATTCTGTGCTCTGTCATATGCTAAGCAGCCAGCCTGATGAAAAATATACAATCACCACACAAACTGGTACTTAAAACCAGGAAAATCAATGTTGCAACTAATTATCTGTACTCTCATTTAACCCTATCTGATATTCTATTAGATTTTGATCCAAGCTTCCAGCAAGCACATATGCACCCCAGGAAACGATTAGTAGAGAGTAATACTGCATTCTTTTCCACAATGAAAAGATAATCTCATCACTGCAAGATAGTATTGGTTACTATTGGTATTCCATCTAGGTTGATAAAAAGAATGCTCAGTTGCATTGAATTTTGTCTAATGTCATGAAGGGTGTAAAGTCTAGCACCTTAGAAAGACATTTTGCAAAGGACAGGCTAGTCCATAATATATATTTTTTGCCTTTCTTTATATCAACCTACAGACCAGTGGTGGAAAAAAAATAATGGAGTAGAGCGAACATCATTGTGGTATCCTAAAGATAAGTCATATCAGATCAAATTTAAATATAACTAGTTGAACCTTTCTTCCTGTACTGAAATCAGCAGCAAAGTTTCCAGCGGGATCGGGGCAAAGCAGCTGAGTGGCTTACTGCAAGCCGTAATTCTTAGGAAAAAAGAGAGCTCAGACTATGACATTGTCCCATGATTAAATATAGGGGAAAACTAAGTCTTTCTGTCTCATTTGTACTATTGCAGAGTTGTGAAATCCTCAGGGGATGAAAGGACAGATTTGAGTGTGAAAGCGCGTGATATTTTTTGAGTGAAGGATGTTAGTTTTATGAATCTAAATATAAGGGGTGGACAGTTTGCATAACAGTCACAAACTCCTAAACTTAGTGTGAGAGAATTGTAATTACCATGAGTGTAAAATTGCTGTTTATGTAATGTCGAAAGAGTCCTGACCTGCACCAGAAAGAAAGAAAGGAGCCAGCATTTTCAGAAAGCCTTATTCACTGATGGGAGCTCTTAACATAAGCAGAACGATGTGTCCTGTCTTGTGAGAATGGATTTCCTGTGTAGAAAGTAGAGAGCCTTTTAGATTTTTTTCTCTGACTTTTCTCCTTGACCCGCATTTGCTGATACCAGGAAGCATGGAGCAAATTCATCTTATTCTCCTCCTCCTCTTCTTCAGAGCAAGAATTAGTCTGCATGAAGTTTTTTTCTTTTATGCTGCCTCCTCCATCTCCGTGGATGTTATTGGTTTCACACTGGATGTTATAGTAAAGCTTGGATAGGTTGCTTGAGAGAGTTTTGTGGGGAGGCATTGGCCTTTTGATTGTGAAGACTGCACAGCTGCCAGTAAAGAAGGTAGATGTACTGTAGCTTTGCACAACTTCTTACCCAGGGAAAACTATATAGATGGCCATAAAATGAGAAGTGATGAGTGTGAGAAACTCCCTTTCAGTCTAGGGGAAGGGTGGTGACTTCACACTCTAGTGGTCTTCCCTTTCGTGCTGCCAGCAGCTATTTCTCTTCTATTGACAACAGAGAGAAACCAGGACTGCTCCTACACTTATTGCTGTCCCCATTCATTTGTTCGTACTGTGGGGAACTAGGCGAGAAGCTTTTGTTCCTCCCATTAAATGCAGAATTTGTTTGCCTGGGGCTGAGTGGGGTGATGTTGCATTGAGCATATCCCACTGCACTGATCCATTGCGCTCAGGGAGGGCTGTTGAATCATGTGCCTTTGAAATAAGAGTTTTGTTCCCTCTCTACGGCTAGGGTTTTTTTCCAAAGCCAACAGCATGAATTGCTAGTGGGTTTGGTGCAAGTTGCTAGTTAGGGAACAGTTAGAGAGAATTATTTACCTAGAGAGAAGCTCATTTAAAAATCCTTCCAAACCAAAACACTATGTCTGTTCTCTAGCCCTCTTCTTCTTTTTTCTTGTTTTTTTTTAACTTTGTTCATAAAATACAAAAGTAATGGTGAAAAGCTAAAGGGGAAATGTTGAGATGGTGAAGAAAATAATTTGGTGGCCCTAATGAGTCATAGCACTGCTTTGCTTACCGTCTTTTTGAGTTTCTTATTAGCAGCCAAATGGACATACGCACAGGAACGTTTCCTCAGGAGGGCTTACAGCAGAGCTGTAGGTTCAGCTGCTTACAATCCCTCAGCCAGTCATCTCCTCTGCCTTTGTATAAGTGACTCCTCAGGATGCTATTGCAATGGTTGGATGTTTTGGCCATTTCCAAAAATAATCCCTTGTGAATGTCCCTGAGTTTTTAAATGAATCATTTCAGACTCTGAATCACTGAGATGTGCTACCAGGGGAAAACAATAGCCCCAATCAGTTGTAGTTAAATTTATGACTAAAAAGCTATAAACCCAAGACTTGCAGAAGCAGGATTCTAATTTGGTGAAATACTCCAAACCCAAGATGGAGAGCGAGGACAACAGCTGCCTCTGAGCGCCTTCTTGTCAAGCTGCCTAAGCTGTCGTCTGTGGTTCAGGGTGTTGAACTGCAAAGCTGTGCTGTGCTGCTCTTAGGAGATGCAAGTCTTCAGCCTGCTCTTCCACCCGCTGTTTAGCAGAGCAAAGATGGGACACTCACATCTCCTGGGAAGCATTCAGATATTGTTTAATTCCCAGCAGATGCAACGAGTAATGACACTGATGGCTGTGACAGGGATGTATTTCAGGGATGGTCTAACATGGTATCACCTGCTAACTTTGCCTGGCATAGCTGCACCATGTAATTTGTCCTAATTAAGGCAAATGAGAAATTGCATCTCCAAAATAAGGTTCTTTTGCACTAGCTCCATGAGTTGGTAACATCAGCCACAACCTTGTAGTGTCAGTTTTAGTGAGATTGTTGACATCTTCAAATGGACAGATACAATAAAATAGCTTTCTTGGCTACAGAAATTGCTATGACTTATGCCAAAGAAGCTCAATAGGCCCTAAGGCCATGGCAGACCATTTGAATTTCTTCTACACAGTACTGTTCTTCAGCTTCAGCAGTGAATTGTAGGTAAAGGCAGGGAAATGTTATCCTTATTAATTATCAGTTTATATGAGTATGTGCTTTTCTCAAGAGGAAAACATTATGGTGTTCTTGCTATAGAGCATAGAGCCAGGATATAAAGGGGTTTATAATCCATTTTATCCTCTCTTCTTTATATCACAAAAAAATATGCTTTGACATTAACTGTCCATTTTATCTTCCTAATGCTTTTTTATCTCCTCCTAACCATAGTGGGACTATCTACCCTGTTCCTAACTCTTTTATTAACCATTTACATTTTTGTACATTGTTACATACAGGTTGTTTTTGGGTATTTTCCAGCACTGTAATTCTGTAGGAGTCAGGTTTTTTCTGTCCTGGTATGCCGCAGACCTTCTTAAAATGCATGTCAGATGTGCCTCTAAATGGCTCCTCCACATTTTTTAAAGTGCATGGAATGTTAAGTGTGGGCATTTGTCTGTAAGCATATTTTATGAATACATTACTGTGCACAGAGAAATGTTTTTTCTTCCATGATTACACATTTTTCATATGTGGTATGATATTCCATTTAGAGGACCTGAGGGCCCAGTGTGTTAACGTCTGTTAGTGGGTGCTAGTAAACTATTGGGAATGTGCAATCAGAAAAGACCAAAGCTTTTAATACACTTCATATAAATGTGTGGTTACTGAAATACATATGATTTAGTTGAATGTTCAATGACTACTTGATTGAATGACATATCTGATGGTAGCCTTTAAGTAAATATTAAGAAATCTGGAAAGTAACCTATGAAATGAGGTTAGGATAGCTGAACTGGTTTTGACAAAATCAAATGCAGTGTTGGATTTAGGCAAAAGTTTTCAGCCGCATTGTTTACTAGCTGAAAAATCAATTTCTGCATGACCTAAACAATGTCCCAGTGGGGAACTAAGTTCAGAAGAAAATTTCCTTTGGGAAAATTGAGGACCTTATCATAACATTCCTTTTCATATTTCATGCAGCATTTTCAAAGTGAAAACATTTTATCTTTTCAAATCCACATTTTAGATTATGATAAACAAAATTAAAATTTAGGAAAGAGATAACCAATGCCAACAGAAAAGTGCAGCTTTAAACTCTAAAAAATGTTTTTGCTTTTTTTAATCTAGTGAGAAGTTGGAGGAGGAAATATTACAGTTCAGAGTACCTCATCCAAATTAGGTTTTGTTTGTTGCTGGCTGGCTTATAGTTTCAGTTACTATAATCAATTATTTCTGCAGTTCCATGTTTCCAAGTGTTATGCTGAAAAATAGCTTAAAAGTTTTGAGACTTCCACTAATTATTCCTACAGCTATGGACTTTTGCCTTCATACAGAACTTGTAAAATAGCAGAAGGAAAGCTGACTGTCTTGCTTTTATGTCTGGGACTAGAAGGATGAGTCTGAGAAACCCATGAGATGACCTATTTTACTAGGCACAGATAACTTGTCAAAGCTGACCAAAAAAAAAAAGGTGCAAGACCTTCAGAGAAGTATTCAAATGGCCTCATCCTGCCATAACTGATTCCTGAGCTTCCCACCTTTTGAGATTCTGCCAACCTTTGATGAACTTGTTTCATTTAAGCAAATATCAACTGCAGGGAAGAATATAAATTGTTAGCATTTATTTTTTTGGCTGGGAGTTCAAATTAATTCTTCGATATGCTTTATCGCATTCCCCATGAAAACAAATGCCATTTTAGAAAAGTGTTCTTGATTCTGAAGTGATATAAAATTTGCTATAATAGCAAGTCTGTTTCTTTAATCTTCTTTTTGTGTTTTTGTCCTAGTAAATACACTGTTTTGGCTACCTTAATAAAGAGTGAGAAAAAAAATCCATAACAGGAATTGATCATACAATTTCCTTGTCAATCTAGTTAGAAATTAAGCTGTCAGCTTAAAAAAAAAAAAAAAAAAAGATAAAAACCAGAACATGCATTCATGCATTCATGCTAGCACAAAATAATAAAAGAACACCAGAAGAGCTTGTCTGGGACCTTGCTGTTTATCCTTCTGGCTGTGAATCTGTAGAATTGAAAAACATTTTGACATTTCATGGTAGTGGCTGTGTCTACATAGTCCTGTAAAGACATCCCCAGCAGCAAGTTCAAGGCCAAATGCCTCAACTCTCTGTCTGCTGTGAAAATCTGTGAGCCATCATGCAAGCACATCACCTGACATGCTGGGAGTCCACAGAGGATATTTTAAGTGCACCTTGCCCCTGTTGTGCTGACAATAGGAGCCGGTATGAACAGCATGGCTGACGCTTGCTCAGAAAGGCCACTACTCCTTCCTCCTGGGGCTGTGCACCCCTGGAGCACTGTGCTGACCTTGCTCCTTGAGAAACCTTGGGCCTTACCACCCTTTGCCTTACTGGGCAACCCACAGGGCTGTGGTAACAGCAGGCTTTCTGCTAGAGCCATGACTTTTGCAGGCGCCTTTCCCCCTGCCCTCACCATGGGAGAAACATGTCCCATCCACAAGCGTCACCTGAACTTGCTTTGCAGCTAGTGTTCATGGGCAATGATCTACCCTAAAGAACTCACCACTTGCAAAGGCAACTGGCACACCTCTGAAGGCCTTTTTTTCTACGTAGGTTGCCTTTGCACAGGGGTCAGGTTTGCTCAGGGATCAAAATCTCAGTATGCGATCCCAGGGTGGGAGTGGCCATCCCCCTGTGCCTTTTTGCAGATGTGCTCATGTTCTTTATATTATCTTGGGCCTGTTCAGCTTCTTTGCATGGCCATGAGTGCTGCCATCTCAGCCCTGCCTCTCTCTCTTCTCATCCTCATCAGCAGAACCCAATCCAGACAGTCTTACTAGTTTCAAATAGGCACCAGTTTTGCTTCTGGCAAAGAGCTATAGAAAAGTTTAACCATTATGGTCTTCCTGACACGCACTGGTCCCTCATTGCCTAAACTAGGCCATGCTCATCTGCTCTACTTCTCTGAGCTGCTACTGGCTTCTGCTGGCGAACTTACAGCTCTGTCACCTTCCTCATAAATACAGTTTCAGGAAAATCTCCTTCCGCCTAATGGGGGTTGAAGTCAAGTAAGGAGATTGAGTCATACCTATAGATGCCCTCAAGAAGCAGGGAAACAGACATTTGTTAGAAGCCCAGTTTTCTACCCCAACATATTTTGTTTTTCCTTTTTTTGGTTTAATTAAATATTAATTAGTTTTTAAAGTGCTTGCATCTCTTGCCTGTTTTAGTCAGTGGTTCTTAGACCATTTGTCTTTGGGAATCTATTCTGAACAAAAGTTAGGTGGTCCTCACATTCTGGGCCAGATTTTCCAAACTGATTTAACTCACAGTAATCATTTAGGCACCAGGCTAAAAGGCTGGATTTTCAAAAGAGCTCAAGAAGCTGGATTGTGTAGATGCTTAAAATTCCACCACAAATGCTACAGCAGGAAGATGTTGAGAGTTCTCTAGTTTTCAAAACAAACACACAAACAAAAAAATAAGTTCTTTGTCTTGGTAAGGGAAGAGATAATTTGAAAAATCCTCCTATATTTGCAGACACTAATTCCTGGAAATGGTTCTGCAAATACTCTTGGATTGATTGCCCAATATACTTGGTGAAAACCCAGTTCTTCCTACCACTAACAGAGAATTGCAAGAGTCCTGTGTATTCTGGTAGCAGAGGAAGTTTATATGCCTTTGTTGCCAAGTTTTCTATATTTTATTTTTCAGAACTTA
This sequence comes from Fregata magnificens, assembly GCA_013389945.1. NCBI lineage: Eukaryota > Metazoa > Chordata > Aves > Suliformes > Fregatidae > Fregata > Fregata magnificens. Next base: position 297,997 of record WAAD01010428.1, on the reverse strand, counting down.
AATCAAACTTGTTTTGTAATCTAAAAAAAATGTTCAGGTCAGTGCATTTTCATGTCTAGTTTAATTGGAGGGCAGTGTATCTGGCTGGCTTTGTTTGTTTGATGGGGTTTTCAATTCCTTGAGGTTATAGTGGTTGTGATGTATTTTACTTGTAAGTACTTAAAGGCACAGTCAACATACAAGCTTTTTTTCAGGCCTTGTAATTCTAGTATAAAGCTACTGTGTTCATAAAGGAGCCACTGCCTATTGATAATGAGCAACAACAAATACTGTCGTGTAGCAAAGTCACCCTCTTCCTCTTCCTGTCTTTTTATTTTGTCTTCAAAGTCCCCTTCTCTCTCCAAATGTTCTGCTTGGGCTGAACAGCTGCTGGTGCTCAGTGAACACAAAAATAGTGAGGTTGGCCTACAAGGTAGGATGGATCTCTAATTTGTCACTGGGAGGGCAAGGCTTTAGCATAAGTCATCCCCAAGGTACAGGATTAGATTTGCACTTGGGATCACAAGCCAGAAGGGTGCTGGCAGTGGGCTACAAGGTTAAGGAAAAGCTGTGCAAGTGTTGATGCTGGCTGGAAATGATGACTCACTTCTTCCCAAGCATGATGCACTACAGTCTAATGTTGTTGTGGAGGATTTCCTGAAAGTCCCCTTGATCTCAGATTTCCTTTATAGACTCAACTAATCTACTGATCATGCATCATTACAATCCTAAAATAAAAATTAAGAGTGGCTTTTCAACTCCACTTACAGAAGAGGAAGGTTTCAGTGTTGTACTGAGGAAATGTATTGTTTCCACAAAGTGGTAGCATTAAGAAGAAGTCTCCATCAAGCCACTAAAATGTCCTGTATGAAGCTGGGAAGGAATGAGGACTGGGGAAAGAGTTAATGGGGAGGAAGTGTAGAAAATTGAATCAGAAGACTATAAGACCAGAGCTGAGCACCATTTTAGTCCCTTTTTGATAATTTAAAGAGAGAATTTTGAAATCTCCCACTCCTTTTCCTTTCCCCCTCTCCCTTTACCAAGTTCTTCTCACATGCCTTGTTAGAGACTTTGTTCTGTTTCTTTGTAGTCTCTAGCACATCGAGGATCCTTGTCTTCAGTTCTTATAGCTGGTATTAACAGCCATTTTTCAGGAAATTTTCTGTAGAGACATCCTCACAGAAGCGCCCTAAGAAACCTGCTACTCAGGAGAGAATTATCAAGCAGTGAGAGCAGCGCAGCAGGCAAGCATTTCAAAATGGAGTCAAAGCTGTAGTGAAACATTTGCCTCAAGCTAAAATAAGCCAGGTAGACCAGAACTAAAGCAATCGCATGGTGCAGACACATGCTGAGTAGATGTAGTATTGCTATTTTATCATAAAATCTTCCACACTTCATTGTGTAATGTAAAAAGGCATCAGCTACTCAGCACTATCATTCTCTAATCTCTCACGGCGGATCAGCACCGTGTACTGGCCAAGGGCTCCCCAGGTATCATCCAGATACACATACATGTAAAGCCACTCAGAGTGAACCCAATGCATGCTGAATATATCGGACATGTTATGTCTGTGTCAGACATGTTATGACATGTTATGTCAGACTGTTCATATGGAAGTTGATTCTACAGTCAATGCATCTGTGTTTCTGTCTGGGACTGTAATTTAGTCTATTAGATGGACGTTTAGGTTATATACAGTTGTCCCGGGGCAAGTTTGTCCCACCCAGAGCGTCCAGGCTCTCTACATGTGTGACATACACATGGCTGATGCCTATAGAATGGCTGTCCAGACCTCTGGATTTTGGGTAGTCCACTTGGACTTAGGGCTCCAAGGGGAAGTCTGCATACATTGAAATCCCAAGGGAGTAGCTAAATGCCTTATCTCTTCCTGAACAAAATGTATGAGGAACAAGATGTTATGCCAGGAAAATTCAGACTCATGATAACTTTATCCTGGGAAAAACAGGTTCATCATTTAATATATCCACGTTCTGTATATTCACTATCTTTCTGATTTCAGAAGGATTTTTTTTTTTTTTAAATTCTGCTGTCTTCTTTCTCTCTGCCATTTGTTTTTACTCAAAACTATTGCTATAGGAATTTTGGACAGTGCGCGCAGCAGGGCAGCGCAGGTGAAACGTGCTGAGCTTCAGCTGAAATTAATAAGAGGGCTTTCAATAGCAGCAGGGATCCTGGCATACTTGTGCAGCTCCACTTAGGAGCCGGTGAGCTGGACGCTGGCTTTTAAGCCAGAGTCCTGGTGTCTAAGCTACCCGCAGGCAGTAGGGAGTGCAATCTTTTTCCCTCCATTAAAGTGCTCTCCTCATCCTGTGTCTTGACCTGTTGTGTGCACGGTGGAAAGGGAGGAAAGCCCTGTCGCTTCTCCAGACTTCCTTAAGCATCCTGCTTCCCCCTCATGAGAGTAAGAGTGAAGGAATAGTTTCTGAATGACCTAAAATACAGGGCTTGCTCTTGTTGGCTGACCCCCTCAACTGGCTGCTTGCAGGGAGGAAAAGTCTGCAACTGAGAGATGTCAGAAGGGTAGCTGAGGTTGTTTTTCTCTTTTTAGTTGGCAGTATAGAGGCATAATAGCACTTAAGCATATATCTTTCTGGACGATCTTTAAAAACGTCATCACCAGTTGGCCCTGGAGAGAGACTTGCACCATTTTACTGTAATGTTTATACACATTCTCTCTGCCTGGCAGATTAAAACAATTGTTTGTTTTAATTGTGCAGCAAAGGAGGAAGAAGTATGTATAAATACTTACTTTTACCACCTTTAGCCCTCCTGACCATACATGAAGAGATGCTAGCTTTTGAGAGCAATTGAGCTTGTTCTGGTCATAGTCTAAATAGATGAGAGTAGTAGTCATTTCTAAGATTCCCATTCTTAAATGTTACAATAGTACTTGAAATAACTCAAAGTTCAGTGTAAACTTTATGTGCTGGCTGCTCTGTGTTGATAATACTGTGGTATATTTTCCAGTAGCAAATAAATAATTAGCACATGGGAAGAGGTCATTTTGTTAATAAACAGGATGCAGTGCCGGTTCGTCCAATATAAACCTATTGTATCTGTCTGTCTAGACAGCACATATACTCCATAGGGCCATGGCCTCATAAATTCTAATAATCTGGCCAGGGTAAGGGTGGTTGCTAAGTGGCTGGAAACCTGGAACAATGCAGGAAAAGATGATTCAATAGTTGTGCTTCTTCCTCAAATTCACAGATGATCCAAAGTAGCTGTAGGGGATACTCTCTGCCTCTGGACATGCTGCCAGATTAATAACATTTAAAACAAAGGCCCTGATGAACAACAGGAATAACACAGTCTCATATGCCTTGCCATGAGAGTGGAGTTTCCTATCCATCCTAGTGAGGAAAATTGTATTAATGCCCATCTCAAGTTCTCCTTCCAGTCAAACTGAATGTGATGCTATATAACTGCCTGTGTAAATTGGAGCAGACCTACTCATGTCACGTGTAAAAGGGCAGTTTAATTCAGCACAGGATGCAGTGCAGCACCCTTAGAAAAAGTTTCCTGGCTGTCGTGGTTTAACCCCAGCCGGCAACTAAGCACCGCACAGCCACTCGCTCACTCTTCCCTGGTGGGATGGGAGAGAGAACCAGAAGAGTAAAAGTGAGAAAATTTGTGGGTTGAGATAAAGACAGTTTAATAGGTAAAGCAAAAGCCGTGCATGCAAGCAAAGCAAAACAAGGAATTCATTCACTACTTCCCATCAGCAGGCAGGTGTTCAGCCATCTCCAGGAAAGCAGGGCTCCATCACACGTAACGGTTATTTGGGAAGACAAACGCTATCGCTCTGAACATGTTCCCCCTTCCTTCTTCTTCCCCCAGCTTTATATGCTGAGCATGACGTCATATGGTGTGGAATATCCCTTTGGTCATTTGGGGTCAGCTGTCCCAGCTGTGTTCCCTCCCAACTTCTTGTGCACTCCCAGCCTACTCGCTGGTGGGGTGATGTGAGAAGCAGAACAGGCCTTGACTCTGTGTAAGCACTGCTCAGCAGTAACTAAAACATCCCTGTGTTACCAACACTGTTTCCAGCACAAATCCAAAGCATAGCCCCATACTAGCTACTCTGAAGAAAATGAACTCTGTAACGGTCAAAACCAGCACACTAGCAAACCCTGTAGTACAGGTGGATTTGGCTGAACAGTTGGTCTCTAATCCTCCCCCGACCTCCTTGAGAAGAGGTAAGGATCTGGCTTTTCATACAGGTGTCATTGTCCCAGAGGAGGAGCCGGAGACTGGAGCCCACCTGCCTGGCGGTCCATCAGGCGAGTTTGTGAGTGCAAGGAAGGAGACCTGATTATCAAGAGTAGGGTGATGAGCCCTTTTAAATCAATTCACAGTGATCCAGGCAACATTAACAGAGATGTTTCAGCCCCTGAACTTCTCGCTACTTAATGATGAAAGGAACAAAAGCGCCAGCAAATTTGGAGAGCATCCAGAGCCCAGAGACACATGTTCTGAGTTGGCATTTGACCAAAAGTGAGACATGGGGAGGAGGGGGAGGGTGTAATGGGATGGCAATGAGGTACAAAAGAAATATATAAATTAAGATGGCTCCTTTCCTAGTAGGACCAATGGGGATGAGTTTATATTTTCTTGAAGATGCAGCTTTCCAAAATTTGTGACACTCTCTTAGGCAGTGGCTTCTTAGGGCAGTTTCTTTTTCCTTCCATCTGTCATGCAGTCATCAGATGAAAGCGTAGTTGCTGTGAGCTTGAAAGTGAAGCTTCACTTACCTTAAAAGTACTATTTCTCACTCCCCTTTGTCATGCTTTGAATCACTGTGACAAGCAAAACTGCTAACCTTAGCTCTCCTCCTCCTAATTAGGCAACAGCATTAAAACTCTTTATTAATGCCACCCCTCCCGGGTGGTTGCAGATATACATACTTTCACGGAGTAATTGCTTTCTGGCCCTCATTTTAATTGGAGTCAGTGGGGGGCCTGTGGAATTCCACTGCCTTCATCTCCCACCGGCTCATTGTGCCTGTGACACAAATTTAGAAACAGGGAACTACTTTCCAGATCTGCATTTGAAAGAATGTGCAAGTGAGGGGAAAAAACCCAACAACATCGCTGAGATGTAGGAGGAATTAGACTGGGAGAAAACAGTGTCTTTCACTTTGGTTCCTTTTTTCACTGGGAGATAAAAAAAAAAGGGAACAAATAGGTGAAAAAGCTTTGCAGCATTTCTGTTTTCTGGCTTTTGTCTAATGTGGTGCAGCTTGTAACTAGGTTAACCAGATCCTGAAGGAGCTTAAAGACTGTTTGAGGCTAAGCTTAAATGCTAGTTAACATTACACCTATTTTGCAGAAATGACCCTCAGTTTTCTGAGTCCTTGGATTCTCAGACAAAGTGTGTACGGAGAGGTAGCATCACGGCACAAGGAAAATGCAATACACAATGTTACAAACCCAAATATGAAAGGAACTGCTGCTCCCAATTCAGATTTTGTCAACTTTAGCTTCAGAAAAATGTTTTCGTTTTATTGAATGTTCATATTTCATAGGAAATGGACACTTTTTGAGGAGCAAAAAGAAACCTTTTGCCAAAAGAAAACATTTCTGTCAAAGAAACTCCAACAAACGGCCTCAAGTTGTGCCAGGGGTGGTTTAGATTGGATATTAGGAAAAATTTCTTCACTGAAAGGATTGTCAAGCATTGGAACAGGCTGCCCAGGGAATGGGGGGGGTCACCATCCCTGGAGGTATTTAAAAGACGTGTAGATAGATGTGGTGCTTAGGGACATGGCTTAGTGGTGGACTTGGCAGTGTTAGGTTTACGGTTGGACTCGATGATCTTAAAGGTCTTTTCCAACCTAAATGATTCTACGATTCTATAAGAATGTCTGATCATACTTGATTACACAAAATATAGTCAGGGGATTTTCTATGATTAGAAAGAGTATAAGTTTTTGAGATATGTGCTTTAGCTAGATATTTCAAATGAAATTACTAGTAGTGAAATGGTAACAGTATTTTCATTATCAGTCTTCAGAGTTAATATATGCTAAGGTGGATGAAGTAATTCATATCCATCTAAGCCATTGTTTCAGTGACTGGAGACACTTCTACTCTGTATAGTGTTCCAATTAATGTTTTCTAAATTATAGTCATAATCATAAGGACTAGAAACTATAATTATTCAAAAAAGTGTGGAGATACGACAGCACGAAAAGAAATTCTGTCTCATTTCAACATTTTAAAATAAGAAGTTTTGTTCAACTCTTTTTGTATTAAAGCAGAAATAACTTCATAAAACTGCAGGAATATAATTGCCTTTTTTGGAGCTTTTTTTCCAACAGCTAACAGTTTTGACAGTTTTCAATTAATTCCTCTAGAACTTAAATCCATCCTTCATTCTTCTTTTTTTCCTTTCTCATTAAGCCTAGCTACTGGAGCACAGTTTTACAGCAACCTAAAAATTCCCCAGTGCCACACACACAGATACACAAGGCTCTGCACCTGAGTGTCATTCGGTGGTAATTGCAGTGCTAATGTTTTGCTTCTTGTCTCTGATAAAAGGCTGATTACTGTTGCCAGCTTTATGCACAGTTGGGTGTTTCTAGGGAGGACAGTGGCTCCTCATCATGTCTGTCTAATTAGGCTGATTGGTTCACAGCACTGAGCCAGCCTGATTGAGAGGTGTTCTTGGCTCAGTGTCCTCGTTTCTAACTGCTTTTGCCTTGCATTAAATGAACCTTTGCTGAGGCTTTTTGTGAGCCACTCTTCCAGCTAGAAGCAAAGATGCATGACCAATGTAATGCTGAAGAAGTAAAACCTGTTCTGCTAACATGTTGTGGATAAGCTATGCCACAAACACACTGAGATCTTAGTTTTAAGTTGTGCCTGTGTCAAGAGAAAAAAATGGGACTTGGAAGGGTCTTCACATAGCAGTGATCTGTACATGGAGATTAGTGCAGGTTGATTAATCTGGTTTTCCATTTAAAGGTAGTTTTGCCATCCCAGATTGCTTTAAATCTGCATTGTAGAAGGTATAAACAAAAGACCTGAGAGGACTGTGTTTCAGAGGCTGTGAGGCTACAGCAGATATAGTTTTGGGCCCCAGTTCTTGCAGCCCTTTCATAATTCAGTGTTCCCATTCAGTTCTCCTCCAGGGACTGAGACATTTGCTTAGGACCATTGACCTCAGAAATGCAGCTTTCAGTGTTGCAAAAGAAAATAGGTTTTGTAGTAGCAGCAGCAGCATGAAAACATATGAGGGTACACTTGATAAGTTACACTGGAGCAGGGAGAAGGATGGGATAAGGTTGTGCCTGGAATGAGCTGTCTGACTTCTGGGCTGCAAAATCAAGAGGGAGGCAGGGGAGAGGAGGAGGCTGCATGGTGTGAAGCAGAATTCAGATGTTGGTTTGTCTTTTAAATCCCAAACTTTGACATGTTTAGATTCGTGAGATTTACTCACTCCATAGTGGTGGCCCAGGAGCCAATGCTCTGTTGGCTGTAATTCTGGTAATCAAAACAATTAGTACAGCACACCATGCATTTGCAGCATTCATATATATATATAAAATTGGATTTTGAACTCTCTCTTAAATGTGGGATTGCCTTCCTCGCAAAGAAAATGTAGCTTTTCCATTACAGCCTTTAAATTACCCATTGACTTTGACAAGCAGTCAAAGGAATGCTGTGATAACATTGAATTTAATGTGGGCAAGTGTTCTTTTTTGTTGACCTTCGTAAGGAAAATGGCTCTAAGTGTCTGGAAACCTAAAACTATCAGGTGCTCTACTGGGTTCAAGTTGTGTTACGGTTAAGTCGCAGTTAATGTCAAGTGCATCAAAATTTGCAGAAATCACGTTCCTCTAAAATAGATGAACTACCTGACAGATTTACATCAAAATCACAGACACATTTTGCAGTTTCATTTGATTGCATGTGAAAGCGTTTCATAATCCGATATTCTGCTGTGCAAATTTAGAGTGCTGCCATTAGCTTTGAAAGCACTGCAGTGAATTCCACCATCCGTGTATCTGACCCAGCAAAACTGGACCTAAACCCTATATTACTTGTCAAGATCCGAGTTCTTAATATTCTGCTCTTTTACCTTTATTTGTTCTTAAGGGATTAAAAAAAAAATCAAATTGTTCCATTTTGGAAGACAAGGAAGCTGATACAGCTGCAGCACTGTGCAACATTTGAACTATTTTCCATTTCAAATATGCTTTGGTATGCACAGCTGATATCCAAGAAGAATTTTACATTCAGAATTAAAAGCTCATTTGAACACAGTATACCTAGTGCATTCCCTCCTTTTATAGAAAGACCATTTCTCATGAGCAGTTGCCTAGAAAAAGGCCTACTTCAGACACATAACAGATAAGAAAGCAAAGCATTTCCACAAGCACACTCCTTCCTCCTTTCATGAGCTCACATGGCTTGATCAAGCTTTAATGACTCACAAGTTTGAAAGGCTTTGTCCACATCATAAATGATAAACACTGGTTAGATTTGTCTGAAGAGATGAGAAAAATTATGCACTACCATTCCAATCAAAGGCCAAGGTAGAGAGTGGGTGGGAGAGAGTAGTTTGCACTGGTCTAAGAGTGAGGGAATTAAGCGATATGTTTGGTGGTTCAGTAAGTAGACATAGGTATTAGCCTTCAGAGCATATTACCTTGTCTTCATGCCAACATGACTAAGGCATTACTACTGAAAAGCTGCGCTTAGGAAAGGCTCAACAGTCATTGATAGCATACTTTACATTGTTGATTTAGAATTTCAAGGAGTAAAAACCCACCTATTCCTCTTCAGTTTGAATGACAGACCTTCAAGCTAGCATCAAGCCAAAAAGGCCAATGAGTCTATGGTGGACAGGCATTCATTTCTAATAAATAGGAAGCAGTTATTCTTCTCACCTCCATCTAAGGACCAGTGACCAAACCCTAGCTTTCTCCTAAGCATGTTCTGAACCCTTCCTGCAGTCCATTCCTGAGTCTACATGGGGTGAACACAGGCACACAGGTTTTGTGTAGGCAAATCACTTTATAACTGCATTCTCTTTCCTTCCCCACCTGGGGAAGAAGGGAAGAACCTCTGGCCACAGCTCAAAGGGGCATGCCCACGTACATTCCTGTCTCCCAGGAAGCCTTACTGTTGATGGCTCTCTACCAGGTCTGCAATGAGTCTTTAATAAAGGCCAAGACACCAGCAGTGCTCTCACTGAGCGGCAATTTGCCTCCTGCACACTGGGAAAACCTACCCAGCTGGTTACAACACTGCCTAAGCTGACAACCATGCTTCTCTACATCTCCCAATAAATCCCAATAGAGATTATAGTGTAGTGGTATTCTCTGAGTGAAAAAAATAGTAGGTTAAATTTGTTGGAGAGCCTTGACAAACTGTTTGCTAGATAAGGCCCCCAATATCAAAGCTAGTCTTATGGGGAATATATAAATCATTTACATGTCCAGGACTGATGGTGGAATATGAATTGACAACTAAGGTGACTAATTAAAGCAGAAAGTCCTTGTTTCCTGAACTAACATCTAACATTTGAAGAGAATTAATAGGAACCCCTGAGGCTGAAATAGGGACATGGCTTTTAAACTGTGCTGAGATGCGTTGGAATAGTTACACTTCTTTGTGAGACAGACTATACAGAAAATAGCAAAGTGTGTGCTAAAAGCAGGGACCGTCCTTTCTGAGTAGGAATGTCTGACGGCTAAGAAGAATTGGTTTGGCTTTGTCATTTAAAATAGTAACTGATATTTTGTCAAGTTGCTCCCGCATGGGTAGACTCTTACAAAATGAGAGTGATGATTCCATTAATTTGTGTCTCTTCTGTGGTCCCAGGTGATGTAGTTAATATAGTTTCTGTAATATCAAGTTAATACTTATTCCTCCTTTTGGTGCATTCTTCTATCAATTTGCCCTCAGCTCATATTATACCCTCTGGTAGTAGAGAAGTTGAAAGTTGAAAACGGAGATTTTAGGCTTGATCTAAAAAAAAATTATAAGACCTATCAAAAAGAAACTTCCACATGTATCTTCAGATGCAACTTATGTTCTGGCTCACCTGCTTTCCAATGCTACTTCATGCTTCTAAACCCATGTGTGTAAATTAACACAGCTCCCTAAATTCAGTTGAGCTATGGCTGTTTAACCCAGCTGAATACAAACCAATACCGGGCCAACCGAATACCTGGACATTTCACAGAATTTTCCCTCTTCTTCCATTCAGCTTTGTCTCCACTTTCTTTCTCTTTCTTTCTTTCTTTTTTTTTTTTTTTTTTTAGTGCTAAATTTTTAAAGGAAAAACGCGTGAAGAGCACAGTCCCATAGCATCTTGACTTGTGAGAATGACAACGTATTTCAGCAGGAAACCTTGGGACAAAGTTGCCAAATGCAAACCTGCTCTTGACTTGGATAATGCTTCCCAAGAGGCTTGGAGAAATAGCTGGTCCTCAGTCCAAGGAACCTCTAGGAGGAAGATGGAAAGGAGCCTAGTAATACTGGTCATTAGAAGATCTCCTAACTTAGCTGTTTCACTTCTTGAATTAGGTGAAACAAGCTGAACACATATGCAGAGAAAACATATGTTTTCCGGAAGGAATTTCACCTAAACTCTAATTTCTGTTTTATATATCAATCACAATTGATGAGATTAAATAGTTAACAGAGCAGTTATTGATATTCTTCATGGCTCTAGGAATTTGTGAGTGATCTTCTCAGAGGTGAAATGAATACTGGTGTAAAACTGTATTTCACAAAGTAATTTTGTATGTTTCCAGGGATGCTTCTCTCACAGTGACTGAAAGAAAAAAATAACCAGGATAATTTAGTACAGTCAGATGGTACAAGAAGCACTGGAAAGAGCTAAGCATTTGAAAGTAATATACTCCAGGACTATTTTTTCCTTTTTTTCATGGCACTTGAAAAAAAACCCTACAGTTAAAACATAGTCAAAGTTGATGCTGATCTCTGAGGCTAACGTTGTCATGAGTGAAAACTTCAGCGAAGTTTGGCTGTATTCCATTTTTTCAGTTCTGTGCTCTTTTAGGAATTTTAATTTTTTCTTGGCTAATTAGATCTCTGATATTAGATGCATATAATTAACAGGGAAAATGGTTTGCATGCTGACTATAATAGCACTGTCTGATCCATTTGCCAGATAACTGTTATGGCCTGGTTTTTCAGAATCATTTTACTCCTGCAGATAGCAGCAGACATGCCTAACTGGAACCACCTGGATTTGTTTGCAGGGATGAAATCCTGGGATGTTTTACTGATTCCAGCGGCCCCAGGATTTTGATGCATCCTCAAAATTTCCCTTTAAGATAATCCTCTTTCAAAATATTTATTCCTTTGATAGTTGAAGGTGAGTTACTCCCCCTTGTCAATAGAATAATAGGACTGAAACTTCATGTGCAAAGCTGTATTGCTCAGGGAAGTTGTTTTTTAGAATTGGCACAGAAGCTTTTACTGTAATTTTCAAAATGTGCCTCTCTGGGTGGGAGGGTGATGTGTTCTCTTTAAACTAAAAATTAGCTTTATCTGTCTTTTGTTAACCAAAGTTCAGGACTCTGGTGTCATTCATGTCTTTTGGAAAATTGTCCCCAAGTTTTTTTTTAATACCTTATTTACCAGCTTCTAAACAAACAACACCTAACAATAAAGGACTGGGAAAAAAAATTGGTTGCAAGCTGCTTGTTTTCATGTATTTTATGCTAGTTTCAACTTACTTTTTGCATTTAGATCAGATAAAGTTTTCATTCAGTAGAACAAAGCTTTCAATCCTGACTTTTTAAGGAGTAAAAATATGGACACGAGGTGAGTGAAGCCGGCAACAGATTACTTTTATTTTTGTTTCTGAGCATGGGGTCCAGGAGTAATTTTTAGGTGCTTAATAATAAAAAAATAATAATAACAAGCAAAATGGACCTAAACTGTTTTGGGCTAAAGTGGGGTTAGGATTTTCAGCTTAGTGCTTGATTGCAGTCCAACTTTGCTGTCCAGGTCAAAGGAAGGCAGCTTTCACATCTGTGGAAAAAGAGAAAGGTCCATGAAGCATTTTTGAAAAATCCCATGATGATTTGAGCACAGTGTATTTCAGTTCATGGAGAAATGGCTTTTAAGACATATTGCAAGCATCCTTATAACTCCACTGGCTGCAATGGGATAAAAAAAATATCACAGAGAAGTCAAAACCTTTATCAACTATCTGCAGTTAAAGCATATCATTCACAACTCTGCACATTCTTTGCTTTTCTATGTGGAAGGTAAAAATAGATTTCCTACACAAAGCTCTCATTAGGGGGTCACACAAATACACAGCAGACATTTTTTTCTAAATCAGGTCATTCTCTACACTACTTCTTTTGACGTATGGAGTCCTTACTGCAGCGATCTTTCCCCTATCTTTCCTGAATATTACTGCTTAT
>WAAD01010428.1:118540-285464 GCA_013389945.1 Fregata magnificens | reverse complement strand
TCCACTTCTTAAAATGATTATTTGTTTGTTTTACTGTAATACCTAAGACCAGACAGAAGGCAAAACCAGCTGCTAGATGCTGTACAAACTCAAAATAGAAGGACAATACCTAGCCTAAAGAACTCACAATTTAGATATAAACTTTTTGTGTTTGCAGGAGTTCATATGTGAGGGCTGGCCACATCCCCTTGGAAAGACAATCTCATCTGTCGTATTACAGCTTGATTACTAATACTTTCCTTTCCATATTTTCTTGTGAATCAAAGTTTTTTTCTGATTGAAGTTACATCTTCCTAATGTCTGCATTTCTTGAATGTTATGATCATGTGGACTACGGAGTCTGCTGGATTTCCTTGTATCTGGGATCCCAGAAGAATGCCCCAGTTTGAAACAATCCTTGACATTATGAGATGATGGCTATCCCTTCTGCCATGAACTGCTGCTTTCTGTAATCCTTGGTCCCTGGTATTTATATATGTCCTAGCATCTGTGCTCAGTTCTGTTACTTCTGCTCTTGGCTAAATTAAAGCATCCCAAATATTAGCCCTCCCTGGGAATTTGTAGTAACTTGCTTTTCCTCCAGATTTCAGACATCCTGACGGTCATTGCTCAGTAGTCTTTTCTTTCCTCATGGTCCAGTAAAAGAGACTAATAAGACACAGAAGTATTACTACAAAATGAAAATAGAATTTTAAAATCATACAGAGATATATTAGCTAAAGCATCATTCCTGTACCTTTAAGTGTCTCAGTTATCTTACCAAAATCAATTTGACCAATTACGTGGATAAATCTACAACGTACTTCAGTACCCTGTTTACTCAAAGTCTGAAACCATAGACCTCAGTTATTAGGCATTTGAATTTGAGATAACCCATTCCATGGAAACAGCAGGAGAGGTCCAGCTCTTACTGGGTCCGGTGTACAATGCCTTACTGCCTGAACACTTCAGACACTCTGAGTCATCAGAATGACAATTATAGAGGGATATTACTGCAGGTGGTATGACTAACAAACATAAGGAAACCTTAAGTGATTTTTTTTCTTAAATCCAGTGAAGAATAGAAATAGTTATGAATGTGGAAGGTAAAGACACTCATACTTTGGACAATTTTCCCCTCATTTTTCTTTTATTTCTCTTCTTTTCTGATGTTTGTACTTCTAAAAATCTATCTTTGCTAGTGAAATTGTTTGCTCTTGCAGCTGAGCCTGACCCCTTTGAATAATAAGAGGCAGTGATATGTACTTATCAAAAGAAGCAGTGAATCCAGAATGCTCTGTGTTGAGATTTCAAATGGAAGTAAGTAATCATATTCTTTCCTGTTGCTTTAAGCAACAAAATATAACAATTGTATGCCCTGGAGCACTTTAAAAAATTGATGGCTTTTTTTTAAGAAATCTGGTTGGAAAGGTTCTCAACTACAGTGCTTAGTGGTTTTATCACTGCTTGTAGACTTAATAGTGAGATCTGATTTTTTCTGTGTAAATTGACCTGAATCCTTTTAAAAAGGTATTGATTATATTTGATAGGTTCATAGGCTAGTGGTAGTCTTGTCTTTACCAAGAAGGCAAACTTACCTTCCTATTATCATTTTGCACTGGACTCTAAGACTTTTTATTACTTTAAATAAAATAATAAAAATCATTATAGACAACCTCTTGCAGTGTTTTTAAGGTTTACCTTTATTTTCTGCTCAATTCAAATTTTACTTCCCATTTTTATTTTGAACTGGTAACTATGTAGAGAGATAACAACCCAGCTACCAACAATATCTTTCAAATTTTGCACCTTGTCAAGATTCAGGGAACAAAACCAATATATTTGGGCTGTAGAATATTCACTTTCCCATCAGATTTATAACAGGCTGAACATTTATTTTCTTTATTCTTGTTTGAGAGCTTATAGTAAGTTACATAATTGTGGGCAACCCTCATCATACACACTTCTATTCCAGTTGACATACGCACTAATCTGGTACAGCGGAATGTTAATCTAGATAATGATAATTTCTGATATTTCTACAAAGCTTTTCATCCTATAGGGTCTGAAGGCATTTAAAAGATTTGCTGTGAGTAACTGAGTTCTAGAAGAAGAGCCCCACTTTCCTGACAAAGGTCATTGGCACACTGAGGCATCCTTTCTTCTTCCAAAGCAAAATAAGATAGCACAACTGTTGCAGGTTTCCAGTTGACAGTGAGGTTCATTTTGCATTCAGCATGCATGTTTGTGCCTAAATGTTACAGTGACAGGCACGCTGTAACTACCTAAGACAGGAAATACTGTGCATGCACACAGCCTTTTAAAAATTGGTGCATAGCCTTAAGTTATCTGTATGAAAAAAATGCATATACATATCCTTGTGTTCACCACCAGCTATGCTGGGAATGTTTGCCAGATCTTATTTTGGATTCTATTTACAGTCTAAGCAAAACGTTGCTCTCAATGCATTTTCACTGACATTAGTTAAGAAATAGCTCACGATGACGGTATTCAATACAAGAGTCAATGGAGAAAACAGGAACCTGAGAAAAATCCAGTGAAGCCCTGCGAGCTGTAATATCCAGCTCATGCCTGGAAAGGCTAACAACCGGGAAAAGGAATTTAAGGGACAATTCAGGTCAAGGAAGGTCTAGGAAAGAAAGAGGAGATTGAAAGCTCCCTTCTATCAACAGCCTTTCAAAAAAAAAAAAAAAAAAAAGCCCAAGATCCAGGGTGGTGACCCTGTGGGGGATTCCTCCCACCCCACCCTGGAAAAGGCTGAGGAAAAGAGGTAGATAGAGCTGGCTAAGATGGTATGATTATATGAGACCCTTCTGAGTGGTACTGAGAGCCATCAGGGCGAGTCTTAATGACTATCCAAGGAAACAGAAGTGAGGTTAAAGCAGAGTCCAGAAAGAGTGGAGGAGATGATCTTAATTATCATATCTTTGTTATCTCTTTAAATATTTGGAGCATGGATACCCCGAAAAGATTTAGTACATGGCTAAATCACTACTGCAGCAACCCGTTGAACTGCTGCAGTCATATTGGACCGAGTCAGTAAATGGTTATTAAATGGCAGGAATTTCTAGGAGCATCTGTGAGTTGCAGGAAATGGTGCTACTGATTCCACGGGCCTCTTCTTTTTATATCGCATTCCTATAAAAAGTGAGAAGGAGTCATATTGCTAGCAGCGATGTAAAATCAGGTCGGGACTGTCGCTGGTTATTTAAAGGTATTGCAATGCTTTTTGTAAGACTGAACATATTACATGCTGTATCTTGGCTAAATTCCATCCTTTATAATTACATCCTCTTCTCCCCTTCTCAAACATTTCTTGCTGTCACAAGAGGATGCAGCATTCTTCTTTCTCCTGGTGTAGATGTCTGGGTAGTGGTGTTTCAATCTCATCGTGATCTCTCTGAAAGACAGATTCAAGTTGCTCAAGATGCAGCGTGATCTCTGCATCACTCCCTGTAGCATTGCTGTGGATGGAGAGAAAGAGGGGTTTGAAATTAATACTCAGGCAGAGGTTCCATTTTTCTCCCTGCTTAAGTACAAGCACAAATCTGTTGGTTTGGCTTCCTCCGTCGTTACTCGTTTGCTACAGTATAATCACTCCCTAGAGCAGTGGGAGGCTTAATAATTTAACTCTAAAAAGTACTTTGAGATCATTTTATTCGACATGCAAACCACCAGTATCCCATTAGTACTAGGAATGCTTTCAGAGCATTGACCAGCTTGTGCTTCCAGCTTGATGAGCTGGTGATTTTAGCCCTTAGATGGCATTTTGATAAGCAGAATCCAGGGTGGGTTGTTACTATGTTAGCTGCCCGATGAACTGCCAAGATTGTACTGAAAGTAAACAAAGGGTGTGTGACTATAAGCAAAAAAACCCAGCCACCCAATACTATTTTAATATCGTGTTCTCTGTGGGTACAATGTTTGCTGGCAAGAAGTGCCCACAAGCCTGTTACTTGGAAACACAGGCAGATACTCCACTAGAGCAATGGTCTGGTCTTTGCAGTCTAGTAGCCAGCTGTGGGCGATAGTGGATATTTGAGAGCAGAGCCTAGTGAAGACATCCACCAGTACCTCTGGCCAAATGCACCATGCCAAAAGTAAAATTCCCATCACAAATGACTCTAGATGGCTATCCTGTTGCTAGTTTCCACAAGGACAAAATTGAATTGACTAAGAAATGAAGCTACTATTTCTCACCTGGAACACTCACAAATTGGACTGAGGGACTTGGGGAGAGGCTGATCAAGTTTGACTGCAAGTGCCAGAACGACAACCTTTTTTCTGTGTCTAATAGTTTTCTGTGGCACTCAGTCTGCATCCTCTTGGAAGTTGGACTCTTAGTAGACTTATTTCCTCTTTCCTTCCAGGGCTCTGCTTTGGTGGCAACCAGCCTGATTCCTGATCACTTTGTACATTTCTAGAGAGGGGGACATAGTGGTTTAAACCAGTGCCATTTATCAGTAGTATTGTCTGTGTATGCTCTCTTATGCCCTCTTGGCCGAGGAGTATGAGATGGTTTATGTACCAGGCAGTGAATAATGACACCTATAGCTCCCTATCTCCTTTTTACTTCTTATTTTTCTCTAGTAAATACATGGGGGTCTAAAAGGGAATAACGTCTTTTGATAAGTACTGATTTCATGTCTTTCCTTCGGTGAAATCCAGCTCTACTCGCATACCTCTTTTGCAGAAAGGTGCTCAAATATTTCAGAGGAATGTCTGTACCAGAAAAAGAAGGCAAAAGAACATGGCACGGGCCAAAACCTCTACATCAGCTTAATCTTTCCACTGTGGAGCTCTACAGCAGGTAGGACTTGGCAGTACAGCAAAGTGTATACATTCCTGGTGTCAGGAGCCTCTGGGATGCTCTTATGCCAGCTGCAGCCAGAGCTTAGGAAGAACTGCTGGAGCCCCGGTGCAGAGGAGTGCTCTGCATCACACCCTGTCACCTTTGTGTGTGTGGCCAGAGAGCAGGAGCGAGGGAGGATGGACAAGGCGTAGCACCCACGCAGTCAGCCTCAGACCACTCAGCAGGGGAATGCTTGGCGGTGATCCCAGGCAACATTCAAGCGCCTTTACATGGTGCAACAACTTAGCTGGGGGCTGAGAATCAGCTCTCATATTTTATTCATCCAAATTGCCTTTCCCCACTCCAGAAATCTACACTCATCTCTTCACTAGAGAATCTGTTCAATTTCCTCTTGTTTAGCACTGTGCTGCAGTGCTCACATTTCCGCCGAGTACCTTCACTTAGAGACTGATCGGCGGTAATCACAAGTCCAACTTCTCAGGAGTGAAGTGTGGGAGAGAGAGGGAGATGTAGGTCCACCTAATTTGATCAGTCTGTTTTGTTATACCGAATATTTGATTTTCAATAGCCAGGTGCTGTGGAAGGAAATAAAAATATAAGAAATCCAGCTTCTTTTCCTTTTTGCTTTTTTGGTAAGATTTTAGGTTTGACTCATCTTTCCCAGGCTAATTGTCAAGAAACTGACAGATCAGTCGTGGTTGACAAGTGAGTAATTGGGAGAAGAGAGGGAGTGCAGCAGGTGTTAGTACTAATTTGGTAAAACAACAAAAAAATAAAAGAGTAGAGAGTGGTATGATAGTCACTTACACAGTCATGACGTTACAAGTTTTTCATACAAAATGTGTGCAGGGTTTTACAACACTTAGAGCATTAACTACTAACCAGCCACTCCAGGTCCATTTCAAAGGTGACCTACAAGTTCACCAGAAGAAGATGGTTTTGGGCCCCTTAACAGGAAAGACTGTCTCACAACACTGCTGGGGAACTGGACAAAAATTAGTTTCATGTTTCTCACCTGTCACATTGCTGGGCACACAGAACAGTCCTTGCAGGGGGCAGACCCCATGCCCTGGCCTTGACTTGGCTGTGCTAGGCTGGATCATCAGGGAAGGATACCACTGCTGGAGCTGGAGCATTCAGTTACTGTCACCCTGCCAAGATCTCCGTTGCCCACAGCTGCCCTAATTCTCCCAAACTGTGACTCTGCCCAGTCCCCGCTCATTGCTAAGAGGCTGATTTTACAGCAAAGCCCAAATCTCACTTGCTGAGTGGAAGAGATGAGCTTTGCACCTGACGAATTCCTCCGGCTCTGAAAAGAACAGTCTAAGACGCTGCTGTATTTTAGAAATCAAACCCTTGGAAATAAATTCTTTTACTTACCTGCCAAATCTGCCCCTCTGAGCTCTGTATTTCCTTGCTTCAATCTCAGTTGTCACTGACGCTGCCTCAACAGCAACCAGTGCTCTCTTTTTGATCTCTGTAATGGTGTTAGCGACTACAGGCCAAATAATAGGTTCTACTGGCAGACTCCTAAGACACATTTTTGCTCTGAAGTAGCTGTACAAATAACATTGCAGCATTTCATGTTTACTGTCTGCTAAAGATTTCAGTATCTTATATGCTCTATTTCAAAGAAATAAAGTTTTTTTCCCCATCTAACTGCCAGACCTGAAAATTCACCGTGGATTCAAAGAAAAGCTGATTTTTTTGCCTGTCTTCTGCATAGTTATTAAGAATACAGAGGCTGCAGGGCAATTTCTGTATAACCCCTAGTATCCTGAAAACTTGCCTTCACTTTCATGCATGAATTATTTGAGGTGGAGGGGGGCTGCAAGGCAGCTCCAGGTAGCAGTTGTGTTTCTAAGGGATGAAGCTGGAGGGGAATCTGGTACCCTCTCCCAGAGCTACAAGGTACTGAAGCCCCTCTCTGACTCAGACCTCAGCAAATCACCTCCAAACACCTGTACCTCCAGTATAGATCAATTAAGCAACACTTTTTTTCTTCTCACTTTCCAGGATGTAAGTATTGCTTATTGGAAACATGTTTGGGTTGCTTTTTTCTGTTTTCTTTAAATGAAAGAGGCATCTTTACCAGCCATATGGAGTGGCTCCCGCTCTGCAAAGCATCTGTCTGATGGGGAGCGCATCCATTCAACCTTTCACAATACAGACCTTAATTCAGCAGGGAAGAGAGCTGACAGGCACCTTTGCAGCAGATTTAAATCAGAGGCAAAAACTCAAGCAATATAAAGCTATCTGAGCCAGCCAGCAAAGTCGTGCTGACCTTCTGCCAGTATTACCGCAGCCCCAAGCATGACTTTGGGTGCCGCATCCTCAGGAATGACAGCACTGGGGGAAGCCAGCAGGCCCTTCCCGACGGCTGCCTCTGCTCTGTTGCTGCCCGATGAAGCGTTATCACTATGACAACCTACAGGTATAGGATGTGCACGGTAGCGGGAGCTCCAGCTGACCCTGATTGCGTGTGCATGGCTCAGAGCCGGGCTTCCCTGCCCAGGAGGGAAGCAAAGAACACATGGATCCACAGGTGACTCTCCCCTGACTCTGTCCTGTCACTTGCTAGCAAGTTTGGGATGTAAGCCAAGGTGGGAGCTTTAGAGACACTGGGTAGCTAGGATTTTAAATAATCTTCTCTGGGACAAGGTAAGGGAAGACTCATTTTTCTTCTCTGTTTCTAGAGTCCTTCTTCAGGAAAAGACTTGTAAGAATAGAGAGCTGCCCTTCAAACTCTGCCTTCTCCAGCCTGTTAAAAGGGAAAATGCTTCTAAACCTCATGTACGCTGCATGCTTCTCTGAGTGCGTGTGTGTGTGTGTGTGTGTGTGTGCATGCGCGCATTACTTTCTTTCACTACTATGACAGCACATGCTCCTCCAAAGCTATTCACAGCATTAGAAATACAACTCCTCCCTCCAGTGCCCCTCCAGTGTGTGTGTGTGTGGCTCGGGCTTTCTGCTTCAGCTCATTCCCCTCTGATCGCGGGGCTGACGGTCACGACTCTGCTCCACACCTCCAGGCTTCACACGGAGGGGAGGAGGATCGGGGAAAACACAGAAGCAGGCACACAACTGACCTACAGAGCCATCGATAACTTATTTCCCTCGCAGCAGAATTGCATAGGGGAGGAGAGGAAGGAAGGAGAGGGAGGAGGAGGAGAAGGAAAGAAGGGAAATCCAGAGGATTCTAGTCTTGCAAATGTAGTGAAACCAAGCGGTCGGAGTTCATTTGCTCTAGAAGAGCAGAGAAGAAAGAGGACATTAAATGAAAAAAGGCAAGAAAGGTCTGTAGCTTTTTTCCTGATAGTAGCAGTGTTTTAGAGCTAAAATGATTCCTCCGAGCAGCACAACTGAAGTCAGCGTGCATAGTGTGGAGAAAGAGAATGAAGTGGAGAGCACAGAGCAGCCCCCCTCTCCAGCATCAACTACCAGCCAGGAATCGAAGGTACTCAGCGAATGAGATTTTTTTTTTTTCACTCTTTCTTTGTTTTGAAAAGAGATGTGTTGCTTTGATTTTTATTTGGAGCCCTGTGCCAGGATCAGTGGTAGAGTGCTATGAGCCACCTCTGATTGCGGTGCCTGCTCTGACACTCCTACTTCTGAATTCTCCGTGTTACCTGGGCAGCTCAGGAGTCTGAACCGAGAAAATATCTGCCCTTTGAGATATTTGGGTTTGGGGATTTTTGCTTGTGTTTTCTCCTCCTTATTACGGTAAGGGCCTGGGGTAGTGCTGGGGCTCAGGGAGGGGATCGATGCTGATAGATGTTGTTAGCTATTTTCACATCAAGCATGAGATCACTTAAAGGGTTTTTGCTCGTGGTTGGAAAGATTGATTTTTCTCGCAGGTTCAGAGAAGAGAATTTTGCCTGGGGGCTTGGGGTGTTTCACCTGCCTCACCTTCTCTGGCAGACCCATCAGTGAACTTTCAATGTTTAACAAGCCAGCAGTTGAAACAGGATGTAAGTGACAGTTTTGGCACAATAATCCTTATATACACCACCCAAAAAAGGATTCTTTTTTCACAGCCTTTTATTTATTTGTTAATTTTTAAATGTGGTTCAATTTACCTTACTGAAAACCAACTTCCAGCTCAAATGGCATGGCCTCTGAATTTTTAATTGACTTGCATATGAAAAGTTTTTCTGCCTGCCATGTGTTACTTGGAAGATAAAGAGGTAAAGGGAGAAAAGTAGTAACCTTACATAATGAATGTTCTTTGCAGTTTACCTGGACAACGTGCTTTGACCGATCCTCTATTACTTATTATTATTATATTACTCTATTATACTATTATTATTATATACTATATACTATTATTATTATTATATTACTCTATTACTTACTTATCATGATATCATGATAACACCTGACAGATCTTCCTGTGAACTTCATAGTAATGCTATGTGCTGTGTAAACGTGTAAAAATAGGGAGGTCCTTGTCACTAGGAGTTTACAGCTGGGTAGAGCATTAGGAAGCACTGTATGAGCAAAACAGCTGCTTGACAGGGAAGGTTTGTGCTAGCCTGAGTTTAAAGGCAGCGGCTGCCTGGGTCTAACGTAGGAAGACTGCTATGTTATTCTGCAGTTACAGCTAGGTTTCTGGAGAGTGAGTCGAAATTATCTGTCTGTGTAGGTACAGTTCTGATGTGGGCTTTGGGATTTTTTTTTTTTTTTTTTTAATTAGATGCCATACTCCAAGGAGGAGAGCTAAGGTATTCCCTACGTAAACCAGCTTCTTTAAAAGAAAAGAGCCCTCCCAGCAGCAATAGCATGCACTATTCACTATACACATTCAGCACTACCGGGACACTGCTACAGTCTTCCTGGTTAATGGGAAATGAAAAGTAAATGGGTTACTGGTTTAACCCCAGGCTCTAAAAGTAGCTGGTTGATCGGTACCTAAATCCCCTCCCCCCCGAGATCACTTCTCTGGAATTGCTGAGTTGTTATTTGGCCAGTGGGAAGCTCAGCCCCCCAGTGAGGTCCCAAAAGTAACTGGAGCCTTCACTGCACTGCCAGCACCAGCTTTTCATGTGCGCTGGGCTGTGCACAGGGCCTGGAGGTCTGTGTGCCCCCTGTGTTCCCAGCTATGGTCCTCACTCGGTGCCGCACAAGTGGTTATAGAGTTCGAGGTGCTGCTCATATGGTCAAGTGCTTCATTGCAATGGTGCTTGAGGGACTTTCCCATTGGGGCGCGGAGTGCTGTGCCCAAGATGAACTGACCAGCATGAATCCTGAACTGAGAGAAAGTGTGCTGCATGTAGGGTTCCTTCTTGCTCTTTGTACATCCATGGTCTTGCAAGGATGACAACAGGAATTAGGCACATCTGGCGAGAGAACAAATAGACTACAAACTGGTTTATAATCCAATGTTATTATCATCAATTTTTCCAGCCTTGTGAGCATTTGAAGCGAGACACTGGAATAGACAAAAGCTATGACTGTGCACTTGATGCCGTTACTTGCATACAGATATTTTTAGTAAACATATAATCTGCGTATTCACATTTTAGAACTGCAAATATGATCAGAAAGCATGCTGTATTGTCATTTTGGTAGATGGATTCAAAAGAACATTCTGATCACTGGGGTAAGAAGATAAGCTTTCTTTTTCTGCTCCTAGTAAACAGCAGGATGGAAAAATTCTCAATGATTTCATACAGATGTTGTTTGTGCTGGGTTTTTTTCAAAGAGAATTGATGTACTTCAAAAGCTAAAGACTTTGACAAAGGCACAAGTCAGTGCGTGCCAAGGGCCTGTGTGCAAGCTTTTATCCCGCCGCGTCCCCTGCTGAGGGAGCTATCCTGTCATTCACAGAGAGGTAGGCTTTCTTCAGGTACTCTCTGTTGCATAGGTTAACAACTCCATGTCTGCTGCAGTTACTGCAGAACAGTTTGTGCAGTATCTAATTACCCCACAATGACTTGTTTCTGTGGCAAAACACCATTATGACTCCAAATATAGGAACAGAAACAACATGGATAATAACAACCTTCAAAATGCATTTGAAAACATTTCAGCGGAAAAACAATTTTGAAAAACTAATGTAGAACTAATGTAGCAAGCTTGCTTCTAGTCCTGTGTAATCGTAGACAACTGTGGCACATAGTCCCTTGTAGTACCAAAGTCCAGAAAAAGAGTTTTATCTAGCACACTCCAAACTGAACTCAGAAGATGACACAGAGGAGATATTGCAATTCCTGACTAGCCTGAGTTTGAGGGCAGAACTTCAGGCTGCTAGCAGGTAGCTGAAATTTGGAAGGATGACTTTTGTGTTAGTCACACACCCTGGCTGCAGGAAAGCCATTCACTTTTTTAATACATGCTAAAGCCTCCCACCACCTTTTCCTATGGATTAGGAGCATATTTACAGGTGAGCACACTCAGCTGAAAGACTAGACTCTCATGCATATCCTCCTCATCATGAACACTTTAACACCTGGACTTCAGTACAACTGCTCAGAATGTGGAAATTCAAATACACTTTCAATTCACCACATTTCCGGGGCCCTAAGAGCAAACCCATTTACATGTTCTAAGTATGTTTGCCTTATGGCATAGTATATATATTGCTGTATAACGTGACTGTGTCTTTTGGATTATGTGTCCTCAAGTACTTTACACATAGCACCTCCAGTGTACTGTCTCATTAATATAACTTCAAATAGGTGTCCGAAGGGTAGCAAACTTGCTGTAACTGGGCCATCTTGTAGCACTATGTATACTGCTACTGTGCTAAAAACCCTAGAGCTTGAATGGTTAAGAATGTTGCAAAACTAATAATTAATTTATTAAATTACTTTATTGGCTCTTGAAAACATTTACTTCACACCTAAGTATGACTTGAGTGGATACTTAAAGTTTATTAGGACAATAATTTTGTGAGGGTATCATACAAATACATGTAATGGCTAATTCTGTTATGTTTGTAGTTATGACTCCCACCCCTTTGGGTCCTTCACATCTGGCTTCCAAGAAGGCAAATGACCGGTTTGCCAAAGACTTTTGTAGATCTACAACTCAGCGAGGGAGGAAGTCATTAGCTAATGAATCCTAAGGGAAAATTTCTTCCTGGTGGTAGCAGTTAAAGACACACTGCACACTTGTACAATCACTGACTTAGCAATATAAGCAGAAATCTAGTGGCATCAATCAGAGATCGTATTTCTGATGTCTCCTATATGAAGGTACCTTGGAATTTAGTAAAGAAAACTAAAATTTGAGGGAATACATGTCTAAAGAAAGGATTCCTACCCCTGACAATATTTCTTTATGTTTTGGCATAGTTGGCACATAACTCTGTTGGCTTATCCTTCTTATATTTAACTGACATTTCTATATGAAGAGGAAAGAACCCATCTGCTGATTTCTTTAGGTGTGAGTCAAGTCATTATTGCTGTATTGTGAATAATGGCTGGGGGTATTCACAGACAATAAGTACATCTTAGAAAATTCCCTTACCATTTTTAAGTTTTAGGGGGGCCTGAGCATCTATGATGTTTGAGCTAGTACCAGCAGGGTTGGTCAGCACTGCTGATCTTCAAGCTCTTACTGTTTCACTTCAATTATGTTAAACATCTTTCAGGCTCTCCTATACATCCCAGAAGGGGTATCAAGCCCTGCCCCAGCCATTGCAGGCAATCTGTCATGTAAAAGTTACTTATCTGTAGATATCAGTGGATATCTGTGAAGACCAAATGTCTTTTTCACAGCTTTGCCTGTTTCCGTCTACTTTTTATAAAGCCCAGCTATAATTGTTATGTACTGCAGTCATACATCTTTGGTGTGAGAGCTTCAAAATTTTCCTATGAACCACAAATTCATGGGCTTACACTCAGGTCAGGTAAGTTGAATAGCTGACAAATGAAAAAAAAAAGAGAAACTAGAACTCCAAATAAATATGGCATCTGGACTACATATTTCACAAAATAAATGAGTCTGTCTCAGCCTGACACTTCCACACACTGACTATCCAGTGGCCAGTATTCAGGGAAATGCAGACCATTATCCTCAAATTCAGGTATGGCAATTCGGGAGATGTAGCACAACTGTTCAAACACTAGCTAACCTGATATGTAGTACATAAAATGGAAGTTGCTGAAAAGTAGCAAGCCAAGAAAAGGATTAAGCATTGAAGTTGAAGATGTAGATTTCATTTATGTAATATCCCCACATCAGTCAAGAAAATTGAACTTACTTTCCCCTGTCCTGCTGGTCCAATAGAGCAATATTACTTACATGAGGTTTCAAAACCAGGTGTTAATATTAGATACTGAACTAACATAAACAGCTTGAAACTCTTTGGATTTTAATAGCATTGTGTGGGATTTAAATCATGTAGGATTTGTTCTATGCTGTTAAGCAGAGATCTTCCCCACTTAAAGAGTTAATACTTTATGAGGCTCCATAGATGGTTACTCATCAATTAATATTTTAAAAGGGCAGGGAGTATGGTGTACAGTTAGTGTTTCACCCTCCACACCAGTGATAAATATCCAGTAAGTAAACTACTGCTGTAGTCTTCAAAGGAATACCAAACAGCTTAAAAAAATCCTATGAAAGGAGAAGAAGAAAACGGTTCTCCTTTTTAATCTTACCTCCATGCCTCTGCTTAAAATGGTGAGTACATACTGTGAAGGTAAGACTAAGGGAAAGAAATGAGCGTAAGTATTTTTGTGTGTTTTGATGAAATATTAGAGCATATGTACAGGAAGATTTCACAAAGAGCAGAAAAGTAATACTTTACCCTATCAATAATTTCTTGAGCAGACTTGTTCTTGTATTTACATTTATTTTGACTTTTCTCTCTTTCTTGCTCTTTTTCTGATTAAAACACTCTGGTATTGTTTTCGCTTTCATATATGTCAGATCAGTTCCTAGGCACATTGAGATATCTAAGGCAAAATAGAAATGTGATCAGTTCATTCCCTTCTATCCACACTTCTGATGTTGCCAAAAATGAAGAAAATGTCTATTACCTTTCAACAACTAAAGATGACTTGACTGAAATCTGGTGTGGTAAAAAAATGGACTTACTAAAAAGTACAGATTTTCACTGGAACAAAACAAGTTGTTTCCACAGCTGGAAGACAGTCCAGTGCTACCATCTCAGTCTCTTATGCTGTATTCTTTTTCATAAAGTAATCCTGTTGAATTCAGGTTTTACCACTACTTTTAAAAGGCTTTCCCAACACCTGGATGCTCTAATGGCTAAGGGATGCCCTTTGCCCCTCGCCCCCTTCTAATTCCAGTCTAAGTTTATTTCTGGTCGGCTTGTGTGGCATTGTAATTTTGATGATGTTGCTTTAGCTTAAACACCTCTTTTCCATTCTTGGTGCAGGTTTCCATCATGAAGAACAGACTTTTATATCTCTTCCCAGCCTTTTATTTTCTATACTAAACAAGCCAGGCTGACATAAGATAAACTCTCCATTCTTCATCTCATTCTAGTAGCAGATCCGTGTACCTCTTCCAGCGTTGAATAATCTTTCTTGAAAAAGGGTGACTGATTTTTTGCATAGTATTCTACATGAGATCTTGTACAGTATCACTAACACTTCACTGACTTTCCCAGAAACCATGCTTCTGATGTTTGTGTCTCCTAGTCACCCCTTGGTCAACCGGAGGTCGCCATTCTCTTTCTCTGTAACTTCCAGTGGATCCAGGACAGATTTGTCTGTCCTCATCTAGAGTGGTTTGGATCAGGTCTCAGGTGCACAAGTTTGCATTTCCACAGCTGAACTTCATCACATTTCCATGACTCTGTCCCTCAAGCCCCAGGCCTCCTCAGTTTTGACAATCCTCCAACCTCATGTCAGAGGGAAAAGGCCTTATGATATGCCTAATCGTTGCATCAAATTCAGTAATAAAAATACAGAGAGCAAGATTGACCCTAAGACTAGGCCAGTGTTGTTCTTTGAAGAACTCCACCAACGACCTTTCTTCAGCCTACTACTTCTCCTTTCAACAGTAGTCATTTCCCATTGAACTTTCCTCAAAATTTCTTCACTAGTTCCCTTCTTTTCAATCTTGGCTAATAGATTCCATTTTGGTAGCATAATCAATAATTTTAATGAAATCCAAATAGACAGAATCTCCCTTTGACATAAAGCGTTTTCTTTGTCTAGAAAATTGTTCATCTTATCCAAGACAACTGGTCTAGGAGGATCTACCTTTTTTGTTTGTTTTTGTCAAGCACTATTGATCTACAAATATGTATTTGTTGGGGTCGCTTTTCCTTCTTCTTGAAACAGACTTCTATTTTACTTTGTACCATTTCTGGCTTGATAAAGCTCATTAAGAAAACTTGTTCCTAGACTTCCAAAATAAATTTTTTAATGGAGATTAACTGGTTTCTTTTCTTCCTTTCACCTCAGAACACACATTGAACTGCTTTTTTAATGTCATACCATCCATTTCTGCAACCTCTTTCCTATTATTCCTGTTATTTTGCCCCAGGATCATCGTTCTGGGAAGAAAGCAAGGCGAAATGTTTGTTAAGTTCTGAACTAGCCTTTTATCCCATCCTTACTCTACCACAGCCTGTTTCTTCTTTTGCTTTCCCTAGCCTGAATCAATCCATTGACATTTCCTTAAATACCTTTTGCAAGGACTCACTCAGCTTTTCCTGACAATTAACATGCTTACACCTAAGGAACTCTGCTTGAAAGCTCCAGTTTTATTTGCACACCAGTTTTTTTTCTCTTTTTCTTTCTCTTGTTCCCCTCCCCACAATTCTCTGTGGACTCTTTGCTTATTCCAAATTTCCTTTTTGAGTTAACTGTTTTCATGCAGTTTGCCAGGAGCACACATTCACAGAATCTTTTTATTTCTTTTCATTTCATATTCCAGGTAATACTAACAGATTTGCTTTGAAGAAATTCTATGCCTCTTACACATCCAAACACATCCAAGTATCTGACCGTTTCTGATCAGTCATCTTTATCAATGAAACATGTCTCTAACCTGATACCTCAAGGCTAGCAAAGGCCAAGGTTGTTCCACAACCTGTGGTCATCTGGGTTCATCAGCACTCAGTACTTGCTGAGAGCCAACACTCGTTAGCAGGCACAGTGACCTCCTTACACAGCTGTGTTGGTTTCCAGACCACTGGTAAGACCTTCATACCTTCAGACAGACACTAGCTTGGGTCCTTCTGTCTCACACTCCGAAGTGTGATGTGGTCTAAAATATATCCCTAGGGAGCTAAGAGTGCTGAAGGCTTGGAATTTCCTCAAGGGAACTTAGCACATCAAAGGCTATCCTCTTGAAATGCAAAACTTGGCTTAGAGATTCTTTTTTCCTTTACACTTTATTTAATTTAAATGGAAGTAAATCGTAATCATCTGATAGAAAACTATAATTCCTTATATGACGAGCATTTCTCCTATTGCCTACCTGACCCATTGCTGTATACTCTTGATAGGTAGAAGATTGCATATTTGGTAAATTTGTGCTCATGTTTGTCAGGCAGAAGACTAATCTTTCAGATGTGAGCACGAGTTGAACGTTCTTAACACGGTATTCAGTCCTGCAAAACTTCCAGTTGCACAGGCAAATGGTCATTCAATGTTAAGTGACCACTGCCTTTTCCAGGCAAGTGAATGTCTATATTCTAGCTGAAGCATAAGCAAACTTTGCGTGTTCACTAGCAAAGAGGACCAGCTGTGAAAATGTGAGCGACTGAAATAACTTGACCTTGTTTTCCTTTGACATATGCCTCTGCTCGAGGAAACTCCCTTGATTCAGTAGACCACCCAATACAATATATGCTCCTTGTCAGGGAATTCAGTTCAGGAACCCTGTAAAACATATTTCCAATGGATGTCTAAAGAGCAGACTTCTGTCTTTGGCATCAGCAGTTAAAGATGACAAATGGCTTACATAACTTCTTATTTATTTAAAAAAATGAGTCTCATGTCTGTAGTCTAGCATAAATGTGCTAGACACTCATAGAAGTTTTCCCGTTGACAGGTCAGCATTTCTTAGCTGACCTGTTTTTAACTCATGAGAGTAGTTTGCTAAGCACTGTCAAATGGAATTGTTACAGTTTAGGGGCTGCAGTGGTGAAACTTAAAAATACCATAGCATGAATAATTGTGAGAGAGAGGAGTTTCCCAGCCGCAGGAGGCTGCAAGTTTGATATGGAATTTTAGACAGAGTCCTTTAGGCTAGTAACAGTGACAACTTGAATGCTTTTCTTTTCTGTAGACATAATATGCTCCATTTCTGAGTGCCATTTAAAAGCTTTATTAAAATGCCACACATGCTCTGCTTTATTAGTAAAGATCATTTTAGCAGTTCTGAATAGAAAAGCAAAATGCAGCTGACCTATAGTAACTGATGATTAGGTTTAATTCAGAAAGGAGCAAAATACTATAAACTGGTATTCACAAAGCTATTAAAATCAGCATTTAGAATATTTTTTTTTTCTTAGCTTATTCATCAGAGTAAGACAAAGAAATGTATGCTATGGAGGCATAGCTCAGGTGAGAGGGCAAAGTCAACCTGACAGGTTTTTATAGCAAATACTGTTGAATATGATCTTAGAGACAGACTTGCATCTCCATTACCTCAATATTTAACTTCATTTGGTTTTTACAAAAATTGCTCACGCAGAGTGAAGGGAGGCATCAGCTTTTGTTGGCCAAGAGTGAGATTTCTGGCATCATGCATATAAGTCACCTCCTCAGACGTCACATATACAGGTGTACTATTCATTATTGATTTGCCAGTGTTTTCCCTGCCAGTTTAAATGCTGTGGTAGCAATTCTCAAAACCAAAATGTTTTGGGATTGAACTGAGAGGCTGAAAACCTTTCTTACCTGAAACATAAAATAACTCACGAAACACACAAAGTATGTTTAGAGAGGAGATATTGTTTTATTCTGCACAGGGTGCAAGGTGGAATATTTCCACAAATCAAGCACACCTACTGAACTTCATTCTGACATTTATACATAACAGTTAATACACCACGCCTATCTAATACATAATCATTAACCTGACTAATCATCATCCTCTTCCATCTCCCACCTCTATTTAAAGCCATAGTGTGATTTTAATTAACTGCACATGCTCATGAGGAGTGGCAGCAGGTAGTCCTGTTCATCTCTCAGTTGGGTCGGTGGTCGCGATCTTCCCCTGCCGGAATTACCTTTCCCCCAGTTACCGTGTTTTGGCACCTTNTACTTCTAATTGTGATCCTTACTTTATTAACTACCTTGAATATTGAAAATTCTCAGGTGTCAGTTTCTACCCCTAATTGAATTTAAATTCAAATTATCTAATTAAGGAATTATTTACAAATAAACATAAGATGACTTGTAATGATTTGCCAGACTTTTCTGGTAATGAACATTCCAGTGAAATGTGTGCTTGTCAAGTGCTTTTTTTTTTTTTTTTTTTTTTTTTTGGTGCTTTTTTTATGTCAAAACTTCTGGTTTTGAGGAAATGTTCAGTTTTCTTGATTGTGTAAACTTTTGTCAGGAAGCTTTCCCTGGTTGCAGGTGAAATTTCCAGTCGAAAGAGGAGAAAATGCATCCTAGGTGAAATCATACAGCCTCACGTGTAATTAGAGACCGACTTTAGGCAGTTAAGTTAGTAGTTCAGTCTTCCTATGTTATAAATGGAACACAGACCGAAATTGTTTTATCAAAGGTGATTTAGAGGAAAAGCCTACCTTATGTGCTCTAAATTAGTCTCTCTAAGGGGAAATCTTTTTCCATTGACCATAGTAGGCAGCTACAGCTGAGTTAAAAGCTTGAATTTAAGTAGGGTGAACACCACTGTGAATCTGTCAGAGTGAGGTCTTGAACCTTGCCTACAAAAACTGGTCAGTCGTCTGTTCCCCTGGCAGGTTAGTCTGTCTGACTTTCCCCTCTTCTGCCCACAGCGCTCTCAAAGACATTTTGAAAGGCTGCAGTTGTTTTTTATGTCAACGTGGAACAAAATCATTCAAACTTTGAAAATTTTTGCTAAGTGGAACTGCTGTTTTCCAGCCAGCCCTATAATGGAAAGTTATGCACCTATGACAAAAAGAGAGAAAAATGTGAGCCTATCCAGGCTTCAAAATGTGAAGTGCTGCTATTAAACTGTAGCCACAAGATGAATCATGTACCAGTGTCATGAAGTATGGGCACACAGGAGTCTTTGGCAGGTTCACAGCAGTTAGATCTATCTCCTGTAGTTAGTCATAATGACAAATGGACTTCATCCTCCTGACTGTTAAAGAACCAGGCAAACAGTTAACTTTTTTGCTAGCTCACCCACTCGCTCTCTGCCTTTCAATGTTTCTCTCTTTCTTTCCTCTCTGTTTCTATTCTCACCCAAATGCTTTAATCCAGGACCAGGCTCTCTGATACGATGAGGCAATGCAAGGTCTGTCTTTACAGGAAAAACTTCCAGGTTTCCAGCTTAGCCAAGTTTAAAGATTCCTGTTAAGGAAATGGATGGTGGTTCTTCTGTTAGGGGGAGGGACCTTTTATAAACACTGTGTGGATGCAGGCGCTCATGCCATAAGTACACTTGGAAAAAAGCAAAGCCTACAGTTTGCGCTTTCCCTTTCACCTATACCCAAGCTGTGCTTCCTTTACTCAAAAAGAAATGCCTTAAGTTGAACTTTACTTTCCTTCTGTTGTCTGGTATTATGTGGTCTGTTCCTTGCGTGTGAATGCCTATCTATCTCTTGATGTAACCTCATGTTTTCTTTATATGTGTATGTGGGAATCTATACATAAATTTAAAACTTAGGCAATGAGGTAATAGAAAACATTCCTCATGGAGAAGAAATGGAGCCCTCTTCTTAGTCTCCTCTGTCTTCTTAGTCTCCTCCTTTATGGGTAGGTGATTGAAGACCAATGCAACTCAGGAGATCCCTTTTCAACTGCACTGCCGGTGGAGGGCTTTTGAGCTCCTGCCTCCCCAGCAGCTTAGGTTCCCACAGACTTCCCTGGGCTGCAATTCTGCACTTTGACAGCACTGGCTTTTTTAGCAGTTCCTGCCTGGTATCCAAGAAAAATACTCTGGACAAATGATTCTTTAGAGATTACCAAAGCTAAAATGAATGCCAACAGCTGTAATAGACCTACTTGAATCCTGCTAGAAAGTAGATAAATTAAAAGCATTTCACAAAGGTTCAAAAAATGACAGCCAAGCCTTAAAACAAAAACCTTAACAACGTAATTTGCCTCTGAGGAGAACTCAGCTATGACTACATGCTGGCCATAAGAAGTAGCCACTCAGTCCGGTCAAAAAAAATTCATACCTTTTCTAAACAAGATGAGAAAGCTAACCTATTCTTTCTGGCACTGTAGGGAACACACTGCAATAAATACAATATTCCTGAAGTAGCAATAGAAGTAACGTCATTTGGTCTTTACTACCGGCTGCTGAGTTCCAGGGAAAAAATCTCCTTTCCATGAGTTGTTATCCCTCCAGTACAGTTGTACTCGTAGCCACTACTGCATATAAAACAAAAACAAACCTGACAGGAGAAAATTGATATAAATCTCAGAAGTTAGCACTGTGCTTGCTCTTCAGTTCAGCAGTGGTCAGTATTTCTGCTGTAATATGTCACACTCCTTATAAATCAGTACTACTCTGCTGATTCCAAGAATTGTATGTACTCTGACGGTAGAATAGACTAGACAAAGTGAGGCATTTCATGGAAATTCCCCCTCTTAACAGGATTCATACTCATATTCTTTAAAACTCTCTCTGTCCTAACTTGGCTTTTCTTTCCTCTTCCTTCTTCTATTCCCCTGCTCTTCTGCCTGCCTGACTCCCTCATGCAGCCCTGTGCAATATGCTGTCCCTGCTGAAGTCAAGATCTCTCACTTTCCTATCAAATAAGTAACTCCTATTAAATCTGTTGGTATCTTACGTCAGTACCAACAGGTCTTTTCTCTCTCAACACCAAAAATACGAAGTTTGGATATGCTTCATTTATTAGGTAAGCACAACCTCATGGCNTTTTTTTTTTTTTTTTTTGTTAATAGCTGTTTGTCTGTGGGCTTTCATTAGCAACAGTTTAACTTTAGAGAATTCTGAGGGACTTAAAAAAATCTCTTTTAACATTCAGAAAAAAAAATCTAGTTCTTCAGAAGGAGTTATAGTCTTAAATTCTCTACCTTTCTGTTTGTGATATTCTGTATGTAACTATCTTTTTACATGAAGCTAGCTATCTCAGTATAAAAACATATTTTTGCAGTTCAGACATTCATTTTAATCTTGAAACTTTGATAGAGGTAATTTGAGGAGGAAAGTTGTGCAGCTGGTGAGGATAAAAATAAAATGTTTTTGTTTTGCAGGGTTGATCTTGAAACAATAGCTGGCTAAAGATGTTCAGCAGCTTGGCGGTTTAGGAAAAAATATAAAAGAAATGGTTTAGCCTGAGGCAAAAGGAGTCAAAGATGTATGATAAATCTCATACATAACAATTCCTGCCAATTAACATCTCCAAATATATGTATTTACATTGTCAACTTCTTGAAGCGGTGC
Source organism: Fregata magnificens (assembly GCA_013389945.1). Taxonomy (NCBI): domain Eukaryota; kingdom Metazoa; phylum Chordata; class Aves; order Suliformes; family Fregatidae; genus Fregata; species Fregata magnificens. The sequence goes on along the minus strand of WAAD01010428.1, from coordinate 264,139 downwards.
TTAGGTCTTCAAACATCTCCATAAAGTGTCAAGTAATGGTATGTCATATATATGACAGTATCATCATCAAGTTGAACAGATTATTCATGTGGAGAGTTGGCCTATTCTCTAAGTAGGACACTGAATGCAGTTTTTGCTGGGCATGACTAACGTGTAATAACAAGAAGACAAAAGACAGACTGAGATGGAAACTTTCTGTACTAGTAACAGGTTCCTTGGAAACTGGTACTACAGGCGTAATTTTCCCCCAAATGATTTGGAAGTACTTTTTTTTGAAAATTAGAAAACAACTAGAGTAGATGTGTTGAGAGGGATAAATGCATGGCAGAAGTTGCATTTTGAGAAGCGCTTTAACAAAAAATGTGTCAGATCTGGACTGGGTCTGGAAATAAACGTATCTCTGACATGGTGGACAGTAAGATAACTGGATGCAGAATGAATAACAAGGAAGATGTTATCAGGGTAGGAAAAAAATTTAATTGGCACAGCATCTGTTAGGTATCTGGTAGCTGCTGTAGGACTTTAGAACGGGAAATACAAGATGAAGGAAACTCTGTGGGTACCCAGATGAAGCATGGAGAAGCTCAGAGGAATTAACTAGCTTTGCTCGACCTGTGCTGTCAACTCTTCCCCCAGATCCAGGGCTTCAGGCCAGAGTGGTGGCGGGGCAGCGACGTGGCCTGCATCGGGACCATATGGGTCCTGTTGGACTTGTGGTGTCAGAACAGGCAGTGCCAGAGCAGCCATATGCCCTGGCCTCCAGAGTGGCTGTCAAGAAGCAGCGTTTACAGGATGGGACAGTGTCCGTCTTCAGGAGGGATAAAAAGAAGGTGGAAGGGAGAAAATTTGCCACCAGATTGAAAAATATGCACAAGAAAGGGAAGGAAACTGTGAAAAAGAAAAATTGGAAGGGAACCAACAAACACTGCTAATATTCTGTAAGGTATAAGTTCTTATCCGACCTTCCACTGAGAAGAGTTTGAAATGGAAAGATGGAAACAAGTTGTAAAATTTGGATCTGAATCTCTGTTTGTGAACAGGGAGCAAAGAAGGGAGTGCAGAAACCTGTGGGATCAAATAAGCCAAAATATCTATGTTTTGGGGCTTTTTTTAAGCCAATAGGCTGTATAGCACCCAAATTCTGGCACTGTGTTTCTGGTTCTTTCTTTGACTGGAAAATGAAGTAACATCATCTCAGAGTTAAAGCACAGTAGCTAAGCGAGAAGTTTGGGCAGACTTAATTCACACAAAGCATGAATTTGAAACAAGTGTCTAGGAAAGACAAAGGAAGCAAGAAGCATAGGTGTCCCCTGGATCTATCTATATTTGGTTGTGGAGGAGCAGAGATTGACAGAGATGGTTTAAAAAAAGAGGAGGGAATTGAGAAGGGTTGAATAAAGTCAGCCAGATAAGAGGATGCCAAATGTGGCCAGGTGTTTTTTCATGCTGCATGCAGAAAGCCTTTGTTTTTAATGCACAGTGTAAAACAGTAAAAAAAAGTTTCATTTCAAAACAAAAAAAACAACCACCCAGCCAAACCCCAAGCCTTTATTCAGGAAACATGCTCGCTGAAGTCAGCAAGAGTTAGCAGTAAGCAAAGACCTTAGGATTTGGCCCAGTGACAATAACTTTGTTGTAGGGCTGAACACTTACGTGTTTTCCTTGCGAAGCAATTTTAAGAGCTTAAGTTTGGAACCCCAGAAGTAGGAGTGGAAACACCGACAGAATATTAACTATAACAACTCCCAGTAGATCTTAGTCTTCCTTTTTGTTTTAAGACGGTAGTAATGTGATTATACAGTATGTGGGATCTGGTGCTGATGTTAATTTGCCCTCGGTTAGTATCAGCCTCCCTGCCAGATGTATTTCCATATTTACTTCAAGTGACATACTACCATTTAAAGTATTATAAAACAGCTCTGTTAAAAAAAAAAAAAAAAAGAGGAAAAACAAATGGGTAAAATAAATCAGTGGAAACTATTGCTATAGGTAGACCAGCACTTTTTAACAGAACACTGGTTTTGGGTTTTTTTAAAAGGTCCAAGGGGGTCGTATTGAACTTTAATTTCTCATAAGATCAATAGTGGAAAATAATGATGCACACTTCATAGATGGACAGACACGAGATACAATCAAGGATGATTAAACTTACATTTGCAATCACATTCACTGCAGATTATTCATGAGAAGGAAAGAAGCAAAACTCAGGTCCTATTATTATTATTCTTGAAGACTCTCAGCAGGTAGATACCAGTGTAGCTTCCTTCACCTCAGCAGGGCTGCCTGGGTTTACATTACTCTGAAATCCAGCCTTTTAATCTCCAAATTTCATTGTGCCACTTCCACCGCAGCAAAGATTAGTAAATGACTAAATCGGGAGTTACCAAAGGGAAATCACTCTTCCATTTAGAAGCTGAAATGGAAAAGAGATACCCAAACAGGGCAGGAAAATGCATGATTCCCAGAAGGGACCTCAGAGATATCAGTCCAAACTCCTTCTATGTCAACAGGCAAGAGATAACCACACGTGTGCCTCATCCTAATGGGGACAAAGTATGGAGATCACCGGCTGCTTAGCAACCAGGTGCCTGAGGTGAAACCCAAAGTACAAAAGAAGATGTTGTAAACACGTACCAGTCTTGAAACTGAAAGTACAGGGGAATTTTAAAAAAATGGAAGGACTATTCCTAACCATCTCTTGCTTTCTTCGTGAGCTTTCCTGTTGGTTTCAGGAGGAAAGACCGGTGACAATTCAATTGCCAGACCATGAAAGAGAGACAGGAGCTACACAGAGGTTTGCAGCTGGTTATTCCACCAGCCACCTTTCATAACCTGAATTATAAAAGATCTCCCGCAGCTGGTGCCACCCATCTTGGAACAGCTGTTTAGCAGCAGGGAGATATATATAATCCTGGATATAAATATGGGATTTGTAGTCTTTCCCTCTGCTCCTGAGATGAGCTAGGTGAGGCAGGAGACGAGATCAAAGGGATATAAATATAATAGATATAAAACAAGCAACAGGCTTTGGTCATGGCTGAAGTGTTCTTTAGTTTGATTTGTAATGTGTTTCTATTTATGCATACATTCACAGAGGAGGAAGAATTGACAATCATTAAGCTCAACACGATGAACCCAGGAGATCTTACTTTGGGATGTTAATCTGATTTTCATCAATCAGATGATAAACTTTGGAAAGCTACAGTAAAGCTTCTCTGAAAGATCTTGGGAGTTGTTAGCTTGAAATGCTGCAAATTTGAGAAAGAATCACTGTTTTTCCTCTCTGCTAGAAGCAGGCTGAACACAAACCAAGGTTGAGTGATATTGCAAGCAGTTTCCCCAAACTAAACTTGAATCAAACTTGTTAGGAAGTTTGAAGAAATACTAATAGACACTAGATCTCTCGGGAAGAGAAATGTAATATGCACTCTTTTCTTTCTAGATTATTCTTTCTAATATACCTGATTAAAAGAAAACAGACGAATACACCAAAACAGGGCTGTTCAAAAACACAACAGCAAAAATGCTGTTAGATATAAAATTTGAGACCTTTGGCTAAATAAATAAATTTATTTTGTCGGGGGAAGGGGGGGGATTTTACTTAGTTTTTGATAAAATAACTTAAAATTTTCTGGATTTGACATGCATACAAGTATCATTACATTTATTTTGCATATGTTTCCTCCTTTTTACAAGCTGTTTTAAACTGTTTAAATGACTGTGAGTCTTTTGAATTTAATATGAAAATATATTTGGCGGGAAAGGTAATACGAGCTCAGGGTAAGTCACAATTGCAGAATATCTAACACAGAGTTTACTCTTTTTATGCCTTAAGACTAAGTAGACAGTTCTGAACATAATAGAGACAAAAAAGGATTTCCTTGAGATTTGATGGTAATTGTTATGGTTAATGAATTGTTTGTGTTTCCTCAAATCTATCACTCCCTGGACTGCATTACTTTGTCCTGTCACATCTTATGCTGAATATAAAGGAATTTGGAGTACGAGAAGGACTTTTTCATGTTTTCAGGCCTTAAAACTTTCAGCACTTTATTTCATGTTTGTCTCACATATTTGCTAATCCTGGTTCTTTGCAATATTAGAAGAAGACGTACCCAAAACTGTAGGATAATTTCAAACCAACTGCAGGAGCAATTGTTGAGAACTAGATGAATTTTTCAGCTTGGTTTAAACCAAACCAGAGAGTCATACAGAATGAACAGGTCTGCTAAGCAAACACACTGTTTGGCTACACGTGCAGACTGTACCTCTTGATGATTTAGAGGTCTGCCAATTAGAGATGCAAATGCACAGCTGCCAAGGATGTAGTACATCAGAAGAGGGCTGAGAACGTGTGATTCACAGTGACATTTGTGGGAGCAGTGACAACTCAGCATCCCTTCAGATTTAATGCTTTCAAACCCTGAGGCTCTTTCAGGGATTTTTGCTGTTACATGGCTCTGGCATGCCAAACAGAGCATTTCATTGTAGTTAGGACTCTAAGTGTGAAACAAAATCACAGAAAGAGCCCTGCCTTAAAAGGTTAATATCCTAAATAGACTTGAGGATCAGTGAGTGGGTTTCAAAAACAGTATAGGGCAGGGAGGAGAATCTGAGGATGACGATCAGACCAGCAAAAGCCAACCAGAATAGTTGGAGGTACTCAATAAATCGTTAACAATGTTATTGTTAGGTATTATGGAAAATGTCTCCCCTTTGACTAGTCCAATACAGTATTCAAGCAGACAGTTTGATTTATTTATTTTTTTACAACAATAACAAACATATTTGTTCTAATGCCGGCTATGCAATCTGTTTGGGAAAATACACAAATATAATACGTAGCAGATTCTGCAATAACGAACACTCCCTCTTTGTCTGTAGTGCATTAAAAGGATACAGCTTCCAAGAAAGCTGGCTAGGGCAGACACAAATACATGATAGGGCCAGATTCTCAGACTGTATAAATCAGCTACAATTGAAGTCAGTTTAGCTAATTCAGTTTATTCTGTTTATTATTTAGAAAGAAGGTAGAAAAGGAATCAGCTTTGCTCACAAATTTTATCATGGATGCTTTGCCAATAAACAATACCAATCCCTTAAGTGTTCGAAATATCCTTTTATCTTGTTAATGCTATAAGACATGGTACTTCTCTCATCAGCAGGCAAACACACATATTATTTATGAAATTGCATACTGGCTTAGGGCATGTCATGATCTTATTTTTGCTCATTAAAATGCCAAGGCAGTGCATTTTCAAATCAATCCAGAAAAAAACCCACCTTTGCCTGTGCTCAAAAATCACTGACTTTTGTATCCCTCAATTTTAAGAAGAAAATCGTTAGCCTTCATGCTCGCAAAAAGTAAGCTTTTCTATTTGAGCTGGTTCCTTGTTTGCTCTTAATCAGCATACCTAGCTGAAGCCCAGCAATGCCGCCAGTCTAGCTTACACCCTGGTAACAACTAGTCCTTCGACGAATCTGGTTAACATCTGAAGTACGTTCTGAGGGTTGCTAATATAAATTGAATGCTCCTTGACCCAGAAAATGGACTGTACTCAGTAGAATAGATGTCATTCTTCAAGACTTTTGGTCTGAGTCCCTTTTGGTAATATCCCATGTACCTGACATGTTCTCTAGTGAATCTACACACCGTCTGAGCCCTGTGCATTGAAGTCCTTCTGTTATAATAACAAGAGGGTCAAATAATTTGGAAACTTGCTCTAAGAAGTTGAAAGGAAGAAGAAATGGTTCCTTACAGAAGGTGGATGTTTACCTCACAGCAGAGTGAAATCTGCTGATGGAGCATTTTTAGTCAACATAGCTACATTTTATAAGAATTGCAGGAGTTAAACTGGTCTGATAGTTCATTCCAACTCTGTTAATACCCTGTATTACTTGTAATCCATCTAATAATATTGTTAACACTAGTGTAAAGAAAGGGATAGAGAAGAGCAAGCAATATATTTCTTTTATTGCTAGCGCAGTAGAAATACAGCAGACAGCTGATGTCTGAAAATGAGGACTTGGTTATACGGTCTGTCAGTAAAGTACAGTTGATAAGCCCGGTTCATTTGTTCATTTCTCCTGGAAGATAGTTAAGAGTGGAAACGTATAAAAATGATCTCGCTGTTGGCCCCATGCTGCACAGGAGCCTCTGCTGCTGGCAANAATATAATATACTGTTTGTCCTCCTAGTAACCACCATTCATTCTGAGATCACTAAGGAGGGAACTTCAGGAAGTGGAATGAAGCATTTGTGAGTAGGATGTGGGGGGAGTGAGGTTTTTCCTGAGCTTTGAATGGTGAGAAGGTGTGATGAAGAAGTTGTGCTAGAGAAATGGTGATGGTATAGGGAACATCTATCGTAACATTTTAGTTTGATTTGGGAGTGTGGTTTCAAAGCAAATCTCCCAGTTGTTGCTGCTCACCCCACTGTGGTCCTTGTTGTGGTGCACAGAGCAGAGGCTGCATCACTTGGGGGTTTGCTTGTGCTCCAGGTGTGCATCTAATGCACACCTGGTTCAGACTACTCTGTACCCTGAAATGCATACAGTGTGTATGCTGGGTCTTCAACAGCCCCTGTTTCATTCTTCAGGTCCACTCCTGCTAAGCCATGCTGACTGCTAATGTAGACAAACTGGAGAGGCAAGGGAAAAAGAGTTTCTAGATATCAGAGAGCAGTTAGGAGCCTGAATAAATTACCCTTTGCAGGGTGAACAATTATCTTTTGTCATTGTAAAGCTAGGGATTATAAAACAGCTCAAATCACTCTTCAATCAAATCTTCCCAACTTCCATGGGAAGTTCTTGAACCAAAATTGTAGAAAAGAGTTGTGTGTTTCCAATGATTAAGTCAAATAAAGTCTTAGTGAGAGCAGGTGCAATTCCCATTCACCTAGCAGCACCTAGTTAACACTAGGGATGAATTTCAATAGCTGTCCTTTTGCTGTCTCCTGTTTTCTGGTTATAGCAGCTAAAGAGCTGTAGTATAGGGGAATTAGGAACAGAGGAGGTGCTGATAAGCTGGGGTTCGTCAGAACTTCCTGATCCCTTGAAACTTGAACATTCAGTAACTTGGAGGAAGATGGAGATTGTGCTGGAAGATACTGGAAAAAAAAGGTTGATCAATACCTTGCCTGTGGGTTTATTACGTGCAGTCACTGAGAGTCTGTGTGACTGATAAAATGCTTTTAACTAGAGGCAAACTTTTTTCCCTGACTCTAATTTCAAACCACAGTAACCTCCTGGATTTGATATCAAGGGTTCATGGTTCTGAAGTGTCAATGTTGTGAAGTCTCGTGATGCTATCACAAGTCTAGAAAAGCTCTTGGGCTTGTGGGAATTTTATTTTTATTTAAATGAAAGCTAATTTGTAGCCTTCCTTGCAGAGGAGAAAATGTGAAAAGCTTAGGAGATTTATCTCAAATATGTTTCTTAAAGCCTTTTTGTGCTTAGTTTAGGGGTTTTTTCAGTCCCAATACATGATTTTTCACTGAAGTGTTGAAGTAAGCATTGAGTGCAGAACAACCCTCGTTGCAGGTTTTTCCAAAGTTTGGTAGTGTTTCTTCCTAAGATTTAACTTTGGACTCGTTCACTCTGCGGAAAGAAATTGTAAATAGTAAAATTTGCATACTTTCTTCTCTATTGAAAGAGCTGATTCCTGCCTCAGGTGAATGCTATAGCAGCTCTATTAGGAGCCAGTGGCATCACAAGTGCATTAAATCAGCTTATGACAGATCAAAATCAGACACATATTACATGTCTGTATTTAATTACATTTGAAATCTTCCAATAAAAGAACATGGCTAGGCCATAGCAAACTTCAAAATGAGGAGATGGTGATATTTAAGTAAGGGAGGTGATGCTCACTTGACTGCAGCATAATAATCACTTAAGCTTTTACGGTTTTACAATTTATACTATCTGTACAGCAACCTGCCCTTGCCCTTGCTTGGACCAACTTTTCCTGAGTATACAATCACATACCAGTAACCTATTTCAAATTCTCTCATGGGCCTAGTATGAGAAAGGAAAGTTGGATCAAATTTTAAAACCTGATGCCAATCTTCTGTTACCCTGTATATTCTCACTTACACAAGATGGGTGTAAAACACGCTGATCTGAGAGGTACACTTTAACAATACTGAGCAAAGTGTATAATTAGCTGTGCAAAATGCTAAACATTGCCTATGTTCTGCATTTTTGCATAGTCACTTCTGTACGCATATAACCTATTTGGGATATAATAGCTGCAGACTTTCATTGGTGTTTTAGGTATGCAGTGCAAGCCAAACATGTAGGTGTCTTCCAGCCTGAATGCAAATGAGTATGAAATCTGCATTTGGGTAACGACAAGGATGCCCACCTTGATTGGAAATTATTTAACCACATTAACACAGGACAGTGCTTAGGGCATCTCAGAGGGGACTATTAGCTTGTGCAGAGCTTGGCTGGCTTGATGCCTGCCAAATCCGTGAATGTAACTTTGTCAGCTCATTCTTGAATACGTGTCCTGCTCTGAACATTGTGGCTGGAGATGCATGGAGTATGCGCAGTTGCATGCTCACCTTAGTGTGTATGCATATGTTTGGACAGGTATAGCCTGAATGCTGGACTACCCTTCTTTGGAAAACTGTTGACTTTTCTGCCTGGGGGAAGAAAGGCTGCTGGTACATCCCTTGACTGGCAAATGACTGTGCACAGGAGAACAGGATAAGGATAGTAAATGCAGAGCTCCTTAAAATATACTGCATACATTGTCCAAACTAGCAGGACAGTTGTTTCATGATATAACAAATACTGTATTGCACAGCTTAATCTTCTTTCTGTGGCAGAAGCAGTGTTTTGAAATTTAATTAACTTCATGTGGCACTATAGAAATGGATAGCAAATCAATAATGAATGCCACTTCAGTCACCTTGTGGTGTTGTAATTCTCTGTGTTTTGCTACACTAATTAGGTCTGACTTTAGTGAGAAGCATTTCAGGAGCAAGGGGGTGAATTATTGCTGAGTGCCTGGCTGTCACTGGGGAGATGAAATAATCTCAGTACTGAGTAACCTCAGTGATTTCAGGAGCTGGTGACTTAACATCCAAGCAGAAGAGAGAAGATCTCACATTTCGTTGGTGCAGTTGTACAGTGAGTTTTGGACTCAGCTACTCCATGACTTAGGCTTCATCTGAAAGAGCTTCAGAAACCAGAAACTGCTCTTACCTCATAGTTGGCATTTAATGACTTAATTGCTCTTACTTACACATTCCCCCAGAGACTGAGAGTTTCTTGCAAACAGGTGACTATGTCCTTCATTTGGATCCAGGGCTCCTTCTGTGAACCTAGAGAGAGTTGTGGGTGAGAGCGGTGCATGTAGGACAGGCCCCTGGCTCTGATCCCTCCTTACTGTGGAGTAACAGCTGGAGAAACAGCTCAGGGAGCAGAATGCAGTTTGCTTCCACGTAGCAAACCCAAACACCATTAACCAGAGGCAATGGCAGCTCTTTGCCTGTTTGTTGGACTCGGGGAGTTTATTGTGAAACATGGGGAAGAGAGCTGGAGTGTCTCCCTTCTCCAAGAACAAGCTGCTTGTGTCTGAAGGCGGAAGGGAGGCTTCCCCCCAGGATGCCTTGAGGCTCCTCTCTGACAGCATGTTTTTGGCTGCATCATAAAGAAAATGGATGGATCAGGAATAGAATCTAGGGAGAGCAAGTGCTCTAAGGCCACTAAGTCAGTGTGACAGACCAGTGCCATGCTTTTTTGGGAAAGTATGTGAACTCCTTCCCTTTATATTAGTGTGAATTATGATTCCCAATCATCATTGCTTCTAACATAAACAGTTTCTAATATAAACCATTCCTGCTGGTTACCACAGACAGCCTGAGTGGCATGGAAAATTTCAGTTGTTACATCACATTTGCCCAGAGAATTGCAGCAGTGATTGAAATGATTTTGCAGTGGTTGGAATAACGCTGAGTGAAAGGTGGCAGAGAGGTATTACACTTCAGAGATAGCAAACATGAAGTGGGCACAGAGCTGGCTTTCCTTTTACCCGTGCTCTACTTGTGGGCCGTTGGAGTTGACAAACCTGCAAATTTGTGCAGCTGATATCCTGATAGCTTCTGTGCCTCACCTAGTGCCCTTCTCAGCCTTATGTAAAATTTGGGGGGAGAAGGATGAGAGGAGTTCTGATAAGGTACAAGACAGTTTACAGGTAAAGAGTTCGAGTTAACAAATGTAAGTTAATAATTCCTTATTGTGGTGCTTAATAGCCTGACAATAAATACACAATACAATATACAAGAATATATGTGAATGTGTGTTAACTAGTATTAATTAATGCATTAACTATGAATTGGCTAGTTAATTATACTGGTTTTGCTCCTTAGCCTTCTTTCCTTTAAAAAAATGAAAGAAAACAAGAATTTCTCAGTCAAAACTGCATACAATCTTTTTTTCTGCCAAATTCAAGAAATTTAAGTATATCAAATATATTTACTGAATTCACTTCTCTTGTAATGCCATTTAACAGCTGTTCCTGAAATGGCTTTACAGGCTGCTTAAGGACCATGCGAGGATGAATAATACTGTAAGTTATCTCATGCTTGAATACAAAGGATATATTCTCCAAAGCATACAAGTCTTTGCAGTACCTCATTGCTGTCGTACCTGAAAGAAAAGACCAATAGAAGCATTCATTAGGACTAGTTTATTGTCTGTCAGAAAGCATATGTAGAGTAGTTTATTTTCTGATTGGGATCTGTTTTCTTTGCTCTGAAATTGCTGGTTAAATTCTGAAGTCAATTTTATTGTTCAGGTGGTCCAAGGTCTGCCAGTGGCTCCCAGGTTGTCAACAGCACACCCCAAAACCAGGAGCCTTGCCTTGCTGTTGAAGAGGAAAATGCAGTAATTGTAACTGGCTTATTTGTTGCAGCTGCAGAAACTGAAACGATCACTCTCCTTCAAGACCAAAAGCTTGCGGAGTAAAAGTGCAGACAATTTCTTCCAGAGGACTAATAGCGATGTGAAACTGCAAGTAGACTTGATGCCTGAGGTGAGCACAAGCACTGGGCAGCTCCCCAGCTCAGAGAGCCAGGCGTCCTCCCCCACAAGAGCCCAGCAGCTGCCAGAAAACAACAAGGCTCACATCTTCCAGGAGCACATCTTCAAAAAACCCACCTTCTGCGATGTCTGCAACCACATGATTGTTGGTAAGAAACGATTTTTTAAATCTGTGTGGGTGTCCACGCTAGAATGTGCAGGATGACCTTTTCATAACTTATATGAGCCCAGATGTCTACTTGAGAATATTCATGCAAAAAGGATCTGGATTTATGTCACATCTGCCACAGTCTACTACAAGTTCTATATTTGTTGACAGATCTCTTGCCTTGTAGACACATACTGTTATCACAAATCACAGGTGAGGTTTTCAGCTAGAGTCAAATTCCTCTGTTGTTTAGGTTATACTGAGCATCAAGCACAAATTTTGTTGTATGCTACACTAGAAACAGCAGAAATGCATCTTGCAAATTTGTGTCTGCGATCCTTACTCTTTTCCACAGCAGTAATTCTAACTCTCTTGCTCCTTGTGTCTGCCCCCACACCCTGCAGTGCCCCCAGTTCCCATTCACTGTGGTGACCATGCCTACCTCCTCAGCTGCCTCACATCTCTCCTAAGTGACAATTGGGCAAGAAGTAGCATCTGCTGGGTGGTAGGCTCTGAGCTGCTTGTGTGTGCGTGTTGGCTGTCTAGGATACGTGTTTTGGGAGACGTTGTGGTTTAACCCCAGCCAGCAACTAAGCACCACACAGCCACTCGCTCACTTCCCCCCACCCACAGTGAGAAAACTTGTGGGTTGAGATAAAAACAGTTTAATAATTGGAATAAAATAGAAGAAGAAGAAGTTGTAATGAAAAGGAAAATAACAAAAGAGAAATAAAACCCAAGAAAGACAAGTGATGCAAATGAAAAACAATTGCTCACCACCTGCTGACCAGGATGCTCAGCCTGTCCCCAAGCATTTGCCCCCCTGGCCAGCTTTCCCCTAGTTTATATGCTGAGCATGGCATCATATGGTATGGAATATCCCTTTGGCCAGTTTGGGTCAGCTGTCCTGGCTGTGCCCCCTCCCAGCTTCCTGTGCATCTCCAGCCTTCTCAGCTGGTAGAGCATGAGAAGTTGAAAAGTCCTTGACTTAGTGTAAGCTTAAGCAACAACTAAAACATCAGTGCATTATCAACATAAATACTAAACATACTAAATCCAAAGCACAGCACTATACCAGCTACTAGGAAGAAAATTATCTCTGTCCCAGCCGAAACCGGGACAGGAGACCAGGTCAACAGAACAAATAACAGCTGAATTCACACTGCAGACTTTCTTGGGATTCTTCTACCTGATCCCTGCTACTCACAAAACCTCAAACAAACTTTACACCTTTGAAAGATCGCCCTGTCTTCTCTCTGAAACTGTCCATAGATATGTAAGTTCCTGCCAGGGACTGCCTGACAGACAGACATAGAGGACAGAGCTAATAATTTATTATTCTCTTCAGTGTGCAGAGAACAACTCCATACTGAGCCCCGCTTGTAAGGTAATTTTCAGTGCAATGTGGAAGGCCTTAAAAGCCAGCCTTCATGCTGCAGATTATCTTTGGGGCTGTGCAAGGAGAGGTCAGGAAAGAAGTGGTAGCAGGTGCCTGGAGGTGTAGCACATGCATGGTCACTACTGTGGGAAGCTACAGGAGCTGCTATTCAGAAGTCTGGTCCCAGAAATTCCCGTCGTTGCAGCTAGCTTGTTATGCGCATGATTTGGTCTTCTTGCTACTTATCACCTAGTTGTCTCAGCACAGTAGATCAGGAACAAATTCAGTGGCAGTGTGCCAGTGTAAAAGTGAGTGACACAATTTCCAGGTTTTTAGGCAGGACGAGGCATGAAACGCTGGTTTAGCTTCATGTAGAAGTACTGTAGGTCTTTGAGTGCAAGCTATTGTCTGCAATTTGTCTGGCTTACTATAAGAAACTCAAGTCCCTTGGCATGGAAGTCACTGCCTTTCAGATAACAGTATGGTAAGTTCTTGAAAGATGCTGATAGGATTGCTCAACCTTTATCAGAGAATGGTACCTCCTTTTCCACATGAGGGTGCTCAGTGTCCCCCACTTGTGTGGGGAACTAGTGTTCTTTGGAAAAGGCAGCTGTCTGCAGAACATTAAATCTCCTGCTTCCATAAATTAAAGAATTAAACACATGAGGCCTGATTTCATCCTCTCTGCATCACAGCTCTACTGAATCCAGGGAAACAGGAGTTTTAATCCCAGATTTTTGGTGTTATTTTCCAGTCTTTTAAGGTTTTTTCTACTTTAAGTGGAAGAACAAGTCAAAGGGAGAAGGAGTAAAGCATCAATATCAGGAAAGTTCATAGTCCAGAGATCGAAAGGAAGTCTGAAAGACAGGCAGTTAGTTGAAATAACTTTGTGTATGGAAGCAGGCCCAGAACTTGTCTCTCTCTGTAATGTGGATATATGTTCTATCAGAGCTTAGTTTCACAAATATATACTGCAAATATAAGTCCTTCATGTTTCTGGCAGCTTCTCATGAAGTTGAATGGAGATTAGTATCATCACAAATCTGCACGACACAGCAATACTGTTTCAAAACACGGCTGCTCAAGAGGGATTATTACTGGCAGCAAACTTTGCAGGGAGTAACTCCAGTTCATAAACACTCATGCCCCTCTCCTTTACTGGGCAATCTGTGTGCCGCCTGGGATAGGAAAGTCCTGAAGCATAGCTATAAGCTTCAAAACATCAGCTTTAACCCCACCTGCCTTCTGAACATTTTCTGTTCTTTTCTATCCTCTGAGAGCTTCCCTTTTCTGTTCTGCATCTGAGCCACTTCATTAGAGAAAGAAGCCTTCCATAATTTCTGAAGAAGGTAATGCAACCTATTTTGTCTGGCGGCAGGCTGAGTCAGGTGAATTGCTCTGACCTCCTCCAGCACATCTTTGCTTGGAGGTATGGCTGAAAGTATGTTAAGGGTTTTACCTTACAATGCCTTAGAGTCTAGATGCCCTGATTCTCACAGACAGACATCTACTTTATTCCTGTAATCCCCTTTCTTTGATCCTTACTGCAGTCATGCTTAGTTTCCCTGTATTGTGTTTTAAGCAGCATGGGAGATCTGGATGTTACTGTTTGCAGCTCAATTAATCCATATAAGTTATGCAACAGTTGGTTATGGGGACGGTGAAGCAAAACAGGCAGCTTTTCAGGAAATTGTGTCAAGCCTGTTCCCAAAGGCAGACTGAAAAAATTTTGCTTCTGTACAGGGACTCTAAATTTACACTTGCAACATGGAGCCTATTTGTTTTCTCTATTTGCATTTTTCACGGGCAGTGACATTTGAGAGTAATGAGTCTATGGCTTTAAATTCCTTATTGATGAGAATAAAGGCAAAGACAGATACATGTTTTGAAGACTGGGGGAAAGAGTCCAGGAAAATCCCGTCTTGACTTTAGATGGTTTCAATTTTGCCACCAAGAATGATTCCAGGTTCACCTTAAATGGCTCTCTGATCTATGAACTAAGCAGCTCTGTTTGGTACAGGGCAGCATGATGAACTGTGCATAGCACGAGCGTGCAGTACACACTTCAGTCTCACTAGCATAGCAGAATCTGTTTGTAGCTTCAGAGCGAACAGGACACTCGAAGCAGAGGCAGCAGGCTCCCTGTGCTGCTCTTTTCACAGCAAAATTAAAGCAAAGGAACACGAAACATTATCTTCCTACAAAAAATGTGTGCATCATCTCTCCTAGATTGTTAGGCACTATGAACCAAATGTTGCCTTTGGGATGCAGCACGTGCGCCTGTTTGTTTGTTTGACAGAAGTACAGTCATAAGACAAAGGCCAAATATATGTTATTGGTTTCAGCATTCAGAGGAAGATGTTTACTAGGATCAGTATAATGCAAACTTACTCATTCAAATGCTTTTCACGCATCCCAGAGTGCAATGCAACATATTCAAAAGAAACTCTGTTTATTGATTTGATTTCAAAAAAGAAAAAACAGTATTAGTAGTGTGCTTCACACCTCACGTTAAAGACAGGAGTCAAAGTGTTCCTACTAACTGTACTAGACTGAGGCTAAAGTTCCATCTCTGTAAGCAGAAGGAAAATTTGATATAGAAGCAGTAGTTTTCTGGCAATTGAAATAAGGGAGAAAAATTCAGATTCAGGGGAGCTCTGAGGGGTGCATGGAGGATCCATTTTATATTAATGGAGCCTTCTTGCAGCATCAAATACTCCAAACCAATCGTCAGTTCTAATACTGAAGTCACCAGTAATAATTCACGTAATTTCAGAGCAAATCAATAGCATGCTGGAGCAGACTCTGTACTCCTTTCTGCAGCTCACTGCCTCTGTGAGCTCCAAGCCTTGGTTAGTTTAGGACAGAGGATTCAGCTCCACAGTGGGTAACAACTTTTCCTAAATATATCCACCCATGAACGTCCTGTCTAAGAGTATGACTCTTAGAAACCTGTTCATTTGCTGTTCTTACTAGTAGTATTTATTACTATTTTAATATCTAACCCCAGCAAGGGAAAATTTTGAAAATCAAAGTATCTTGTGGAATGTATCACTAGTTCATTATTTAGAAGACACTGGTTTGTTTATTTTACATCACTGTGAAATCAGTCAGAACACCTCTGAGTTTGCTTCGTGTTATCTACCATTTTCTGTGTTTAGCAAGAATGTGGTAAGCTTTGGCAACATCCAATACGGGGAGGCAAAACTGCCTGGCACCAGCAAAGATAGAAACTATTGAATTAATGTTGCATCAGATTAGAGTCTTAAACTATGCTGATCAGAAGCAAGTTCTTGCTCTTCTTCAGTCTCTGGTGTGTCATCAGTCATCTCTGTGATACTTTACTCTTGAAGAAAACATGGTGTCAGTACTCTACTCTTGAAAAACATTGTGTATTTAAAAAAATAAACCTCCATCTGTAGACTTCTCAACATTTTACTCATTTGCAGTTCATTTCCTGTGCTGACTCACATGGAAAAAATGTTATTTTCCACACATTCCAAGCATATTACATGCAATTAATGTATTCCCATCTAAGTCAAATATAAGTAGTGTAGCAAAAAAGTAAGCCACTTTATTTTTAAAAATAGCTTACTTTAAAGTCAATCCTTTAAAGCTGTGTTTTAAAGATACAGCTGCTCATTTATAATAACATCATTGTACGTTTCTTTGTGTTTCAAAAGTGTACTTAGCAGTTTCATTCCATGCTTAACCTTAACTCTGACACAGAATTTTGACCAACCACCTGTTTTTATTGACATACCTGTTGGGGTATCTTTGCCTGGAAAGACATGCTAGAGGGCCACAAACTTCCAGAAAGACCAAAAAAAATTGTGGTCTGCAATGTCTAATAATAGTCAAAACCAGCTCCTTCTGGATCATGCCATCACTGGCTTAAGTACCTGAGATATATGCATTTATAGTTGGTCTCAGGGCAATCGAGTTTCTGGTTTGGATGCAGGTTGTCCAGACCTTTGCAGCTCTGGAGGTAAATAACTCAGTACCTGCGTTCTCGGGGAACTAACTAGGTTCCAGTCAGAGAAACGTATAGAAAACAAACAAGCAAGCAAAAAGATAAAACCACTAATAGACCTCTAGCACAGTTTACTTCAAGTCTACTAATCAACAGTGCTAAAGCAGTGAAATTGTGCTATCCCTTCAGTATTGACTCACTCCTATGACCACCGTCTGTTCTGGTTTAGCCAGTCATTCTGGAGTTTCAAACAACCAACAAAGTGCCAAGAATAGTTCTTTCCGGCCACATCTTTTACAAGCACCCTCTATTTCTTTATTTCACTGTGCTGCTGTGACTACTAGAACTTTCAACCACTTTTATCCCCAAAGCTGTAATGCAACATCCTCCGTAAAGCTAGGCTCAAAGTTGACTAATTGGCCCAGCTTTTCAAATGCAGGGGTGAAGGAAAGAAAGAGATCTGGATTGGAACTATGGTGCCCCATTTTTGTTAGTCTCACCACATCTGAACTTCTTCTCTTAGACTATCAGTAACTGCAACTAATAAGTAATGGAAAAACTCCATAGCTTGCAGAAGTGTTTATAAGTCTGTAATTTACGTGGATTTTTATTAAATATAGCAAAATTTCACAGGAACTATGACATGGTGTTTTCTGCCTCCAGTCTGATCAGCTCCCTTGTAAAGAATATTCTTGACTTTTTTTAAGCTTGCTGCCTCACTCCATTAAATAGGCATTCTGGTTTGATCCAAGCCTGTCTTTATTCAGCATTATCCAGGTAGACAAGGATGTGATAAACAGTCACAGGTTGATCACAGGTTGATCACCACTGCTTGGCAACTAGGCAAAGTAGAAGTACTCCTGGGAAGCGTGACTGTAACTGAAGCTGTGTTTCCAAGGCTATGCTAGTTTGGAGGACTCCTCCAGAGCTCTTAAAAAAAAAAAAAAAATGCCTTTTTATTTGCTGAGGCTTTTCTTGTAGGATAAAGGAAAAAGTAATGTTATTCATTCAGTGTTCACCCTGCTTTCTGCTCTTCCCAGTCTCTCTAGCATCTCCCAGCCCAAATGACCTTGGGGGAAGAGATTCGTATTGCCACTGCATCATCATGGGAGTTGTCCCCTGTAGAGATGGGTAAAGAGCTGCCAGTGAGGAGGAGATGCCCCTGGAGCAGCTTGTGGAAGTGGCTTTGTATCCACCTCTCCAATGGGCTTGTGCAGTCACAGCTGAGCCTTCCCAGATCTATTTGCCAGATGATAGACTATTACAGTGTAAAATAGTGTGTGTGTGTGAGTGTGAATGTTGTTTATTATTAATGCAAGAGACCAAAGAGTTTCCCTATGGAAAGAGGTTTTCAGAAGCAGCTGAATCCAGCCTCCTTTGGTTTTGATTGTGAGGAAAAGGGACAGTTGTGTAACCTTGTCAGTGACTGGTACCAGGTGTCATCCCATATGTTATTAAATGACCTAAAGTCCCTGTCTCTCCCTCCCCCTTCCCTCCAGTAAATCCACTCCTGGATTTAGGACACGTAGGTTCTCGCTCCAACTGATGCTAAATGGCTTTGGGCACCTAAATCTTCTAGCACTTTTGAGGATCGGTGTGAGTGAGAATTACTTCAGTCCTCTCTGACCTGCTGTGCTAGGGTTTAGGGCAGAGAGAAACATTGTATTTTTTAACATATATCTGCAAAAAATTGATGCAAAATAATAATTTTAACATATCTGTTAGCTTTAAATTGAACCTGGCTTCTCCTATGATTTCTTTCTTGAGTTAATAACTCTCCATAAGCGCAGACCTTCCCACTTTTGAGAGGAGCCCCGTAAGAAGAGCTAAACAAAAGCCTTCTGGAAATATGAAGTCCTACATTAATCAAACTGTACAGTATGCAGTTAACTCTTAGTTATAGACTAGTCAGGTATAGATAATGTCATCTGGACTCTGCAAAAGTTCCAGAAAGTGGATAGTTTTTCTATTAAAATACATAAAGTGAGGATGAACAGACCGAAAGAGGTAGAAATACATATGGTATACACAGTATAGCTGTGCTGCATCAGTATGTCTCCTATTTTTAATAAGCATGACAAAAAGCACCCAATTCATACAGCCCCACATTTGTCAAGTAGTTACAGAGGGTCACACATTACCCCTGCATTAAATTAATATTTTTCTTTGGTAATAAAGAGTTAAACATACTTTAAAGGAAATATTGAAAAGCAAATATTTAGTCTGTTTATCCTCTGGGAGGGCTTCCTCCTCTGAGATGAGGCAAGAATGTTACCAGTAAATTGGATAATCAGGAACTGCTTAGCTGAGAAAAGAGGGTGGAAATATATTTTAAATTCTAATTTGTCCTTGAACAGCATCAAGCATGTTTCACATTTGTTACTAGATAATTTTCAGGCTCACTGTAATTTTGGGGAAATTGCAATTAATATGAAACTGCAGTTAATCCTCAGTGAAAAGAGAGTTTAAAGATGTTGACCAACATTTGCTGCCTAATTGAATGGAAAACAATAAAAATTTCCAGCACATCTACAATCAGTATTTTAACGTGATGTTAGCTAAGATGATTTTTGACCAAAAACTACATTAAAAAACACCAAACACCCTACTCAGTAGTGGTCATTGCTCCTAAGATCAGCCCTAGTGAAGAAGATAATGGTAAGCTTAATGTTTGTTAAAGACCTAGGGATGAAGCAGAATACAAGATTTCTTTTTTTATGTCCTCCTATGTACTTTTCCTGAGCTCATATGCGACATCGGGTGTTTTCAGATAAGCAAATTAAATGCATCTTCTTTGAAGCTGACCTTCTAGTAAAAACATTATTTTTCTACTGAGAGTCTTTGTCTACCACAGTGTCCCTGTTATGTGGATAATTACATTGCCACATAGCTCACAAAAGCACCACCTAGAAGGGAAATTATTAGGAGCTTCACCTTACTATGAGTTGCAGAAGCCATAAAATGAGGCAATTAGCAGAAATGCTTTTGCAAGAAATAGAGCATTGCCATCATGTAGAGTAAAATGCCTACCCACAGTTGCTTTTTGCTGTCCTTAATATAGAAGAATGTCTCAGAGAGCAATGATCCTTGTGGCTGATATGGAGCATTGCATGCTCTTTCTGCTTTGGTAATACGAATGCAAGTAAATGCAACTTCAGCAATGATCTTTTCTAAACTGTCTAAATTTTAGTTTTCCAGGTATACACAATCTACAACTTTTTTCCTCTTTGCCATAAGTTTATCTTACATGCTGAAGGATGCTGCACACACATGGATGCCCTCCTTGATTTCTAATTCTGAAGACACGCTCTGCAGTTGAAAATTGTGATTACGTTGTAGTTTCCTTTATAACATGCAGGCAGTGATCTTGAAAATCTTGAAATATTTTGTTTTGACCACTAGACCAATTCCTGCTTAACAGAAGGGCTGGAAGCAAGAAAGAAAGGAAAAAAAAAAAAAACCAAAACCCAAAAGGTGGCTATGTCTTCCCCCCACTCCCCGCAACAATTCCACTTTCCCAGCCAGGAGAGGAAATGGCATATGGGTGGTATAATCCCTGAGCCAGTGTGAACTACAACGTCAGAGTCAGTATGTTCCCGATTGGCTTCCTCAGCAATCACAAAAGAAAGGCTATAGATTTAATGCACAGGAAGATTCCTCCAAATGAGGATTGGGTGTATTGATGAGGGAACTTGTATTTGCAGTGCTAATATTTCCTGGTTTTCTAGGTGCACCTCTCAGAAGTGTAGCAATCTTTCATATCCCAAGATCTGTGGCACATGAAACTCCCCAGACAGATTTTGTGCTGCCCCAGGTCTTTTTTTGTGAAGCGTGGGAATGAATTTTTAACATTGCTTGTTGCTTACAGAACTCCGTCATCAATGGGTTTGAAATGAGAGGCTGCTATGAGCAGCCTCATTTTGTTCCACCACTTTGCCTTCCTCTGGAAGCCTAGGCACAGCATATTGGCATCATCAGGGGTTCATCTGCATATCTGTTTACAGCTGCAAGGTGAGAAGTTGTCTGTCTTGCAGTGTTTGTTACAGCTAGCAAATATGGAGAGGTTACACCAAGGTGCTTGGTCTGTTTTGCTAGATCTAGTCCCTCAACACAGCTGAGCATGGAAGTCTATTTTCCATTGATAACCTCTGGATGGGTGTCGTGGTTTAACCACAGCTGGCAACTAAGCACCACACAGCTGCTCGCTCACTCCCCCCCCGAGGGATGGGGAAAGAATCAGACGGGTGAAAGTGAGAAAACTCGTGGGTTGAGATAAAAACAGCTTAATAATTGAAATAAAATAATGATAATAATAATTGTAATGAAAAGGAAAATAACAAAGAGAGAGAAATAAAACCCGAGAAAGACAAGTGATGCAAATGAAAACAATTGCTCACCACCAACCGACTGATGCCCAGCCAGTCCTCAAGTGGCAACTCCCCCACCAACCTTTCCCCTACTTTCATTGCTGAGCATGATGTCATATGGTATGGAATATCCCTTTGGTCAGTTGGGGTCAGCTGTCCCAGCTATGTCCCCTCCCAACTTCTTGTGCACTCCCAGCCTACGTGCTGGTGGGGTGGTGTGAGGAGCAGAAAACGCCTTGACTCAGTGTAAGCACTGCTCAGCAATAGCTAAAACATCCTTGTATTATCAACTCTGTTTTCAGTACAAATCCAAAGCATAGCCCCTTACCGGCTGCTATGAAGAAAATTAACTCTATCCCAGCCAAAACTAGCACAATGGAATAAAGACCCACTGAGTATGACGGGTCTCAAATGTCACCAGAAGGGAGGACACAGGATGGTTTCTCTTGGAGAGCAGCAGATGAGCAATAGCCTCTGATGAGCAGTTGTTTTCCATAACAAGCTGATGACATGCTCTGGCAGACTGAACAGCTTAGTGGTGTTCTCCAAGGGCAACAAACTCTTTGTTAGCTGCAACAGAGATTTTTCTGAAAAGCAACAGAAAATTCAACACTTAAGACATTGATGGGGTTTGGGTGTGTCTCTCACAGATGCTCTTTCAAAATGCCCCATCTGGAAATTTAGGCTGTTTCTTAACCAAAGAATCAAAAATGATGTTGAGCTCTTGTCAAGGGTGAGACAGCATAAATGCCAATGTGGAGAGGGTCTGGATACCAGGTTTTATTGAAGAATCAGTGACATTACATTTTTTACCCTACTTATTCTTTCTCACACTCACTCCCTCCCTGCCAGCAATTCATTCCCTAGGTCTCCCCTTCCCTACAGTGAAGGCTGAGATTGCCGCTTTGAGCAGATGACAGTAGTAAACAAAAGTGGTGTTCTTCCCAACTTGTGTGATTTCACTGAAATCTCTAACTATTTCTGGAAAAAAGAAATTTAAAAAAACCTTGCACTTGGGTTGAAAGGTTTCATTTCAATGTTTTTCCACATTTACCGTTTCATTTTTTGTTTTCAAAACGGCTGTGGAAAAGAAACTGAAACACTTTGTTATAAAATGTGATTGTAAAATTCTGTAAAGAAGCAACACATTGTGACTAACTGTAAAAATAACTTCCCTGAAAACTGATCCCACCAAACTGGTATGACTGCCCAGTTACTTACGGTGGTGCCCTGAATCATCTCTAGTCTGAGCAAATCATGCTGTCACTTACACCTGTAGCTTCTGATGAAGTCCTCCTCAGCTACGTGTGATCCAAGGGAAGAAATAGTTTTGGAGCAGAAGCCTGTGTGTGGCCAGATCCTGACCGTGCACTAGGTTTTAGGTGGAGACACGTGTAGTTATCTTCTGTTGCTCCACTTTCCAGCTCCATCACTAGCTACTGTGGAATGGGCAAAAGAGAGAGGGAGAGGAATCGTGGCCATGGTAAGTCACACGTCAGCATTTCATGTGCGAGGCCCATCACTGCAGGTGCTGCCAGTCAGTCTGTGCTAACAAAGACCAGGAACAATGCCGAGAGGTTGCGCTGATGAGGGAGTGTTTTTGCTACAGGAGGAAAGAGCCAAAAACCTCAGTAAGTTTGAAACAGCAGAAGGCGAGAGAGCAACTGGCTATTTACATATCAGGGGGGGTTTTCAACTAAACCTTTTATAGTCCTAATTGATTGTCCTAATCTTCTGGCACATAGCAGCGTCTCATTTCAAGACCATCGGTGCCGGAGCCCTGTAAGCAACAAGCAATGTTAAAAATCTGTTAGCAGACCAGAGAGTATATTAAATCCCTTTGCTGAGGGCAGATTGTTCTTTTGTTCTGTAACTCTTTTCCCACATTTTCAGCAAGTCCAGAGCCCTGCTCTTCATTTCGCAGCATAGTTTTTGTTTAGATGTTGTTTTTCTGTTTTCCAACTCCTCTATAATGGTACAAGGCCCTTGAAAGATCAAGGTTTCAGCACATATAAGTGGCCCTACATAATTCAACTGCTTTTTCAAAGAGTCGCAAAACACTACAAAAAGTCTGTAACTGGATGGCTTTTCATTTCAACATGTGTAAGAACACAGGTACAAATAACCTGAGCCTGCCAACATGGAGATCTTGTTTGAAATCTGACTTTCATCGTCTTCATCTCAAGAAGAGTTACTGAACACACTATGTTTACTAATATTACTGAGACCAAGATCATCCATTGATCTCTGCTTGTCCTCCTTTGGGGCACCACATCAGGTTTAATTTCACCATGTTCCCTTGTCCTGTTCAGGTCTGGCACCACCATCATCTCTGGAGCAGTTCAGCATCACCTCCCATAGGCAAGTCTGTGTCTATCTTCTTTGAGCTATTTTCCTTCTCAGCAAAGCAACTCGGTGCAAAGATCTACAAGCACAGGCTCAGCGGTCTAGAAAATTGTCTAGAAAAGTAGGTATTGAGATATCAGTGTCAGTTTGTTTAGAGCAAAAAACGTTAGATATGATTTATCCTGTTTGGTTTTTAGAGGACTGGGACTTTTTCTTTCGATAATAGTTAGCTGTTAGTTTATTTATCATGGCATTCCAGCATCTTAATTAACATTTAGATGATCAAAAACCTGAGGTGATATTTTAAGAAGTACGGAGGTGGATATTTCCTTTCAGGGACAGACATTTATAGCAAAGCTGCTCGATATGTGAAAAGTGCATTGCAAAAATCCTCTTGTGGCCAAATTTTTCAGCACAAGGGCAGTGAGTTTCATCCTCTTCTGATCACCAGACATCAAGAATGAGAATCACTTTTGCACCAAAAGACAGGAAAGGCCTATTTGCATTTTAAGTAAGTCTTATTGTTCCTGAACCACAGAATAAAAGGTCTGGCAGCATTGGAAGTTGTCAAGGAGTTACGTTGATTTGCAAGAGGAATAAAGCCATTTCCTCTTACTGATATGTATGATTTAAAACCATGAAGTTAGAGAGGACTTTATTTTAGCAGGGATATTTTTCTTCTCTGTAAAAGCCTTGAAGAAAAACCTGCCTATTACTGCCTCAGTTTTTTCTCAGCATGTGGTTTCTAAAGAAAACTATGTCACTAGGAAGTCAGTTCTAATTTTATGCACTGTTTTGTAGCCTGCCTACATGCAAGGCAACTTTTCTTGCTATTTAAACATTGGACATCTTTATGGGGAAATTGGGTGGGGTAGGCACTCAAACAGACCCACACCCCTCAGTGACATGTAATCTAAAATTTATTAATTTGTCAGGACAGGTACCATGGTTGGATATCAAGTCCTATTCTACAGAACATAAATATACAAGTCCCAGCTTCTTCCCACTGGTTTAGACTGACAGAAGGTGGACTCAGGGTGGACTCCAGACCTGGCAGCTTGGTCCCAAATGGAGGAGTTCCTCCTCTAGCTCCCACATGTTGTTGGACATCCTTATACAGGAGCTACTGATTTAGCCTACCCACAACTCTGCACATTTTGAACTAGCAGATTTAACTGGGGGAAAAAAAAAAAAACCAACACAAAAAAACCCCACTTTACTAAAGAGTAAAACCTTTGAAGTCAATCCCATGCTGCTATTATTCATGAAAAATTGCCTAAATAAGATTTTTGCCTAGTTTCATCTGTGTGTTTTGAACTTTTTCATCCTACACGTCTGTTATTCATGCATAAAGTGCCTTTGCGACAGCGTTCAAATGAGTGTAGACTATATAGTCAGGTCAAAAGAGAAGGGTATCTGTAAAGTGCAATTTCATCTCCTCAAAAAAGGAAAATTGGTCCTTTTGAATCATCAAAATGACAGTGCCAAGAGCTGCCATAATACTTTTATCTGTGGGCCAGTTAGGAACAATACACAACAGACCACCAAATTATTATGTCCTCTTTTTATTACTTTTTTGAACAATCCATTCAGTCCTGTATTTAACAGTGGAAAGTGCAATGGGAGGATTGCTAGTAATACTGGTAATTTTATGCGAGGCGAATATTTGTGTATCAGTCAACGCACCTGGCAACTGTGCGTCCATCAACTTGGATTATCAGTCAGGCATCAGACACCAATGACTTCCAGCGGTCAGCCATCTAAGGTGGCTGGGGAAATCTGGGTTCAGGCTTTGATCCATAGCTCACCTGATGACCAGCTGAGGATCTGCTCCTCTGTCCTCTCCACGGTGTCAGCTGGAGCAGGCGATGGGGTCCCAGCATCAGTTAAGAAAAAGAAGCAGGAGCGTGCCAGGTATTAGGGAAGACAAAGGGGGCAATTTCCGAGGTGGTGGGAGGCACCTGAGGAGGCTGAAGGCCAAGGAAGGGCAAGCAAAGGGATGCCCAGCTCATCCTTACAAACCTAATGATTTGGGGGAATTAGGCTCAAGATTTTTAACTTCAAAGGTGTGAATGTCCTGCGTAGAAAATGCCATTCTCTGGGCTACCCACAGCTCTCGGCTGAGGCAGAGCAGGGGAAGGAGGAGGGTGAGCACTTGTCCAGCAGCAGCCAGCCGCAGGGGCAGGAAGTAGCCATAGAGGAATTTTTAAAAATAGTCTCCCTTTCAGCATCAGAGCTTTTACGCAAAAACAATTAATTAAAAATGAAGAAGAGGGTGGGAGAGGAGGTTGCACAAAGGCTTAGAGATGACTGCAGGGGCACCAGTGCCTTTTCAGGGACTTTTCTTTCTCCTTCTAAGGTGATATCCTAAACCTTTCACTGCTACAATACTGGCCCAGCTTGCTTAAAATTCTCCATTTCCCATAAATTCTGGCATGGAGACAGCTTTCTGGTGACAATTGCAAATATGCTTGGGGAGAAAGGGGCAAGGCACTCATTATTTTTATCAGCCTCCCACAGCAGAAGTTGAAGTTCTATGGAAAATATGTAATTTTAAATGTATTTATTTATGAAAGTTTTAAATCAAAACAATTTCTGACTGGCACGTTCCTCTCAGATGGAAAGATAAAAAATAGTGGTTGGGTCATAGCTGGAGTAGCTGGAGGTGACAGTCTCTCTGTGTCTCTTTCCCTTCTTCTTTCTCTCTTTTATAGACCTGAATCTTTTTATCCTCTTTTTTTTTTTCCCACTTTAGCTTAAGGGCCTAATATAGTTATCTTTATACAGTCAGCGTAACGTCATGTTGTTACCAACATTTGCAGTTTCCTTTCAAATTTCTCCAGGCTGTAGGGCTTGTTCTCCCTCCCTCTATTAATCTTATGTTGAGTCTTGAAACAACAGGCAAAAAGCATCAGCCAACAGTGCTGCGGCCATAACGGTACTGGCCAAGAGGATGGTAAATGTTCCCTTCCCATATGTGTGACAAACATAATTCTCATTTGCATTCCTTAGGATAAATGTCACTTTCCTGAAATGCAGAGTTAGTTACTAAATTATTTTTTATAGGAGAGACAGACATAAAGACTTGGAATCAGATTCTGCCCTGCCTCCTCTGTCTCTCTTTGCCTCCAAATCTTTCCATTCACCTATATTGAGATGTCCTGTTTCCATTTAGGCTTCCTCCAAAAAAGGCTTAGATTTACAAAAGTGATGCAGTGTGTCCTTTTGGTAGTATTTAAGGTCAGATTATCAGAACAGTTTAAGATTCAATTTTCCATGGCTGTTCTGGAAAACCTAGCCACTGGTTTAGATATTCAAATGGGAGCTGACCCAGTCATAGAGTATTTCTAGCAAGGTGTTATTAAACATGACCTGCTTCTCAAAACAATGCGTCCTTCCAGTGCCGGGTGTCTGGATGCATTAGCTGGTATCTGAAGAAAATGACTGTGGCAGAACCTCATTTGTAAGTTTAAGAGCTACTTGGGTATCCTCATGATATTTCAAGATATAATCCAGAAATTTCCTCATTTGCTTCCAGTGAAACACTGTTTCTTTTGTCAGTTTTGGCTTTTTCATTTGCAAAAGGAATACCAGCCTTTACAGACTGTGAGACAATTACTAGATACATCAATACATAGGACACAGAGGACATATGTGCAAATGTATGTTTGAGTGGTTTTTTCCTACATGAATTTCATGACTACATTTACAGTTATGTCTATGGGCACTACGAGTCAGCTAAACACATCCAGTACTTTCCATTCTAAACCCCCAGTTTTAGCAGCTTGCAGTTTTTACAATTTAAACACCGGCATCTGGGCCAAATAGTGCTGTATCTGTGACACCTCTGACAGTTTTACCCGTTAGTCCCTCAAATGGGACCCATCCCATCCAAGTTTTGGCAAATGTGCTCATATTGCAAGGCATAAAGAGACAAAGACAGTGAGCCCGTAGGAAAGCCCATGAGGCTATTAATCACCTTGTATTTGGAATTAGGCTAATATGGTACTCAGGAGATGATGCTTAAGGACACACACTGACTGATGAAAGTAAAAAAGAAGTATTGAATGGAGCTGCCCATTCATTGAACCCTGTCCACCCTGTTCAGTGAGTGAAGTAGTGTGCCTTAATAAAAATAGTGACAATCACATCCCTAGATTGCAATCAAAAAGTGACCTTTGTTCTGGCATGCTCAGCATTTAACAATTTGATTAAGTAACCTTAGTAAGGGTCTTTGGAGAAGGTGGTGGGAGGGATGATTACTTTTTGAAGGTAGAAACAAAGAGTGCATCAAAGCTGTTAGTCTACTCCCCCTTTGAACGAAAACCTAAGAAAAAAGTAGTTAGGATTCTCCAAGTTTAGCTTAATTGCTAAGCCTTTAGTTCCTCTATTTCTAATTCACCACAAACTGAAATGATTCCAGGTGGGCTAAGACATTTCAGTGAGTACATTATACCAGTAGCTTCCAGGTGTGCTTTAAGGTTGGCGTACGGGAATATTTGCTAGTGGGAATAAATGGTAGCTGTCAGCTATTTAGTGGGGCAGGAAGCAAACAATAGAGTGATGGTCAGGCTTGCAGGTCATCAGAGTATGTTCAGCATAAGTCCCTCAGAAGAGTGTTTTAGTATCCCAGACTTCACTACTTCTGCAGGAACATTGCCCCTTCCAGACACTGCTGTGGCCATCTCAAATGTGAACTCTGTCCTTACTCTTCCCCTTCCCCGTGCTTCAATCTACAGAAAGACTAACCAGGTGGGAATAAGCACACCACAGAGAGGCTTTCAACTTCAAACAAGCCCTGGTATCCTGGGCCATGGCAGAGAAGTGAAATGATACAAATTCCCCTCAAATAGTATGCCCCATTGTGGTGGTGGTGGTGTGATGATGATGATGATTATTATTATTATTGTCATTGTCATCATTTTTTACTTTTAGTCATTAATACCACTTATTTTCTACTATTTAATGCATGTTCAGACCAAATTCCTAGCTTTCTCATGCTCTCTGAGGGAATTTATTGGCAAATAATGTTTCAAAACATTTTTATATCCTGTGCCACTACTTTAGGCATAATGAAATACCTCTCTTATACCAGCATGACTGTAGGACTCTCACCATACTCACTCAGCTTTATATAACTTGTTTGCAAGATCCATGCTCTGCCTGCTTTTTCCTCATTTCAAACTATGAGGATGCCTTCCAAAACCAGCCCCTTTCAGGCAACTGCAAAGTCAACAAGTTTGCTTACATGGGAGGCCAAAAACTGGTGCAACAGGTCAAATCCTGGTCTCATTTGCGCCTATACAGAATATGGATCTGTTCTTCTCCATAATGTCAGCTGTGGCTGTGCCTCAGTTGTGAATCTGAGGAACTTTTGGGTCAGGTACATTGCCGATAGGTAGTTGTCTAGTCTCTGGCACGCAGTTTTGAAATAGCTTAGCCATGATTCTCTGAGGAGTTTTGATTTAGTGTGATGGAGATCAGAAACCGAAGAAGAAAGAATTATCCTGCGGAAAAAAGAAAATATGTCCTGTAGAAATACCATTTTCAGAGCTTGAGATATGATAGTTAAGTGTAAATACAGAATAAATGCTTCTTCTTTAAGCTCTTTAGTTATTCCTCAGTAGGAGTCAGGGAGATACATGCAAATTATTTCCAAGCTGCCTAGTCCCACAGTAAACCAAGTAGTTAGAAATTACAATGGATTAAAGATTGAAGCTTTTGGTAGTTATAGGGAATTTAATTTTGATTTACAAAGACTTATTGTAGGCTCAAGTGTGTGACTGAAATACTTTTCCTCTCTTTGAAGCCACCTACCCACAGGTAACATGGCATTCAGCAACAGAAATATTTTGTTGCTCTTTTGTAATTTATTGTCTTACTCATTTTCATATGATCACAGATTTCTGTTCTGAAAAAGTTGGGCTTTGATTTTTTGAAAGTAGCACAGGTACTTTGCATTCATTTTGCATGTCATTTGCATCTGCAGTTATATTAACAAATGTGTCTCTTCTGTGATCACATGGTTATAATATGTAAGGAGCATTATCCACCTTGTAATGTTAACATTAAAATGGCTGGAAGTGCGTAACACAGCCAGCAGAAAGGACTGTGAGACCGACTGTCTTTTCAGCTGAATTTCAGGAGTAACTTGGTAAAGCAGGTAAGAGTTATGCCAGTACAGACCAGTGTGAGAGGAGAATTAGACCCAGTGTAAGCACTGATGCTAAATATGTGTTGTATAGGTGAAGTATGATGTCATTTTCCTTTTTTTCATCCCACCCTATAAATATAATGAAAAAAATGCGGAGGAAGTCCTGTTTTCTCACTGTGTCAGTTGTTGACCATCAGGAAGGGTGATTCAGCGTTTCATCATCAGTAATAAAAACACAAAGCCGCAGAAGTCACTATTGGTTTGAGCACGTGTTATTGAAAAGAAACTATAACTGAAAAAATCCTCACAGCATAATAATCCAAACACACCCATGCAGGGAAAAAAAAAAAGCCAACCAACCAAACCAAACCACAGGGATGTGTTCTTCTAGTAAATCTTGTGTTTACTAGGACAAAAGACCCCAGTAATGAGTCTAGACATCTGCACATACCTGAGCAGTGAGGCGCTGTGCATTGGCTCAGCCAAGAGGGGCAGGACAGGCAACAAGCGGGGGGCAGGCGCTGACCCCACTCCATGGGAGTCCCTGGGGTGCACCCATTCACTCCCCATCTCTCCAGCAGTCTCAGTAGGAAGGTGGGGAAGATGTCAGTTCCCTGTCCTACAAGAAGCACACAAGTGAAACGTCTGAGCCTGGCTCACTGCAGCCGACCCCAGCTCCTCCAGCCTGCCTCTATCTGGCTTGAAAGTTCCCACTTCAGGGACCTTTTCCCCTGAAAGTGGTCCTGTCAAGGCTCAGGCTTTGTCACCAACTTCATGAGCCCTTCCCTGAAGTGCTTCTTTCAGACGTAGCATTTCACTGAATGAAGTCAGCAGCGTGTACATGGAGTTAACTACTCAAATAACCGAAAGCTACACGAGTACTTTCAGATGCAGGATCCTTCTGACTAATATTCCTATCATGTCTGACTAACGAGGGCCGGTTAAAATGTCAAGAGTTTTGTGGGGTTTTTTTACTACAGTGTTTCTTACTCACTCTCACAGTAGATGATAATGAACTGACATGCTGTTTACTCATTCCATTTATACAGTCCTGTGGGGATAAAAGAGTTGCTGCAGCTTAACTGCTTCTGTTTAGGAAGACTTTAGGAAGTCTTATGGGTGTATGAATAAGAGTGACTGTTCCTGCCTGTAAGCAAACAGGCTCGGCTCTGTCATTTAAGAGCAGGTCCACATTGAAGATAATGCAGAATTACTGTTGCTCAAGTGGGAGAAGTCTGCTTCTGTAAGGCAAAACTTCTCCTGGAGCTCCCCTACCTGTGGCACTGAGCTTTTCCACTGCCAGTGAAGAAGAGCAAGGTCAGACCCATGGCATCCTCACTGCCCTGCTCAGGGACATCCAAGAAGCCCTTTCTGCACCCTCTGAGCACTGGCCTAGGGAAGTAAGAGCAGCAATCCCTAGGCGCATGGGTGGGCAATGGTAAGGGAGCTGGCTTAGCCCTCTCACACACCCCTGGATCTACCTCTCACCCACAAAACCTGGCCCTCCACTGATGGTCTCGCTCCCCAGGGCAGCTCCAGAGCCTGGGTGCTCCTTCAGAGGTTCCCTCAGCCATGCACAGCTCCCATGCCAAGCCCTTGCAAAACAGCAAAGGGGTTTTGCTTGATGTTCATGAGGCAGAGACATCACTGATAAGACTATCATAAAACAGAGCATAATCCAATATGTATCTAAAGGCAGCAGTAGCCTAGGAAAGAGCGTGGGGGAGAAATGCCTAAAATGGAGAGGCTGTAAAGAAAATGCATGTATAAATGTATATAAAAAAAAGCAGGCAAGGCGAAGAATGCTGTCAATAGTTACTCTACGCAACTGACCTCCCCATCAGTTCTTTCAGGTCATTTGTTAAATGCACGGAAACTATCGACTTTGTCTAATTAAATCATTTCTATGCTTTTCACAGGGACAAACGCTAAGCACGGACTGCGCTGTAAGGCTTGTAAGATGAGCATCCACCACAAGTGTGTAGACAGTATTGGACAACAGCGTTGCATGGGCAAGCTGGTAAGTGAGCAGCTCAGGGCAGCAAGTGCAGTGGGAGGCACCAGCTTGTGCTGGAGCCACGTGCTTTGTGTGCCTGACCCCCTGGCTGGCATTTAGCTGGTGCATTAACAGAACTGACACAAGGTCACTTTACTGAGGTGGGAAAAGTAAAGCCAGGTGGTGCCCTATTATCAATTTGGGCAATTGCTACTACTCAAAAACCTGAATAAAAATGAAACACAAATCTAGACTGCATTGTGGATGTGAAAATACAGTTACATAATCCAAATTTAGCTAAATAACAGAATTAATTCCCTCGATTTAAACTGTGCCTGCTGTAGTGTAAATCTCTCAAGGAATGCTATAAATTAGTCGAAATATTTCAATGGAGTTTAACAAATGAAAAATGCTTCAAATTATGTTTTATTGTTTTTTCCACTGTTAGGGCTTGAAAAAAACCATAATTCACCTTAAAAAGAAAACCAAAGGATATTTCACAGTGGGACACTACAGAGTTTGAAGTAATCTCTCAGTAGGAGAGGCTGGGAGGAGACCTGCCCCTGTATGGACACAGCACCTTAGTGCCCAGGTCACCTTCTGAGCAGCAAATTCTCATTATTGGCAAAGGCAGGACACTGTGTTTGAAACGATTCTAACCCAACTTGATGACCTTTATGGGAATATGGTTCTTTTGGTTAGTCCTAGAAAAAGAACCTGGAAAAATGACCATTTGGAATATGAAAACTGAATACGTATATTCATGTTTCAGATGTCAGATTTGTTGCAACCTGAAGGCACCTGAGACAAATACGAGCTAAACCCAAAGAGTTTCACTATGTTAAATGATGAAAAAATGCAAGCATTGACTTCAAAAGGGCTAGAAAACCCACCTTGCACTGGAAAGATCTTTTCTCTCCAAGAGTATTCAGTGAATGCTATTGTTGTTTATACACCTGAGGCAAATCTTTATGCATTTAAACCATAATAGTAGCCCTAGTGTGAGGCATTCTGGTATAGGAAGTTGGTCTGTGAAGAGCTGAATGACCTCATTGCAAGCCTTGAACAAGCCAACTATTAAATCATGTGAATTGTTTCACGCATTTCTTGATTCCAGCCTCAGCTCTTGTGGTTACTAGTTTAGAAAAGCAGAAAAGTAGACGCCAAATTTACAGCAGGAAGTGGTCCAGCAAAGTCATGGGAGTTTTATGAGCTGATGTTGTGTCTGAATCTAGTTTGTTTTGGGGCAAACTGAGGCTGGGGAATCTGGAATTTATTCCTCTAAGAAACCAAATTTATCAATCCCCCCATTCCTTCCCAATCTATACTGCAGCTTATTAGCAAAAGAACTAGTTGTCTATCATTTTTTGGTGTGTACTGAACATAGGATATGGAAAATATGCAGATCCCCATGAGGCTTTCCCACTTCTCACTGTGACTGGAAGGTCTCACAGCCTCTAAAGACTAGAAATCTGAGAGACCATTTGTGAATCTCTCATACCTCAAAGGACTTTTCCAAAGACTTTGATGTTAGCACCTTCATTTTGGGTACTCATCTGGTGATGACTTGGGGAGTTTTCTGACCTTACAAGACAAAAAAGCAGTGGAAGCTGCAGTCAGTCAGCAGCAAACCTTAGTAAAACCTACAGAAAGGCTCTAAATTCCTTGGGTTTCACAAGTACATCCATGGGAACATGAGGATTTGGAGTTAGGGTAGTGAAGAATAGTCGCACGTTTAGCAAATGCAAAACAATGCAAATTCACATTACGTAAGAAGAAAGGGAGAGGGAAACTTCCCAGAACATCTAATGATTCAGCACTTCTGGTGCAATTAATTAGTGCTGGTTTTGCGTAAGACAAAAGAAAAAGGGGGACTGAAAATGAGTCCCTCCTCCTTCCATGTAAATATGGGAAATTGTTTTTTTCCAGGAGAAAAATCAAATAAATCCCTGATCTGTAAACACCACAGTGACTCAACAACAGGAAGGAAATTTCCAGCCTCGCCACGCTGTTACACCACCAGCTGAAGAGCTGAGGTTATTTCTACTACGTCAGTCATGGCAGCAATGCACTTCATTTGTTTTTGCTTTCTCTCCCTCCAGCCAAAGGGATTTCGACGGTACTACAGCTCACCACTACTCATTCATGAACAGTTTGGCTGCATCAAAGAAGTGATGCCTATTGGTAGGTTTTGATTGCTTTTCCATTCAGTCTCCCTTTGGCAGTGCTCTGCAACAGCAGCGGCAGACTTCCAGCCGTGGTATTTACCCTCAGCAGCCTTCCAGCTCCTTTCGGTGACTGGATGTCCTTCTGCCATCTCAGGAAAGGACCACTTCAAAGATACAAAGCTGGAAGAGGAGAGGGTGTGTTTATTGTGTGTTTCACTCAAAACCCCATACGTATAACCTTTTGGTAATCACCCTGTTTATAATGTTTATAATAATAACTACCTGAGATCAAGGTAGGAACTTAAAAGGGAGGAAACACTGGAATATTGAGGTGAAGGTCTGGGCTGGAAAGAACCAGATAAAAGACAGAGAGATCAAAACAGCAGGAGGCATTCAAACCACTGGTCTGACTTTTGAGGTACTTCGCTAGGTTCCTGTCCTTTTTCACCCACACTTCTTACTTTCCTCATATTTTTCCTTATTGACCATGTCTACACATTGTCCAAGTATTTAAAAGACCAGATTTTGTTCACTGCAATACCAAATTCCTGAAAAAAAACATTTTGAAGTGTAAAAGTTGAGTTGATTCTGGAAAATATTTCTCCCCACCAGTAGTCTGACCAGGCAAGCCTGGCAGTACAAAAAATGAAAGCCAAAACTAGGCAGTCAGTTTAAAATTACTTGTCTGAGGATATTTACTTTGTTGCTTTCAGCAGTTAAAAAAAACCAAAAGTGAATTACATGGATTTCATCTAAGTTTCTCTGTCTAAAAACATCCATAATTTTTGTCAGAAGTAATAGAAACATTTTGAACAAACTCTGGCTTAAAAATGAGGTGTGCTTTCCTCAATTCAAAATCCATGTATTTTCTCAGTACTTTGGCCAAAATTTCCCTCCTTCTACACAGTGCTACAAATGTACTGTATTCTATGTGTCTACTGCCTTGTGCTGCAAGGGAGGCTGAAGTCTAATAATGCAGTATGTAGAAGAGGATTTGAACTGGATTTGCTCATGCCAATTGAAGACATCCATTTCTCTGTGATGGAAGATGACTTTGGTGTGAGGTATACGGGAGAGTGGGAGTGTGAATTGAACAGACATACACCAATGGGGGTGGTGGCCTTTCTGGCTACCCCTAGACTGAGCTGAGCAACCTGGAGCACACTCCCAACAGCAAGTACCTACTCACACCTGCCTCCAGACCCCATATAGCCCCACAGTGGGGATGTCAGTACCTTTCAAGGAAGATCCAGGCCATTCTGTTTATCCAAATTAGCCAAGTAGTAGCACTGTGAGGGTAGATGGGTAAAGGTGATGGCCTACCCATACCACAAGGATGCTCAGGCACAATGCAGGGTTTTTCCCTTCAAGCATCTACTGTTGAGAGCAATCCAAGAGGTCAGTGGTAGGAACAGGCAGCAAACATGGATTAAAACCAGCTGGTACTTTGTTTTCCTTACCTCAGTGTAGGCAGCATCAGTGGTGATTAGAGAAGGAGGATGGCAGGTGAAGAGAGACAAGGCAATGGTGGGGACCCAAAGAGCCTGTATGAGAGGAGGATGATATTTATGGGAGCAGAAAGGCAGCAGAAAATTGCTAGCAAAAGCCATTTCCACTAAGTTCATCAAACACTTTTTATCAGGATAGTCTCTCAACTTGTGTCTAAGCATACACCCCAACACATTGGTAGAGGCAGGTGTTTCTCCAAGCAGAGCAGGAACATGACCAGAAATATCTTCAAAGGATTGATGCCTGTTTTGCTCCTTCTGTTGCAGCCTGTGGAAATAAGGTTGACCCTGTGTATGAAACTCTCCGCTTTGGGACTTCCTTAGCTCAGAAAACCAAAAAGGGCAGTTCTGGAAGTGGGTCTGACTCTCCCAACAGAAACTCTGTAAGTATCCCACATCTTTCTTCCATTTTCTTTGTGGAGGAGCATCATTCACAGGAGTTTGTATCAGAGTTCATAAAACTTGTATTTCAAACTGTAAAGAAAAATAAAATCTCACTCTCAGCTTCCAAAAATGAGACCAGAAAATGTATTGGTTTTGCAAACTTGGGTTTTAAGTATCTTTTAGATGACTCTTGAGAAAAAGAGAAAAATACAAATTAAATTAATAATCTTCTTTTACTGGGTTGGAAAAAGAAATTCTATTCTTTTGATTTTGCATATCTGTGTAAAAGTGGAACAGAGATATTTAACTGTCATGCTGGAGCAGACGCATCCTGCCTCTTGGTGGTGGTGGGCATTTACCCTTCATACAGGTGATAGCGATAGGTTGGAGTCCTCAGGGCCTAGATTTAAAAGTACAAGCTCCACACTACAAGCACAGCCAAAATTAAACCACTGCTACTGCAACAAGGCAATGGACTGGCACCTCCACCCCTGCCCGGTGTAGATCCAGGAGGGAGGCATCACAGAGTTGGGCTCCTCTCCCCAAACCCCAAATACAGGCAGGTGTGCTGAACTTCTTGTATCCAGACAGGGAGATGTTCACTTTCACATTAATCCTTGTCATTCACTCTCTCCTATCATGACAGTCACTTCTTCAGGACCATGGCAGAAGAGCTGGAGAAGGAGGACAAGGGAAACGATAGTTCCCTTAGCCTTGTCTTTGCTAAATCCATACCTAACTCAACAATAACACCAATTTCTTCCTCACAGAAATGGTTATTTCAACAGTATTGGGACCCATGAGATCAGGAGCTCATGCGTGGTGTTGAAAGAACGTTTCATACCCTCTCACCTCTCATAAACAGGCACTTAAGCCTGTGTTTGAGGCTCTCTTTTTTCCCAAGAAATCCTCCTTACTCCTCCCCTCGCCCCCCACAAAATAAATCACACCTGAATACACTGGAGGCTAAAGCTGATTGTCATGTCTAAAAATCAGACCCACATTATCTGACAGTCTTTCCTGCACTCACCTCAGAATAAAAATCACCATGCACAGAGACATGATGAGACTTGGTCTCCAGGCTTCAGAGCAAATACTTACATGTTTATTTTAAAGTTGTGCTAAAATCTGTTTGTGTTTGGTACAACATTTCCCTGGCACTTAAATGCATGGTCACTCACATGGCTGAACTGTAACCTCAGGTGATATAGGTGGCCTCTAAACAGGCATTCATTTGTGTCAGATGGGAAAGAAGACAGACAAATTTAAACAAGAACTAAGTGAAATCTGCAAGGGAGTTATTAAAGGACATGTCCTCTATCCACCCTTGTTTGTGCCTGAAAAGGAATTTGGTAATTTCCAGTCTTTTTTAAAACCCAAAGTGACTCTACCACCTGTCGCATTGTGATTACAGTTCTTTCTTTCAATTATTTAATTTACTTTGAAACAGAAGTTCTACAAATGTAATTATTGCTTTCTAAATCAATAAAGCATTATGTTGAATTATGAATGACAACTCAAGCATAGAAATCACGAATGCTGTGTCAGCTTGCCCTAGGGAGCTGATCATAACTAGGTGGGATGTGGGTGTAGAATGAGGAACACAAGTTCATTATGGGAATTTCTCCAGGGTATTGAGGCTGAGAGAGAATATAACATGTGTCAGCATACAGAAAATAGAAAGCATTAGAGAACTGAATAAACAGATACGTGAAACCATAACTTCTGCCAGTGCAAGCCTGTGGATTGAGCCAAGGATAAAAACCAGGGGCAGAGACAACCCTGATCCAAACGATGAGGCCATGGAGCTTTACAACTGTGATGTGTGACCCAGGAGCAGGCACTGACCAGTGACCAGAGCAGGGACGTGACACAGAGCCCTTAGAGCCCAGGTAAAAATGACACTAGAGCATGTGAGCTAGCAGCACATGTGCAGTTAATAACGCATAGGGACTAAGATTTTTTCCCCACTGGTCCTCACTTCTGTGCTGCTCTGCTCCTCTCAAAGCAGGAGCAGCAATGCAGCTGTCAGGCTCACAGCAGCACTGAGGCTTTGTGGCTGGGCTGTGCCCCACCCCTGGGAGCTGGGGAGTTCTTTGAGGTTCTGCCATGTGAGGAAACCAGGGTCACCAGGGACATGGTGATACCTGGGATCCTACTGCACCTCACAGGTGGTGTCCAAGCTGTCAAGGGCTTGCTCTGGGTCAGAGAGGCATAGCTGCTCCTGCTGAAGTTAGTTAAAAGCAAAGGCGACTAGCCTAGGAGCCGTGCCCTGCCTCTACATCCATGAAGCTTCCAGGATTGCAGTTCATGTCTCTGCACAGAGTAGTGATAACCGTCTTGCTCTGAACTACGCAAGATATTTTTAACATGACTGAGCAGTGTGGATGCAACCACCGTGTTTTTTCAGCCCGGATTCTGCATTACCCATAAAAGAAAGTGGCCATATGCTCCAGATTTACTACCTACTGCTTCCTTCAAAAATGTGCTTCTGCAACCCACATTTATATAGAAAGTCACTCAAGGTGATGTAAATGTGATTCCAGTTCTTGTTAGTGTTTTGTGGATCAGCTCCTCTCAAAAACAGCTTTGTACCTCTATAATTTCTGTTAGACCATTTTCACATAGCTCTTGACTGAAAAGTCATTAAAGGTAAATGAGGTTACTTCAGGAGGTTTTGGATGAGGTATATGCTGAAAAGACAGTCACTGCACATCCCATATGCAGTAGTACCCAATAGAATATGAAGGTAATCAGCAATTACGAAGCTAGTCTATGAAGATTGAGGAACATGCCATAGCAATGAGCTGAAAAATAGCTGGGACTTACTATTTCAACAAAGCCAGTCTTTCCCTTCCCCACCCAGCAAGCAGAAATCCCTAGACATGCTCTACACTGGCTCCATGTTAGCATTGCTATTGCAGTGCCTTCTTATCCATTTGTGCAAGATGCAAGACAAGCATGAAATGCTGCGAAAGGCGGAGTCTAAAACCAAAGCATAACAGAGCAATAAAGTAGAATGCTCTTAAAATAGCAATGGAAACAAGATAACTGCAAGATACCTGTGGCGTAAGTCTACTTTTAACCTCTTTGTTCATCAGTATCCTTGGATGGAGAAGTAGCTAGAAAAGTACTAGATAGGGGGAATAAAATTGTGAAAGTACTTTCTAAAAAAAGCTTTGTTGTCAACACTAGTAAAAGGAAAAAACCTATACAAATCTGTAAAGCAATTCAGATTTTGTGCTCCCTGAACAAAGGCAGCGAATGTTCCTCGTTTGGCTTTTCTTCCTATAATGCAGGCAAAGGTCTGTAAAGCAATGGACAGAGATATGTGTACAGTATAATTCTAGAGTGTCATGGAATAATTAAGTTAAATCCTTCCGTGTGCCTTAAAATCCTGTTAACAAAAAATAACTAAAGGTTAGGAGCATATAAGAATTTACAGTTCTTCAGGTTAGAGAGAGCACCTGACTCAAGTTCAATGTTTAGGTTTTTTATGGTTATAAAAGACGTTTTACCCAAAAGAAGTCACGTGTGGAGAGTTCAGAAACTGAAGCTCCATAAGGTCAGATTCAGACAGAGTTGTTTGGAGTAGCTCCTGGTTCCTGTTGGGCTATATATGGAGAAGCCAACTACCCAACCAAGGAATCCAGTGCTTTACGCAGAGTATGCTTCTGAGGCTTGAGATTATGTCACCCCACATTTTCGTACACTCTAGAACAATGGGTCCCTAATCATGAATGACGTTAATATGGTACAAATAAGAAATGATAGTAATTCTAATAACAACATTTGGGTTTCATTTTTCCCTAACCATACCAGCCAGATGACTGTTTAAAAAGAAAGTGAGGGCAGATATTTAAAGACTGGTTTCACCAACTCCATCACATTCCAGCTCCTTCTTTCACAGCATGTTAACAGAATTAAAATCACCCTTACATTACAGTTATTTTACTGAATAATGTATTCAGGGTTAATAAATTAATAGTCAATAGTTTCAATTAATGTCCAGTCTCCGTGGTAGGTAGATATTTAGTATACCTGCAGGATCTACAAATTCCCCCAAGCCCCTTTTATTTTATACAGAGAACCACATTGTTTAACATAACCTTTTGTTCCTTAACTTTCTCTTCACTTTATACTGCAGAAATCTTTTGTACTTCAGACTGGAAACTTGGTCTGGAGTTCTCTCTGGGCTTTCACTGCTCCCTGTGAAGTAGGTATTTGTTGTGCATCACCAGAAACAATGTTTTCTGCAATCCCATTAGGCTGACTTGCTCTGCTCTGATAGCACCCAAGTACTACATTCCCCAAAGGTTCTTGTGTGGTCTTATTTCACCTCATCGCTCACTTTTTCTGGCTTATCCCACCTCATTTGCTCTTTCTGTCTCTGCAGACAGCTGACCTGGCAGAAGTTCCTGAGGAAGGCGATAGCTCTGCAGGCACCCTTGACATAAGCAGGAAACGCAGCAACAGCGGTGAGTGCTGCCAGGCCAAGATAGCATCTTCAGATGTATAGGCCTGTGTACAACCTATTTCAGATGGTTTTTTATGGCATGACCGTGTTTTACAGAATCACAGAATGGTAGGGGTTGGAAGGGACCTCTGGAGATCATCTCGTCCAACCCCCTGCTCGAGCAGATACACCTAGAGCAGAGTGCACAGGACCGCGTCCAGGCAGGTTTTGAATATTTCCAGAGAAGGAGACTCCACAACCTCTCTGGGCAG
This sequence comes from Fregata magnificens, assembly GCA_013389945.1. NCBI lineage: Eukaryota > Metazoa > Chordata > Aves > Suliformes > Fregatidae > Fregata > Fregata magnificens. The sequence continues at coordinate 223,935 of WAAD01010428.1, read as the reverse complement.
CCTGTTCCAGTGCTCTGTCACCCTCACAGTAAAGAAGTTTTTTCTCATATTCAGGTGGAACTTCCTGTGTTGCGATTTGTGCCCATTGCCCCTTGTCCTATTGTTGGGAACCACTGAAAAGAGTCTGGCCCCATCCTCTTGACACCCACCCTTTAGATATTTATGAGCATTGATAAGATCACCCCCTCGGTCTTCTCTTCTCCAGGCTGAACAAACCCAGGTCTCTCTGCCTTTCCTCATAAGAGAGATGCTCCAGTCCCCTGATCCAGTCCCCTGTTTTAGCAGCATTCTGCTTTTCACAGTGGGAGATGAGTTGGGCATGTAGTTCATGCAAGAATTTGGGGAATGCTTTTTGCCATTCAGATGAAAACCAAGCCACCAGTTTTCTTCGTTTGTTGTGTCCAGACCTGACACTGGACAAGGTTCAGGTCCATTCCATATCTCCTACGCTTCATGAACATGACTGTAGACTAATCACCTAATGTTCTTCGGTTCCACATTGACAGAGTGGAACAAAAATAATACTTCCTTTCTCTTCCATATGTTTGACTTGTCTACATGTCTCTATATACCATAATCTCTTTGGGACAGGAAATGAATCATATAATATCCATATATCTGTAAAATATCCAACACAATGAATCCTGATTATAATTGCAGCTTCTCAGTACAACTATAGTATGTGCCCAGTAATATTAATAGCCTGCTTGCAGTACAAGAGTAATGTTTTTACAGCATTGGTATAATGGGATTTTGAGACCATCACACCAATCGAGAGCTTAGTAATGAAATCTCAGCCACTAAGTATGATGTTTGTGACCTTGTTCTTGAATTCAGTCATGGTGAGGGAAGTAATAAGTACAAAGGGGTTTGGAGCACTAAGCAAAACTTCAGGCCTAAGCCATCAGAGCAACTTCTCTAACAGCACCTGAAGGCTGCTTTGCTGAATCTTGCATGAGATGTACAGGACAAAAATAAATCACAGTGAGCATAGTTTTCTTCTGTTAGACCCCCAGTGCTCCTTACATGCTGCAAGCAATTCATGTAGGTGAAATGCCAACTTCAGCTGTCCATTCCCATTTTATGCTACCTCTTTATTCCTTTCCTCCCCTCCTGGTCCTGTCACTTCTCACTGTGTTCAGTCATTTCCTCCCTCTCATTCTGAGAACATCCCATCTATGTTATCTGCTTTCTCCTGACAATTTATTTAGGTTTTCTGTCTTGCAAGTGCGAGTTGTCCTGACCTGGTTAAAGATAAAGAATTCAGTCTGCTTCACATTGTTTAATCCTGCCCACCTGAGATTAATTTGGCCTTGTTTGAGTTTTCAGATAACTTTTTATTTCACTGTCAGTCAGTAGTTTCGTTTCTGAAACCCAAAGAAACTTTTCTCTCTGAGATCTGCATTCACTGAATGCACTGAGAGGCATTCAAGGAACTTACTGAAAGATATTAGTTTAAAAACTCAGCATGTGTCAAACCTCCAAATAACTTCTGCGGCACATTAACGATTCCTTTGATCAGCACTGGCTTTCTTACAATCCATCCTTCAGAGGCTCAGGGTATAAATTATGCATCAGTCACTCCAAAAATTTCCCCTTGGTAGATTTTTAATAAACTGCCTGCACTGTTTGCACAAGCTATGGAAACGGTAAAACCCTTTTCAGACTGTAAAAATCCCTGGGTTTTTCTGTTTTCATTTTTTTTGTGTGTGTGTGTGTGGCTGTGGCTGCTGCTGCTAGGGCAAACAAATATGAAAATCAATGGATTTCTGTTGTGTGGACATGTGAACTACATACCTCTATGGCCTTCAGATTCAAATGCCTCCTAGTAATATCCAGAGACCATGAGCTAAACAGAGATTAAAAATTTAACAAAGTAAATTCAAAATGCTGTTACAGGGTGATTCACCGCTCCTTCTACCTCAGTTGTCCACTGCTTCTTTAGCAGGCAGTTCCACATGAATGCCTTGATGAATCAGGTCCATTCCAATTCTTTTTTTTTTTTTTTTTCTATTAAAAAACTGTCTTCTGCAAATAAGATTTTAGGAAAATATAGGTTTGAGACTCTTTGCTTAAACGGATACAGCAGAAAAGACAGAGCCTGCAGAAGGGTGAAAGGACCCAGCACACGTGTGGCCGTGTAATTGCTCCTATAGACTCCTGTGACAACAGCTTCAAGGGAAGATTATTTCATTCAGGCCCTGGCATACATACTATGAAACAAAGCTTCCTAGTTTACAGCTGTAGGATGGCATACCTAATTTCCAGCCCTTCAGACTCCTCTAAGCCAGTTATACTCCTTCACTGCTGTGAATTGCCATCCATAACAGAAGTCCCACGAACCAAAATGTACTTTAAGTGACATGTATGAACCTGTTATCAATAGGGATTTGAGGACTTCCCCCTCGAGTCAAATATAGGATGTCCTGCCTGCAAACCCAGGTTTGGTGAGCACTTCTCAGCAAACACAAGGATGCAGTCCAGCTCTCTCCCCACCTCCTAGGTCAGCTCCACAGCTCACGAGGCTGTACATTAGTAACTTGGCTTTATTTTCTGTCACCAGGCAGAAACTACTCCAAACATGCTGCTGAAGTACTTCCACTTTGTCTGGCGAATGGCTTTTTGCAAGTCCGAAATGCTCCTTGTTACCCAATTCATTATTCACCAGAACTTTTTCTATTTGCCTCCCTAACTCCTTTTCCTCTGGACACAAAAAACAAAGCATAGTAATTTGAGTAGGACTTAAACATTGCCAGATTGTAATGGTAGCATTTTACATCCCTTTATACTGATGTCAGATATACATATACCCCTATACTAGAAGATACAGGAAATTAGTTTTATTTTTAAGGTTTTCCCTCTGGTACTCATGACAGTTTGCAGGGTCAGAGTCCCTTTACAACAGGACTTGGTGAGGAGCACAGTGAGGCCCCCTGCTCAGCTGCAGTTGGACCACCTGGACACTACTTGGGACATTTTCAGGTTAAATGCTGCAGGTATCAGCTCACATGCTGTCTTCACATTCACAAGTTGGACTTTATGACTACAATATTTTCTTACATTTTGTCAGAGAACATGTGCTTGTGTGTGCTCCTGGTGTGTGTCACTTTGGACAAAATCTTTCTTATGCATGCTGTGGCTGCTGTTTTAGCTATCTCTGTTACAAGAACACTACATTTTTTCAATGTCTGAGTGCAACTCTGTACTATCAAGAAACCTTACTATTTCAGTCATAAACCTTCTTCAAAGACTCTTTGTTTGGTTGTCATTTACAATGTAGAATAGCCACAGAAATATGTGTTAATGGAAGAAAGGGTGAGCAAGTGAAAGAGTAGAGCGGGAAAGAAATTCAACCGTTTGGTGTTCCCTGGCACCTTCTTTCCCCAGAACACATGTAACTGTATCACAGAGAAACAAAGAGCAAATGCAGTCAATCAGCCTGCTACTTATTACCATTTTGGAGATTTCCAAATTGTTAGAGACTACAAAATCCAGCTTCTGCTCAAAATACCTGCAGAGGTAAATGGTGGGAGAAGATGCTGATGGTTCCAGCTGCTCAAAGACTCCAACTATTAAAATCATACTCAGACTTTATTCAGAAGCAAGAAACACAAGGGAATTCTTAAAATGCAAAGGGGGAATTCAGTCAATGTAATAAAGCCACTGTGGTTTTTCTAGGGAGATAACTGAGGACAAGCATCAGTCAGCTAATGAAGCAATTGCAGTAGAGGGTAACTGATTAGGTATGTTAAGTCGAAATCTACAGGAAGGTCTTAAAGGAGGATTCGGGAAATAGGCCCATCAGTCTTACTTCAGTCCCTGGGAAAGTTATGGAATGCATCCTCCCGGGGGCTATCACAAGTCAAATGAAGCACGTGATTGGGAAAAGCCAGCATGGGTTCACCAAGGGCAAATAGTGCTTGGCAAATCTGATTGTCTTCTACGACAAAGTAACCTGCTCAGTTGATATGGGGTGAAGCGGAGCACATTGTCTACCTGGATTTCTCCAAGGCTTTCGACACAATTTCCCACAGCCTCCTCCTAGAGAAACTGGTGTGTTACAGTCTGGACAAGTGGTCTATGCGGTGGGAGCTGGCTGACAGGCTGCACCCAGAGGGTGGTGGTAAATAACTCCTTTTCAAACTGGCAACCTGTCACAAGTGGGGTCCCCCAGGGATCAATATTGGGCCCAATGCTGTTTAATATCTTCATAAGTGATCTGGATGATGGGATCAAGTGTACCCTGATGAAGTTTGCTTATGATACCAAACTGAGTGGGGAAGTGGACACTTCGGAAGGGAGAGCCACCCTGGCAGGAAGACCTGGATGGGCTGGAAGAGTGTGCTAACAAGAACCTTATGAAGTTCAACAAGGACAAGTGTAAGGTTTTGCACCTGGGGAAACATAATCCAGGAGTGCAGCACAGGCTGGGATCTACCTGGCTGGAGAGCAGCTCTGTGGAAAGGGACCTGGGGGTCCTGGTGGACAACAAGCTCAATATGAGCTAACAGTGTGCTACTGCGGCAAAGAAAGCCAACAGGATGCTGGGTTGCATCAACAAGGACATCACCAGCAGAGTTAAAGAAGTCATTATCCCACTCTACTCAGCGCTTGTCAGGCCACGCCTGGAATACTGTGTTCAGTTTTGGTCCCTGTTATACAAAAAAGATGTGGACAGGCTGGAGAGAGTCCAGAGAAGGGCCACAAAGATGATCAAAGGACTGGGAAGCCTGCCATACAAGGCAAGGCTGACAACTGGGTTTGTTCAGCCTTCAGAAAAGAAGGCTTAGGGCAGACCTTATCACCATGTTCCAGTATTTAAAGGGTGGCTACAAAGATGATGGAGACTCCCTTTTTACAAGGAGTCACATGGAAAAGACGAGGGGTAATGGGTACAAGTTACTCCAGGGGAGATTCCGATTGGACACAAGAGGAAAATTTTTCACAATGAGAGCAATCAGCCATTGGAATAATCTCTCCAGGGAAGTGGTGGATTCCCCAACATTGGACACTTTTAAGACTCAATTGGACAGGGTGCTGGGCCATCTTATCTAGATCGTGCTTTTGCCAAGAAAGGTTGGACCAGATGATCCTTGAGGTCCCTTCCAACCTGGTATTCTATGATTCTATGATTAGGTATTGTGACCGCTGTCTTATTCTGTGAGTTTCTGATTTAGTAACTTTGAAGCAAATTTTCACATGTACAGGTCTCAGATAACCCATCCCAATTTGAAAGCAATTCAGGTACCTCCTATAAAATCAGAGAGAGGCAGCATGCCCAGTGCCTCCCGGGCGGGGACTACTGGAGAGAGAGATCAAAGAAGGCTATCAAACATTTAGAGATAGAGGGTCAAAGAGGGGGAAGAAGGGGTTTTGCACGCAAACTTCCTGCAAAATTGTTCATATATGGTCATCAGGTTTTGCAGGTGCTTTTAAACAGAAATACTGCTTGTCCTAAACATGAAAATACAGCATTCAGTGTGAGGAAAAGGCCGCTGGACTTTAAATAGTAATGCAGTTAGGGGACCTAGGTTCTATTCCCAGTGCTGTACTTGTGTATATTCATCTGATCAAAATGGTTTATTTGTTATGATTGTAAATTCTTTAGGATAGATATTGTTTTGTGCCATGTGCCAGTGGTATACGTCGTTTTGTTGGGGGTGTAGAAGGGTTCAGAGGAGAGCACAAGGGATCAAAGAAAGTCAGGGGGAAAGCGAAGAGATTAACAAAGTAAAAGTGATCCTATTGAGGTGAAGAGTCTTAAACTACTCCTAAAATGACATGTGTTTCCTTTATTTCAGTGTTTACATACTCCGAAAATGGCACAGAACACTTTGGAGAAGAACCAAAAACTATACATTCCCCGGTATGGGCACAAATTTTGTGAGAATGCAATAGGAATGTGATGTCATATAAAAGGCTTGTTTTTATGGATAGCTGAGGACCTTGAGTAGGTCTGCTGGGGCACTATTCTGGAGAAGCATCAATATCTGACTGTCCTGTTCTTATACCATTTCTGGGTCACTGGCCACGGTTGGAAGCAATATACAGGACTGTATGGCTCTTTGGTTTACCTGTTATGGTCCCTTTTATGTTCTTCTGTTCATTACAAATCGATATTGTGAACACAAAAGATCCAGTGGGGAGGCCATGTCATTACAATAGAACTGCAGTAATGTAAAAATCACAAATTTGATTTGAAAAATTATTTGGGGTTTGTTTTAGGTGCTCTTTTTTCTCCGGATTACCAGTGGAGAAAGGGAGGAGAGAGCCAGTCTTCTCTGTGGGAAGCCCAGTGCGAGCAGCTTTCTGTTTAAGAAAGTGATTTCCCCACCCTGTTTTTTGGACCTGTGCACTGTGCAACTCTAGCTCCATCCGTAACGAGGACTTTACAGTAGACACCTTTTATAATGCCAGTAATACACTGCTGGGCTCATAAGAGTCATACATCAACAGAGAGCAAAAGGCAGACTCATTTTTAAGATCTCAACCAAAAGACCAACTTGTGCACATTTCTGCTTGTGTTCTTTGGAAGCCTGGAATTTGATCTTGGGGTTCAAAGAATCTTATTTCTAAACGAAGATACTTACTGCCTTAGTGGCTCGCAGTGTATCTGGGCCATAGTCCTCCAAGCTGTGAAAGCAATGAGATGATTCCAGCTAATTTCTTGGAAGGTCAGGAGCTGGTTCCTCAGTCTCTAACAAAGCGAACCAAATTCCTCCACAGGACAGATATTTACATTTTCTCTTTCTCTTTTTTTTTAAAGGGACCATTTTATAAAAGCACGTTACAAATGAACACCTATGTTGCCTTGTACAAATTTGTACCACAAGAAAATGAAGACTTGGAGATGAGGTAAAGCCCCAAAGTATTTATTAGGTGATTTGACCCAAGCAAACTGAGGCTCATATGGCTGTATATGACTTCAAGGGAGGGAAGGTTCATTCTGACATTTGTACTAAAATTTTTTTATAGAGGTATCCACTTGTAGATACAAAGATATTCTCACAGATAAAAAGCTGGTGACCAAGTTTTTTGGCAAGGACATAATGGATAAAAAGTTTCAAAAATGCTTATGTCACTTTAGGAGCAAGATGGCTTTCAACTAGAAAATATTCAGTTTTCAGTTGCTTTGTTTTTTCAACCAGAAGTTTTCAACTGGGAATTCCTCACCAGCTCTCTTGCTAATGCTGAACATTTTACCAGTCCTGTTTCATTTTCCCTCACATTCAGATTATGTCTGAGAAAAGAGAACAATGTCTAGCTGCTGGATGGCAATGTTTTCACATGAGAAAGATGCATTCTGATCTTGCAAAATAACCTTGTTAATTGTAATTTTTAACACTTGCTTCCTCAGTTCTGCATCAGTTGCTAACACTGCAAGGTCTAATCCAAGCCCACTGAAGTGAAAGGGCATCTTTTCTTTTAGTGCAATTAGTTTGACCCATGCTACTCACATTTTGCATAGTCTTGCTAGAGCTCTTGTCATGGAATATGTTAACTCTCTTCAAGGCATCCCCTACATCAGAATAATCGTGCACTTGCCACAGAATTTAGGGAATTGCCAGAGAAATGCCCCTCTCGTCAAGCATCTCCTTCACTGAAAGCCTTTTTCCTGTTCCCAGCTGTGCCTTCTCATCGCTCTGGAACTAATGAGTGGGATGTAAGGCAGAAATTACAAGCTTCCGTATCATTCTGCTTTGCTGGCATTTCCTGATCATTATTTTAGGAATGTCATCTCTTCAGGAAATAACCACAGTGTATGGTGACCCTTAGTGCAACTTCCCAGCTATTCTGCTTGAGGGATTCCACTTTGCATCCTGCTCCTTTAGGGGTGTATTCCAGCTTGTGCCTTTGTTCCATGAAGAGGAACACCACTCAGACAAGCCAGCACTGGACTACCATCCTCATCAAGACATAGCAAGCCAGAAAACACATCATTCTCCGAAATTCTCCTGTCCCTCATATTAGGGGGAAAAACAACCTGTGGTCTGCAACCTGGACTGTCATGACTAACAGGGTCTTTCCAGAGACACCAGCCAAGTTTTAGACTAGTGTTACTCAGCTACAGCAGCGTTGCTTGTCCCATGGCCAGAAATTCAGTAATATATGGGTTAACACTCTTTCATAAGGGATGCCAGACAGCTAGTAATGTTGTCTGGTCATTGCAGAGCCAGGCAGGATTCAGCTCAGTTGCATGAATTTTCATTTAACATACTTGAGTGGCTGGAGATGGGTTCAGCATAGCAATGTTGTCAAGACTGACAAGCACTATCCTGGGAACCCAAGTTAGGGACCAGCCAGACACTGATCAGCCCTAACATAATGCAGGCAAGTAGCAGGGGAAGGAGCTGAGCTGGGAAGAAGAGTTAGGGGAGATTTCTGAAGATCTCAGCTCACCTCTGAGGGGATGCAATGGGTGGCAGATTACTGCAGCAGAGAGGTGCCAGCCCTGATTTCAGCAGCAATTAGTACTTGCCACAACCTTGATTTCTTTCTCAACAACAGGAGCAGCCAGTCAGGTTTTCCAAAGCTCTGGCATAAGTAAAGTAGGAAATTCCAGTAATATGCTTATTCTAAGAGATGGCCTTATTTTACGGTAAGTAGAGAGTCCTGGAGACAGGCAACCCCAGGTTTCACACACTGCAATGAATAGAATAGAATAGAATAGAATAGAATAGAATAGAATAGAATATTTGGAAGGGACCTACAATGATCATCAGTGGTTGCCTGGCCACTTCAGGGCTGATGAGCGCCTATCTTGCCACCTACTGAAGTCTAGAGCACTGATGTAGAGCAGACAACTTATCCAGGGTTGTGATTTACAGAAGAAAAAGATGAGACCTGAGAGTGATTTCAACCAGTAGTAAACACCAAGCAAGTTGCCCCCTTTCAGGGATTAGCAGCCTAAATCTAGGAAGCAAGAGTAACATAAGTCCAGTTGGGACTTCTATTTTGAATCTTTTTTGGAGATTAGAGATATCTACGTTAGCCCTGTGCTAAAAAATATCAGAAAGCAAAATCTGCAGGTCTTGCATCTGAAAACCTCAGTGCTCAGACCACTGACATGGAGAGACTTTAGGTTCAGTTGCCATCTTTCTCTGACAGCCAAATAAATTTATATTTTCTAAGTTATTTTTCTAACGACCAGGCTGAAGGGTATTTGGAGGATGGGGCTTTCTAAATCCTTCTTATTGAAAGAATTATTCCTTGCAGTGTAAGGGCTCCAATGGTGTTATAACCTATTCACTTTGAAGTGGCAAGATGGGCTCCCTCAAAACTTCTTTAAGTGTTTTATATTAAATATTAACTGGAATAAGGGACTCAGAAGTCCTTTCCCATGGAAGAAATCTTTTATCACTGGGATACCAAGTTGTCCTTTTTCCCTAGCTTCCTTTCTCACCGTAGCAACATTTAATTATTCCAAACACTTTAGATCAGCTTCCAGAAGAGGGCTTGAGGAAAATCCTACCCTGTTGCCCTATTGAAAGCACCTTTCTGTGAAAGCTGGAAAACTCTGGTTCAGATTGCGCAGTGTTAGAAGACTAAATGCCTGTTTCTCCAGTTGTCAGCAGCAATGATAACCACTGGGCAAGTGGACCAAAAAGGCCCAGCACCACCCCCACCTCCACCTGCATCCTAGACAGGTCCACGGCTTCTATGTGTGCTCTGACAGAGCCCGTTAAATTGGACCCATTATCCATCACATGCTCCAGACGCATTTGCAAGCTCTTGCGCTGATACTTCAACAATACAGTAAGCCTAACAGGGAATGCAAGGAAAGCTGAAGGGGTCAACTATTAATTTTATTAAGATCAAAGAAATGCCTCTTATCAAGCAGACAGAGCTTTCTGAGGTTAATCAGTTTGGAATATGGGCTGCCACTTGCTTTCTACAATGCAGCACTATTGTAATTACATAATAACGTTGATGAAGTGCCACCCGTGAGGGGAAGGAGGTCAAATAACTGTTCAACTACCTGCATAAAATCAGCTCAGCACATTTCGCTATTAGCGTTTCTAGCCAAATTATTCTCCTAGCTCTGCTTTGGAACTAGTCAGCTGGATGCTGATACTTAGCAATTACAACCCTGCAGCACACATTATAAAGGTAAATAAGTCCCATTCAAATCAAAAAGACATTCCTGGGCAGAATTATATCCCTGCTGACTAATTGCCTTTGTCAGTTAAATAGAACTATTTTCCTGCTGCCTCTCTTCTGCAATCACAGCTTGAAAACACAGATGATAAAGTGGTGTGTCCCAACAATGTGAAATGTCTTGAAGTAACAAGACAATGCCTGTAACAAATACGGACTGTATTCTAAACAGTTTCTTATTAAACAGGAAGCAAAAATTCCAGTTCACAGATGTTGTCTTAAACTGAAGATGTAGCCCCAATATACAGAGGCTCTCTTTCTACATTACCATGTGTGATTGAATAAAACCTTGCTGCCTCATTGAGTCTATCTGCAGGGAATGCTCAGATAAAATGACCAAGGAAGGACCACCTTCCTATCAGAAGGTAATTGTGGAAGCTGACGCAACATAACAATTAAGAGTCATCTTAACTACTATTCCTCTTCTAATTGCAGGCCAGGGGATATGATCACTCTTCTGGAAGACTCCAATGAAGACTGGTGGAAGGTATGTGCTAAATATTTTATATCTCTCTGTTTTCTTTCCAAAGGGAAAAATATGTTTTCAATACTGAACTTGTATTAAAGCTACTAGTGTTAACAACCTTCTTCTTTCAATATGTTTTCTCCACAGGGGAAAATTGATGACAGAACTGGATTTTTTCCTGCTAACTTCGTTCAAAGAGTGCAACACGATGAGAAGATTTACAGGTGTATCAGGACATTCATTGGCTGCAAGGAACAGGGACAGATAACTCTGAAAGAGAACCAAGTAAGTTCCCCTGTGCCGGATCCCCACCAGACTTTAGCACCCAGCAGTCTGACGAATGACTGGAGAGAAGGTAGTGCAAGATCAGCACAGGCAGACGCTGTTCACTGCAATTTTACAACAAAATTTATTATTTGTATGGTAATAGTGTCTAGTAGCCAGTTAAGAGCAGTGTTGGTGTTGTGCAAGCGCATACCCCCTGCCTAACATATCCTAAATTTTCAGTCTCACAGACGTTCATAAAGATACTTTACATATCATGCACTCTCCTACTGACTTCAGAGGGACAGCTTGAAGAAAACACATTCTTAGAGGTAGACGTTGTGTGCCGGAAAAATGGTCCGGTTTTCTCCTCACTATTAGAGCTAATCCAATAAAAGACAGTGGCTCCCTCCCCAGACCTTACCTTGCCTAAAGATCTAAACCCAGCTCATTGTTTTGGCTTCAACAGGAGCAGAGTTAAGACAGCACCAAACCAGCCTGTAAATCTTAAATTTAACTCTTATTCACCAGTTGCAAAGTATCTTTAATCATTAATTGCTTGTGTCACCACTTACGCACCCTCTCTACAGGCTGTAATTTGTTCTAAACTAGAAATGCTGCTGTGAGTTCAAGTACACCACGTACAGTGAAGACTCGCAGGGTCCATTCACCCCGGTGTACTTTCAGCAGCTCCTTCTACTTTGTGTCATTCAAGTGGGTTCACAAGGCGAAAGCCATGGCTGCCATTATGGAGTGTGTCTATGATCTGAATTTAAACATGATTTTAAATTTTTACCAGACATTTAATACATCCAAGTGTCAAGTCTGGTGATTCTGGGGTATAAATGCTTGCTGAGGTAAAGTGAGAGAAAGATAGGGCTCAAAACCTACATTAAGGGAGAGGTTTGTGGCATAAGCTCATGTGAATAGGAGGAGCCCAGCTTCTTGTCTCATTTCTGATGAAACCACGGTTTCCAAGTGGACAGGTCTGGCAGCTTCATCTAAACAGAAGGACATCCTATTGTCCCTATTTCGTAATAGGTTCACAAGGGAGCTCGCAGTCAGGAGTTCGTCATCATCTCTGGTAGGGCAGGACGTAAAGAAAGGGATGAATCCATCCTGTCTGTCTACTACTTCCTCTTTTTTTGCAAACTTATTCAGCCCCATCTCAAACCCATGCAAAAGCTGAGGTTGAATGTGAATGCTGTCAAGTCCTCACTCCCCGTGGGAGAAGCTTCAGAAGAAGAAAGAAATAAATATTTGGTGTAAAACAGGGGGCAGAGATCAGACTGAACAAACACACGAATGCAGAGACATGAGAGGAAAGGAGTGGAGCCAACAGATCCCACTCCACCCTCGCACAAATTATGCAAAAAGGGGACATTCGAGTAGCTTCAAGGGCCATTTTGAGTAATTTCCAGGTGGGACAGTCACAGCGAGGCCATGAACACTCATCTGCTTCCCCCTGCACCCCTATGCAGGGTTTGAGCCCCCTATAATAGCCCCCCGTGAGAGGTGGCAGCCTGCACAGAGCCAACATGTAGCAGCATTATGGAGACAGGAGCACAAGGACTCCTGAACCCAGCTTGCGGGACATGTGCACACCATGGAGATCACTGCCTGAACGGCCCAGTTTTTTGTCTTTTTTTATCAGAACAACTTTGCCTTCACTGTGGAACAGCTCTGATTGATTGTGAAAAACATTTTAATTTTTATTGGGAATTTTTTAATTTCAAAATTGATTTTATAATTCCAAAGTCAATTTTCTTTCTTCTTTCTTTAGCCATTTCTCTTATTTTCTGTCCTTTATTTCCCCATTGTTTTCCGTGTGAAGCAGAGGGAGAGGTACAGTAGGGAGGACATAAAAAGAAAAAAAATCCTCTGAATGGGACTTCTGGGAAAAGTTTGTCTGAATTCTTTTTTTTGTTTTTTTTTTGTTCTATTTGGGGATTTCTGTGGGATGTAACCAGCCATTTTAGCTGTCTCTGCGCATAGTGTCCAGAGTTCTGTGAGCACAATATATGTACTACATGCAAAGCACTGGCTTGTTCCAGATTAGCAAGAAGGGGAGATTATTCGTTGCTACCAATTCCCGTCAAGTCTCACTTTAGATAGAAAAACTCATTAACTGGTCTAATAAATTCCTGTGACTATAGTATGGCAAATTGTCTCCATTTTACACTGTTAATTCACTGGGTCAAATTCTGCAGGGTCTAACAAGAGTCCAGAGCCATTCTGACAATGAAGGCAAGGAAGATATGCCAACAAGAAAACTTATCCAGTGACAGCAATATGAATTTTCAGTATATTGCTTGATACCATTCACAGTTCATACTGCAGGTCTCTATCCCCTTTGTGCCTTATGTGAATGTTCCCAGGTAGAGAGTCTACTCTTGTAAGGCAAAAGGCAATATATTGACATCAACAAAGCCACAAGAATACCTTAAGAAAAGCCATTTCAGGCAAGCAGAGATATTTTCAAAGATTGAAGCACAGTGGGTGAGGCTTTCTCTGGAATCACTTGCCAGTTTCATGCCCTGGGAATAACATTTTGAGCTTCAGCTTCATGCAAACCTTTCTGGCAAAGCCAATACTCAAGGAGAGGACTGAGGGAAAACCAACAAAATTTGCTCACCCATCTTGAGCAATATGCATGAGCTAGTCTTCACAAAGGGTCCCTTGAAAATTTCATTATGAAATATGAAACCCAGCCTGGGGAGAAAAAGTGTACTGCTTCAGAGACATCAACATCTTGGAGTTTAGGGTTCACTGACAGGTTTGTGGGTCCTGAAACAAATTCAGAGGACGACTGGGCACCACAGGGTTCCATCAGGAATCTGTAGGAGGGAGGCAGAATTAGCCCCTGACATCAGTAAAGGAAGATTATTAACAGGGAAACCCAAACCAGCCAATTTCTGTGGCTTTCCACTCTTTTAAGCCGACTCACACACCATACTGGCTGCATAATTTCCAACTCTGATTGATTGTACCGTCACTTGGATATATAAAGTTTTCTCCAGCCTGTAACTTCTGCTCTAGCCTACCCGAATTCATTACTACACATTATACAAATGCTTCTTTTCATGACTACAGGCTCTGATTTGACCTCTTTTCACAAAGGAAAAAGTCACCATTTTGAAAAGATATATCTAATATATCACCAATATTTGGAAAAGCATCTCTTAAAATGCCTCTAACATTTTTGATCATCCTTATTTTTAAAGAAGTCATAATAATCTACTGTTTGAATGTCTGTTTTTAGTCCTCTTATAATATCCTACTTAAATAAAGGAAATAACCTCTTTAAAAAAAAACTACTCACACCCTCCACTGGCAGCCTCTCTGACGTCTACAGTCACACTAATACAAACCACTTTAGAGCTGGACTTTTTGTGATTAAATAACACAATTGATTTTAAATTGCACAAGTGATCTTGTGCAATAGAAATGACCCCAAACCATGACATTTTTAACAAGACTGGCAATCAGAAACTCTCTGCCTCATCCAAATGTGGACTGTGAGTTTACATAAAGGTCAGTGCAATGGATCCATTTTGCAATGAATGTGTTTTATAAATGTCACTGATGTAAACTAGCCCTGTTACCAGAAGCATCTCCCAGCCAGCTTCTGTGGTGACTGCAAATGGGCCATGGCTGTTGTGATGGTCACAACCTCTGAACCAGAGCCGTCAGCCTTGCTGTCCCCTTGGCACCACAGCTCAGGGGACAAACTTCCCTCCTACCCCAACACCCAGTCACATGAATTTCAAAAAGAGTGACTTTTAGGCAGTGTATGTTAGCAGCTATGGGCTGATCTGATCCAGCCACCCCAGAGAGCGTGTCAATGGGCTTAAACAAATCCATGAGGTTAAGCTTAACAAGGCAGGATTGCAGCCCAGGTCTCCAGCCCCAGGAGATCCACCTGTCTCGAGTCTTCTTCTGATTAGTCTGGATGCTTTGTTGCTACCTGGTTTTTCACCTCACTGCCTAGGAATTACTTTATGTCCCCACATTTTTCATCCTGGGATACTCTAAAAGGAGCTGAACTTCTAGAGTGTGACTCAGCTGCCTTTGAAAATCAGTTGCATCACAGTGACTTATGCATTTGGACTGAACCACTTAAAACACAAACCCAGCACCAAAAGTGATGTTGCAGTTCTTCATGTGCTCCCCAGCTGTAACTGCTGCACATCACAGCTAGGCTTAAGGGGAAAAGGGTCTTTTTCCAACTGTCTCTGTTTCATTGACATCAGTCTTGCTGAACAGGGAGTGGTGTCCCCATTCATTCAGAGATACTGAGTGGCACACAAGTTTTGCAAGAGTCCAAAACATGGGCACAGCCCATTATGTTTAGTCCAGGTCATCTTTAAACCCCTAAATAAGTGCTGTAGGTAAAATAAGCCAGTGTTCTCAGTCCAAAAGCTAAGGAAACAGCTGATATAAAACCTGTCATCATCATTTGTACTATGGTTGAATGGGTATGAAAACTGAACTACTTATCATTTCCACCCACAAAGCTCATGTAGGCAAGAACTTCAGTGTACAGGCAGCAGCAGATGTAGAAACTCACAGTGTCCCTGTGCTGTCATTCTTACAGACAAACAGAAGACTTGAGCTTTCAAACCTCTTGACCTGGCACTGTCTGCACGCTCCAGGACAGCTCTTGAAACTGTACTGTCCTCATAACCAAATTCCTACTTCACCAGAACCAGTCTGTGGCTGACAGATGGGTTAAATATATGGGAGAGAGAAGATAAGCAAAAGACAGCTGCAGAAAATTAGAGCAAGTTCAAAGTTACTCCTGGACAAAGAGAATTTGCCACTTGAGCCCAAAGTCAAAGCACAGGACTTAGAACAGGAGAGTACTAATGACCATGCAGCTTAAAGGATCATTTCCTAATTGCTCATCTCCCCCATCTGCTTGAGGCTGACTGATGGATAAAAAATCCTGAGGGTCAGCAGCCTTCCCCCCAAAACATGCCAGCCTGAGTAGCTGCCATTTTAAGCAGTTTCCAATTTGATACAGCAAACCGTGAGTGCCTGATGGTAGCTGTGGCACCTTGCGCCTTCACAACCATCATGCTTGCCATTTTTCACCAGGGCTAGTCCTCAGCGACAGCTGATTCATCAGGTGGAGTCCAAAACTCTGGATACCACCATGCACTTTTACCTGGGGTTACTCCTGATTTACACCCACCTAAGAAAGTCAAGAGCCAAATCCCAAGCCTACAAGTTGGGGGTGAAATACTTGGCAGCACTCACAAAAGGGGATGAGGACAAAAGTGGCCAAAGATGGTGTTGTGTTCCCTCTCTTCCAAAACTGCAGAATTTGGAGCAGCTCCAGGGCTTTGCAAAGCTCCAGCAGCTGCCACAGCCCCAGGGGACCTCCTGAGTCACACAGGATTAGGAAAGTACGGCATATTGTGGCTGAGCTCACTCTGCCCCCAACACATCCCCTTCCTTCAGAAGGAGTGGGAAAAAACTCTGCCAGCCGGGGGCTGGCACATGCAAGGCTTAGTGTATTAGTGTGAGAGAATTTCAGATGGAATTTGGGAGAATTCAGATCAATGTATTAGTATGTAGAGTGAGAGAAGTTCTTACAGAAAGGCTTTGTACTGCTCATGCCCAGTGAAGATCTAAAGCTATTGCTCTAGCAGAGCACTCCCACTGATATCAAGGAGCACTCAAACCAGCAGCAGAGCCAAAAAAGCCCTCTAAAAAAAGACCAAATCTGCCATCCTTTTTCACTCCAAAGATAAAGAAAACCAGCGTTCAGAAAGTTCAGTATTTTTCTTTTGTCCAGAAATCATTCTGCTGACAGTACAAGACATCAGGAAAAAGTACTCTGTTCTCACAAGAAGTTCTGCACAGCACCAGAAGCTAAGCAAGAAATATGGCACGGCTAGTGAGCAATGCAGACCTGCTGCAGGTCCCTTCTAGAGACCTGACTACTTTTGGGGTTTCTTTGGCCCATGCAAAAATCTAGAGGTCTTGTAGACATCTTCAGTTAGGAGGAAAGCACAGTGATGGAGTCAGGCATTCCTTTTAACCAGCCAGGTCTATTCATAGGGAAGCTGCAAAGGCTCATTTTCCCACATAGCAGCAGGGATCAACCGAGAAGGGTCATCTTTCAACCAAGATGCTCTTTCCTACTCTTGGATACTCTGCCATGCTCAGCCATCCTTAGTCTGGTGCTTCTTTGTAGGCTTTTTCTCTCATCGTTGAAGTTTTCATAGTCTTTCTCGGAGACACAGACCAACATCTAGCAGGAGTCAGAAAAACCTTTCTGTATACATGTACTTTACACCTCTCTGATTTGAATAGTGATGTGACTGGAGAGGGAGCAGCTGCTGTGCTAGGGATTCATGACACAAATGAGCTTGGCTTTTTTGCAACCGTACCTAAACTAAACGGCATCAATTCCATACCTCTCCCACGCTTTCCGTGTGATTTAGCCCAAACAACAATACATTATTTTTTTTAATTGCATGTCAACTCTGTTGGTGTGCTCAGTCATTCTGCCCCAGAGATCCAATTCTGTTAGTGGTAAACGGGTAGCTTAAGTAAGAAAATTAATGAGTCCATCTGCTTTCCAAACCTTTGTTTGCAGGTACAGAGATGCACCTGACTATTTCCAAATACTGGAGGTGGCAAATATGAAACAGCTTCACCTCCTTCTTACGACCTTTCATTTCCCTCTGGCAGTATCAGTGTTGCTAGTAAATTTAATGTATGTAACAACAGGAGGACAAGCTAGCCCAGAATGCAGATGTGGTATTTAGGTGTCACCATACAATCCATAACAGTCATGCTGAAATGCATTTAGACAGGAACATTTTTGAGCCATTTTTGTTCATTTCGTATCCTCTGAATTATTGTAATTAAACACTGTAAATACCTATCAGACAGAGCCTTTATGAGTGTTAGTCCAGACAGAGGGCTTTAAATATCTGGCACTTACATCATAAGAAATCAGTGAGTTGGTCTCAACAGGACCATCAGTTTTATAGGTATTTTTTAACCTTGTTTGATTAGTAGGAAATAGGTAGTTCCTTGGCACAGATGTTTGAAAACAATTCTTTTTTGTGTGTGGCTCTGTGCTCAAGTGCCCAGTCCAAAGTACCTGTGCGGCTAGGCTTTCAAATGGCTCAGCCATTACCAAAAGTATCTCAGGATGGACCCTAAAATGGAAATACCTGAGATCACAAAGGGCTTCAGGAAATGCAAACCTTTACCATGATGTAATATTTGTACTGCTGTAAAGACCATATGGTTTCACCATAATTGTCTCCATTTGGAGTAGGTGTTATGCAAACACGCTCGCAGAGCTGGGTTCAGATCAAATACTTTGGTATCCAAAACAGGCACAGGAACCTGTAGGTGCAAGGGCTGACTAAATGACATAACCCACCACCCATCTGAGAAGTACCTGGGCTCCTTAAACATGCAAAAGAGAATAAGCTTGCATTCAGATCAGCTGCTATGAGTGACCCACCTTGGCATCATGATTACTTTTCGCCACCAAATGTTGAGGGAGATAGCTAGCTCATGATCTGAAATACCCAATCCTTTCATACACAGACAACTAAATCACCATCATTACAGTAGGCTGAAGTCATAATTCACATTTCAAAATCTTTGATCCACTACAAAGTTCTTCACGATTTTAATGTCTCTGATGTGTATGTAGCACTTCAAGAAGGCAGGGGGAAAGGTAATTCTCTAAATATACTAGTTTGGGTTTCTTATCAAAGCAGTGAGAGTCTAAAAAGGATTGTTCTACTTATAGAAGTAACTAGCAGGATGTCTAACTCATCTGATAAATAACCTGGAATAATTTGTCGCTTGATCATGGCAAAGAGTTTATTATTTTCATACCTTCTTTGCATTCAGATTTGTGTGACTTCTGAAAAGGAACACGATGGCTTTATCAAAGTATACAGCGGGAAGAAGAAAGGCTTTGTCCCCATAGACATCTTAGAAAACATCTGATTTCAACAGCCCGCTTGCTGCAGTAGGAGCCCTTTGTCGGCAATGCCTATCTGCCTCATCTCACACTGTGTCAACCCAGATGGGCTGTCTTGCAGATGTTCAGGGAAACAGTGAGAAAACTGCAACTACAAGAAGAAAAAGACATTTAGACTGCCACAGCAACACTAAGAAATAAGAAAAGTGGAATGACTGAAAGAAAATACAGTCAGAAAACACTAGGGAAATGAAAGGTTCTTGGATCCTAACAGGAATAAGGTAAGGGAAAAAAAGTCTGGGCTGATTTCTGGTGCAAGATGGCTGTTATGACCCTGATGGAGACAGACAGCTTGTTCTGAAGGACTAAATTCACGTCCTGTTCTTGTGTCTTAGAAAACTGTTGGACCGCTTTCTTGTTTGAAGTGTGTATTTAGGGGGGAGGGGGGAAAATACAATTCAAACTGTCCTCATACTACAGTCCAATGCTTGTAGTAAAGTGTGGCTGTGGTTCTACAGTTTTGTCCCCGGTATCAACCGATCAGTTTAAGCGTTTAATCCTGGTGTTTAGTCTCATAACAAAGCAGTTTGGAGACACCATGTGAACGTCAGTCCGTGAAATGCACTGTGCCCTGGAAGTCGGCAGCTTTCTCTTTCTGTGCAATCTTCCCATATGAAGGAGTAGCGAACTTGTGTGTCCTTTGTTTTCTCTGTATACGAACAAAAGCTCTCAGCGTATGTCGGGTGTGATGGCTGCTCTCATAGCTCACAAAAATAGCCAGTCCTCCGATTCACAAGCCTGCTTGGAAGCGTCCCTCTGTGTTTCCTGCACCTTTATCTGGTGATAGAGAAAATGGGCAAAATGCTGGGAGAGAGCCACAAGCTTGAAACGTTTTATATTTTTCTGTGTTTATTGCACTTAAAAGATTTTATATATTATTTATAAAAAGTAAAACAGTTAACTAACCCCCAGGAAGACTGAAAATGCTAGGAAAGAACAGACTGCACACAGAAGTGAAGTCTGTAATTATCGAAATCCAGAACTCACGACAGAAAGGCACTGAGTGTCTTAGCATTGTGTTCACACACCAAAGGCATCTTCTTCACTTGCTAAATAGAAGTTTTGCAGATTCAGCAGTAAATACACTGACATGAATTCCTCCTTGGCGTAAACCACCGTCGGCATCCCGTAAATCTTCTCCATCCCAGTGAGACTGTGCAGACATCTCGGTTTTGTCCACATAAGCCTCCATCTTCAAATATGTTTTGGGCATATGAACCTTTTGGTACATGGAGAGCAGTCTGTGGGACCTGTGGATCTTGACCAAATTATACATGTCAGCCAGTGTCAATCCTGTTGTAGAGCAGGGGCCTTATGATATTTAAAGACAGGGAACCTAATTTCCAAGTATTTAATTGGATGTAATTGCACCAAATACACTTAAACAGCTTAGCATGTATTATGACATAGAGATTAAGTCCTATCCCAAAGCACCCTGTTGAATTCATGCGTTATTTGACCAGCTTGAGACTGAATGCCAGTCTTTACAGCAATTAACCCCAAATTGATGTCCTAAATCCTGATACTTCAAGAAGAAATTCAGATGCTGCGAGGTTAATATCGGCCTTTGCAAAGTTGCCGCTATTTCTAAAAACAAGCTACCATATACTTCCATATACCAAACTTTCCACATACCAAACTTCCATATACTGAGGGAATTTGAATCTGCGTTGCACAGTTCAGGTCTCATGGCTAGGTTGCCCTATTTGAATAGCTGATCTTACACCAAGTCTTATGAAATCCAGTGCAACTCTACACACGACCACGAGTTCACAGAGCAAATCAGTCTCCAACCTCTCAGAGACACATTTTGCAGGACTTACGTGTCACTTCATTGCAGAGGAGGAAGTCACAGGGGTGTCAGCTGCTGAAATGCGGTCCTTCGTAACATAAGTGGTCTATAACAGTTATTTATGTCCTCCTGGCTGATCAAAAGTATCTGGTTTCATATCTTCTGTGGGAATATCAGCAATTTATAAATGGGGTTTTTTCTGTTCAAACAACAAACATTTGCTCAGCTCATTTTCCTAAGTAACCAACAAACTCAGCGGGAGGACAGAGGGTTCTGATAAGCCTTAAAGATCACGAGGAAAAGCAGTAGAGACAATTAATCCACTCTGCTTTATAAAATTATTCTTTTTATATATTCACCCATTCGAAGGAAAAACTCAAATGTTTGTTAGAATTCAAATATTTGCTATTTTTGATCAGGCCTGTCAAGTGGGCAAAGGAAATCTGTGTTAATCTATACATATGTGCGGTTGTTTACATGATTGCATCATACTGTGATTCCCTCCTATTTCAGTCTTCTATGATTTCACTTTATCCCTACAATGTGCATCATACTATTCAAAGAATTATATGAATTACCTACAACTCACAATGGCCTTTAATCAATGTCAGTTTGATTCCTTTTGATACTGAGCAATAAATAATAAAGTGACTGAGTAAAAACAAAACAGACCTTATGTGGACTGTATTGCATCTGAGAAAGCATTGCTTCTGAACCAAAGCTTTCATGGTTATCTTTTCTTTGTGTTTTTTTCGTTTATCTTTCTACTGGGCTTCTGCTGCCGTTTGACATGGAGACATAATTTATGCCTAATTTAGCAAGAAACACATACATGAGTCTTACTTTAAGCATGTGATTCATTGGCTATTTGCATGCTTAAAGCTGAAGAACTTTGCTGAATTAAGGTCATTTTCCTCAAATTTATTTTGGATGCCTTACTCTGAATCCAGACGAGGATCCCATCATTTTTTTCCTACCATATGCAGTTCACAATAGGTACTGCATTAACAAGCAGTTAAAAGTAAAACAGAAGATGGAATGGACTTTGTCTGACGTATGTTCAGAAAAATTGAATTTTAGGAGATAAATGCTGTTCAGACTTAATTTAATATTCTGCTTAATAAAGACTATGCGATGGTTGGAAGGAGAATAGAAGTGTATGTTTCTTGTCTTCTTTACAGCAGACTGTACCGTTTTCAGTTATCCACCTTCAAGAGCATTCACTAAACCCAGCAGCAACAGATGTTACTGAGCATTTCCATTTAAAATCTGCAGCACTTTCATTTGCCACGTTTAGCAAACCATTTCTAAAGTAGTTCTTCTGCAATGTTTGCAGCTTGTGTAGACTTAGAGTGATGTTTTGTGGTGGGGCCATCCTGAACATTGGTTTCTGGCAGATCAGAGTGTATTTTACGCCATTCAACGTCTCATCACAGCATAAAACTGGCTACAGAGTATTTTCAGAAGTGCTAGGAACAGTTGATCAATATGATTTGAGGATGAGTTGCCTGAGTCATGATCTCCTCCCATCCATAAATAACACAGTATCTCAGTTTATTATCATCTTTCTCTACACTTGGCCATTTTGACTCAGTGACTTCCTTTGGAGACAGATGCTGCAGAGCACCGTCAGCTGTGGACTCATTGCCCCAGGGGAACTCAGACACTTATTCCTACAAACATTGTGTATCTTTAGCATTGCTTACAGGCCTTTTTTTGTAATTATTTGTTGAGATTCAATAGAGTAAATATAGCATGCAGTGTCATTGCAGACAGGCTAGGTTGTCAGAGGAACCTGCACAGGGCAAGCAGGCAGTGACATCGGAGGTTTGGAAGAGCCGTGACCTTCTAAAGAAGCCACCTGAGACCATGTAGGTTGTCTAAAATGGCACTAGACAGATGTCTTTGGAAAATGAACCCAACTCATTTATTTTAAATATGTGCAGACAAGTCTGATTTATTGAGCACTCAAATTACATCTTTCTTTCCCTAAAGGACACTGAATAAATGCAGCAAACCATATCAATCTTGTCCCATTTAAGTCCACCGTAAAAAGAATCCTTGAATGCCACAGGGACTGGAGTTCAGCTATTATCTTGGAAAAGGCTAGTCAATGTTACCGTTTTCCCAAAAATCTATGACGTAATTTGCCTGATCTAACTGTAAATGTCTACAACTAAGCTAGTAAATCAATTTGCTTTCCCCCTTCCCCAGAAAAGAGTAACATGTGCTTCAGCACTATGGTTCATCTGACTGACTGAAGATGACTGCTTTCACATAACCTAGATTGTGCCTCACAAGTGCTTGTTTCTACCCATCGACAATCAAGGGAGCATTGGATAGCTGGGTCAGATGTAGACCTCCACAGATGTAACATCTGTATCAGGGCAGAATAATTCCTAGCCCTAATTTCTGTATGTGTAGGTGTAACATTGTCATGGTTTAACCCCAGCCAACAACTAAGCACCACACAGCCACGCACTCACTCCCCCCCGGTGGGATGGGGGAGAGAATCGGAAGAGTAAAAGTGAGAAAACTCGTGGGTTGAGATAAGAACAGTTTAATAATCAAAATAAAATAAAGTAGAATAGTAGTAGTAGTAATAATAATAATAATATACAAAGCCAGTGATGCATGACACAATAGCTCACCACCCGCCAACTGATGCCCCCCCGGCCAACGCCCCTCAGTTTATATACTGAGCATGACATCATATGGTATGGAATATCCCTTTGGCCAGTTTGGATCAGCTGTCTTGGCTGTGCCACCTCCCAGCTTCTTGTGCACCTGACAGAGCACGGGAAGCTGAAAAGTCCTTGGCTAGTGTAAGCACTACTTAACAACAACTAAAACATCAGTGTGTTATCAACATTATTCTCATACTAAATCCAAAACACAGCACTATACCAGCTACTAGGAGGAAAATTAACTTTATCCCAGCTGAAACCAGGACAAACATACATACCTGTGACGCATATATCTGACTACCACGCGTCTGTTTAGTATGTTTTACAATGCCTCTGAAATTACTAGTAATGGTTATTATTAGAAATGAGAAAAGAGGTGCATTTTTTAGCCCGTTTTCTTTCTACAGAATTTCCTTTACCAACTGGTGGACAAGGGTGGTTTCCTAAATAAAACATTTTGCATTTACATACAAGCATATCTTTAATACTATATTGAACTGATCCTATTAAGGACATTTTAATTTAAAATACTGAACGTGAAGAATATTAGCATGGCCCTATCCCTGCCTGCAAGAATACTGACTGTCCACAAATTCCCAAAGCACCAGTAGCACACATGTACCGTATGCCTAGGGAGGTAGATTTGTTTGTGGCTCATTTTCTATTAACACTTCACAGAGTTTCTGCTGGACAATGTCCTGAGATGTTATGAACTGCCAGAGTGAACAGCATTGGCCTGGGCAATAAGACCAGGGTGGGTGTTGCTGTGCTCATTAATACATAACAAAAAGCAAAATGCAGACATGTACTTTCTGTTCATTGGTGATACGCTTATCTAATAGTTCATACAGCAATGAAAATAAGCACAAAAGAAAATGAACAAGTACAAAGCATGTCAGGTTCTGTTTAAACTATAAGGAGGGAGGAGTGTGAATGATATTCCCATGCATACTCCTGTACATTGCTCTACTACAAACAGGGTCAGACCAACACAAGTGTTTAATTTCATATTTGAGACATTTCATAAAAATTTAGTCCCAAATTATCATCCAGATTGTGGGCACTACATTTTGTAAAGCAAGGAGAATAAATGGTTTCCCCGGTGGGAATATATGTCATCACAACATTGAGTTTTCCATGGCTAAAAAGAACATCTGAATCTAAGAGGTACATGAGAGTTATTTTTAAAACCATTCTTTATATAGAAAGTTGTTATGTGCCTGGGGAATGAACACTTGGCAGGGTCTCCACAAAAGAGGCCCGGGAAAACTATAGTAGGGCTGCTTCAGGTCAGCATGTATGTCCATTTCCTGAGTGGCTCAAGGAATTCTATACAACACCCACCTAAATTAATGTCATTTGTTCAAGCAAACAAGCTTAAATTAATTTCATTTTATTTATGTACCTATCAGCAACACATAAATATATATAGATATATACATATATCCTACATTGGTTAACATCAACCCAATGGCAACAGCACATGCCCTTAAAAATCTGTCCTGACTGATTTTTCTTCCTTATCTCAATATGCTCAGCATCTGGTTACGATGGTAATTGGTGCCCAACAAGTACTGAGACAGATGGCTATATGGACAGAGAATTCTAGCTTTGACAAGTTTTATCTGTGTTAGACAAGGGATATAACATATAAACCCAGAGTTACAGGCAGTTGAACTGCAAATAGGCAATACATTGAGAACAGTCAAGATACTCGCTGCTCTGAAATGCATGTCATTCATCAGGCAAAGTTAGGATTGCATGCTGCATAAAAATTGGCAGCCTGAAAACATTGTCAGAACATGTAAATCATACCTCTTTGACCTGGTTGCCTCACAATAATGAGATATTGAAAATAAAGAATAACTTCTCCTTGGAGGCCTGAAGGAGAGGAAGCCAGGGAGCATTCCTATGGGCTTAAAATAAAATTTTTTAAAAAGTGCTAGTCACTCCCACGTACACACCATGAGAAGGGCACATAAATTTACCTTCATTAGCATGAAGTAAATCAACATCTGAGTAATTACTATGCTACCAGCAGTTTGCCAGCTGATAGGGTCAGAGGCTGACAACACAAAAATGAAAGACTGTGAGAGTTGTTTCAGTTTTGCATCACAAACAGGAAAAAATGAGAGGTAGCTGTGGGTAAAAATCAGACTTTTAAAAGAAACAGTCCAGTAGTGGTACTGAAGCAAACCCTTCAATGTGTCTTATCTTTTCCATGTAGCCCTCTCTCCCTGGCGAGCCCAGTCCGGGTGGCTGTGGCAGCAGCTCCCAGCCCACGTTCTTGCTCGATGGCAATGCTGCAGGTGCACCAGCACAATCACAATCACAGAGCAGTCCTCTGGGCTCTTCCCACTATGCCCAGCCCATGCCAGCAGAGCCTCTTGCCAGCTGCTCTTCCTTCCAAGGATCATGCCAGTTTTGTTGCCGGCTGGCCACTGCTTGCCCTTGTGTCTGGCAGGAGAAAATACCCCAAATTATCCCAAGCAAACCAAAGCCAAACAAAGCAACCAGTGTGGCAGCAGTCCCCAAAACCTTAGAGTCTGGCCTTCCTGCACACCCCTGCGGTGCTGTAAATTACACTGGAGAAAATGGTTGTTCTTTGTGCCTTCCTGCAAGGGGTCCCTCCCCTCCACTGCTCGTGTTCCTTGTCCAGCTGGGCAGGCTGCAGTACCTTTCTCACCAACACACCAGCCATCCTCATTTTATGCCCACAGAGTCTCATTCTCTACCCTGCCAGGAAAAGCCTTTCAGACCGATCCAGCACATCCACTCTGTTAAATGCTTGCTGTCTGTACTAAATCAAGCAAGTTGACCCAAAAAAGGCAAGGCTGGCATTGGCCTTGGCTCAGCAGCCTTTCCACATGGGCATCTTCTATGAACTGGTTGAAAACCCTTATTCAAAGGGATATGGGGCTCCTGTGAGACACATCCCCACCAGCACTGGGGATGGAGAGGGTCCACTCCCATGTGATCAAAGATGGAAGGGGAAAAATAGACGCTACCTTATTTTAACCCTTTGGAAGAAGCCTGGGTCTCTAAGGCCCAAGTGTTACGTAAGTCATACCAAACATGGGAAAAAAACCCTTCTATTTTCAGCCCATTCACATTATTTATTACTCTATGTCTCCACATTTTGGCTCAAGAAATGCAAATCTCTCCTGCTGTCTCTTTTACTCCCTCCACATCCTAATCAGTTGCTGCCTTGTGTCTTTGTGCTCAGTCTTGCAAAGGTCTCCCTTCCATGGCTTTTCTTCTCCTGCCAAAGGTGATGCTTCCTGTGGATATTATCCAAGGTACAGTGAGAAATTCCCCTCTGCAGGATGGTGGGGCCAGGCTTTTGTATCTTGGTAGTGTCCCCTGGTAAAGAGCAAGTCCCTGAAGACACCCTTGTTCATGCTGTGAACACCAATGCCCAAGCAGAAGGAAGGGAGGGAGGGCAATGGTCTTCATGAGCGCTTTTGTGTTTTAGGCAGTGCCTGGCATGAATTGAATGTAAAAGGCCTGATCTCCAGCCAGGCAGCATCCAGCCCCGTTGACGTACCTGTGCCACAATCAGGTCTGAAGATGGCCAGCGCAGCAATCTGGTTTGCAATTCGTTCCTGCTTCAAGGAAGTGTAGGGTCATGTTTGGTTTGTTTGCTTTTTTGCTCCATAGTAGACCCCTTAACCAGAAGTCCCCAGACCCAGATGGGTACTAGGAAGGTGAATTATTTGACTAGTGGGACTGAGTGTGATCTGGCTCCCAATCGCCCACAGCAGACTCGCCACTCTTTCATGCTTGCAAGCAGGCCTAAAGTACATCATCCTACATTAGTAGGCATGGGGGAGACTAAGCTGAAAGTACATGCAGTATGTATTACCTAAGTGCATCTATCCACATTACTAAGTATTGGCTGAATTGACTGAGCCATTTGAAGCTCAGTCCTGCCAGGAATGAGGTATCAGCTGCACAGGGAAGAAGTAAGCCCAGGCTATTATAGTGTAAAGAGAAGGTTACACCATAAAAATAGTACCTACATCCCATGGGTTCAGTTTCTTGCTTAACCATGGACAAAGTACTTCATCTAATGGTACTGGAGCAAAAATGAAAGTTAATACTGTGGTGGGACAGTCTAGAAAAGCACACTGGAGCAGGTATGTTTTTCAGTATTTATATAGTTTGCAGCATTTTACCTTGTAAATAAAATGGTAAATACACAAAAATAGCCCAAGACAAAATTATTAGCTTACTCCTACCCATTATCTTACACATGGTGTTTAAAACCATCTGCTGAAATTTTTCTGTAGAGATATGTATAGTCCTGTGGCCTCTAGAGGCTACTGTAATATAAATTAGGAGTACAAACGGTAGGCAAATCTGCTTTACTGACATCCTGAAACAAGCTCACAGGTGCTTTACGAAAGGAACAGAAAATCAGTTTAATTCCTGCACATAAATCTTCATTGGGCAGTAAAAGACGTTTCCTACAGTCGTCTTTGGAAGGGCAAAAGGTCCCACATGCCCAGACTGGAAGAGACAATTTCTTCTTGAAGACTGCAGCACCACATCATTGCTTGCAAGGCTCTGCTCTTTAAAGACCTCAAAGACACCACAGAGAAGCCATGCTGTCCTTCCATCTGAATACCAGGAGTGCAATGGGACATGCAAGCCTGCATGCACGTTAACTGGGACAATCTTTGTATCCTGCGCACTTATATGCATTTTGTGCAAA
The DNA here is from genome assembly GCA_013389945.1 of Fregata magnificens. NCBI lineage: Eukaryota > Metazoa > Chordata > Aves > Suliformes > Fregatidae > Fregata > Fregata magnificens. Next base: position 195,825 of record WAAD01010428.1, on the reverse strand, counting down.
AAAAAAAAAAAGGTGGCACGCTGGGCATATCTGTATCTACAGCGTGCTCCTTGCGGACATAATGAAGCTTTGCTTGTAGGCTAGGTGTCAACTGCTCTGCAGCACTGCTGGTGCACAAGGTGAATGCTAGCTGTGCAGAAAGCACCACTTCACAGTCTGTGTTCAGGCAATGTCTGCCCAGTGCTGACCGTATTGTTTTCAGAGGTCACGATGCTATAGCTTGGTTTCTCCAAAATCCCAGTGGCCTTTATGCTGACTTGTGTGACATAAGTAAGGGTTGCAAAAATACAGGCTGCTTTGCTGTATAATGCCCCCCTTCCCACCCCCAAACACACAAACCCATATAATCAACATAATGCATCAGCTGAGAGATCAGATGCTGGAGCAGACACACAGTCCTTCATCTGACAGCACTGTGCTTATCCCTTAGACTTCAGTTACACAAAAACAGCTAATTGAGGACACTCTATAATTTCTTGAGTTTTAAGAGCTCTTTAAGAAGTCTTCCTGCTTCAGTGCCCCAATTAACCCCCTCATAGATTTAGCACACTAGTCACATTTAATGCTAGCAATTAATGAAACAATCTGCAGCAGGCCAGAGGCATCGAAGAAGCCTCTTGCCTGCAGTGCCATCTCTGTGAGTGAACTCAGAGCCTGCCAGATCAGTGCAGCCATGGGTGGCAGCAGTAATAGGAATGGTCATTTTTGCTCTCATTCCTGTAGGGTGGTTCCACCTCCAGACTAAGTCAGGTCATCCTCAGCCCCAAAGAGTCATTTCTGCAGGCAGACATTACCAGGTAGTGCTCTTTGCATGCCCTAACTTAAAAACCAGGGGGATACCCCTTGGCCCTTCAGAGTAATACCACTTTCATAGCCACTTTCAAAGATGTTGCCCTCTTGTAAGTAAGATTTCACCCTCTTTTAACCAGCACCATTGTGGCTTTGGTCTCAGACCAGCCAGAGAAAGACCTGACAAGTAGATGGAGCAGCATCTAACATAATGCTGTAGCCTCTGAGGCTCTCCACAGAAGATGAAGATTCAGCACATGCTTAGCGGAAATCCAAACACAGATGGGATAAGTGCCTTCCCCCCACTGTCTTGGGAGCAAGGGAAGGAAGAGCTGTCAGTGCTAATGAGATATAGAGCAGGTGATGTAATTATCATCTGAGAGCCTGAGTAGGATGAGACAGATGTTGCTTTCAGGGTTCATTGCTTTATTAGCGACACCTGCTAACCAGCTTACATGATACCCCCCTAGCCACACCAGATACAGCCTAATATAAAATGAACTGGTTTGAGTAAAACCAAAACACTCTAGGTGATATCAAAGCCATCCTTGAGGCTGCCCTTAAACAGTAGGAGTCCCAGCAGTAATTGAAAACAGGACCATAAATTACTCTTAAATATAGTAAATATGCCATTCCTGCTTCTTGAGAATCTGTCTCTAAGCTTGTACATCACCACAAGTCCCTTCTTCCCGAAATGGGATCATCAGCTTTGCACAGAGCTGCGGCGGAATGGTGACTCCCTACTCATCTGCAGGCTGAGAAATAAGCTAGTTAACCATCAGTTTGAGATTATTGTAGGAAGGAAGGCCCAGGTGATGTTCACCTGATCAGATTCAAGTGGTGCTGAGGAATGGAGACAGTTCCCACAGGGGTGGGAATGGCACAGGGAGACTTGGGGTATGTAAAAAACACAGTTGCATGTCAAATCACAGTCAAGCACCTGCAATAAGGCCCAACATGACAGATCATCACTCAAATAGGCAGGATGTGTTTAGGAACCTGGTTTTGCCCTGAGGAAGATGAAGGGAACTGAGAAGACCTGGTGGATCAGTTTAAACCCCTGTGGCCCGAGTGCAATGGCATAATAACAACTGTATGCCATGTGATGCTTGGTTCCGTGTTCATCAATGCTACTAAGGGCTGAGAAGAAGTGGACAAGGGTGATAAAAATCCATTAAACATGGCACAAGGTAAGTGAATTAAGACTGTAAAGTGCTTTGAGAATCTTGTACCACTGGAGCCCAAAGTGTTACCAAGACACAGACATCTGGCAGCAACTGGTGTTCTGTAAATCACTGTAGCCTGAATTAGATTAACTCCAAGAGCACACGTGGATAGGTCTAAAATCACACCCACAAAATGTGTTGCCCTTGTTCTTAGATTTGGCTGGATTGCGGGAAGAAACATAAGATCTTACTCAAAGGGACAGGGTGTTAACAGTGTCAGCAGGCACAGGAGAAATGTATTTTTGCCACCAGCCCAACTTGACAAGAGCAAAGGACTTCTTCTTTTCAAGTTGTGTAATTAACACTGGGGACCAACAGAGCTGATGTTCCTTGAAGAAGAGTGAAACATTTATTACCCTTCTCGTCTTCCTTCCTGAAATGATTGAAGTGAAGGAAAGGTTAGAAGGAGAGTCTTTTCTGGGTTGTCTTATTTCTCTTTTGTCTTTCACATTGGTTCCAGGAATGGAAAGTCATTAATCACCTATCAAGATGGCAGATAAGAGTTGCCTTGGGGTTAGCGAGGATTGGAAAAGAACATTTAAGCATGGCAATTAATGGAAATGAGTAAGATGGGGACAGACTCTTTATTCAAAAGTAAGTAGCAGGTGATAGGCAACAGATTTGGACTGGTATTAAGAAAAATTGAGTGAGGAATCTTAGCTGACAAAGATGAAAAGTAGAAAATGAGTTATAAGGTAAAAAGAAAACGTGGTAAATGAATGGAGAAAAAGGTTTATAGTGATAATCCTAGTTTATTTATTGTTTTAAAGTATTCGGCAGGAAACCTCTGACTCTGCCTTTCCTCCTAATTATGTTAGCCATGTCAGTACTACACAAAGCAGTGGGAGCTATCATCCACCTTTGAGGCTCCAGAAGAAGAATGCTTCAGACAGTGATTGCATTATGCATCTCTGTGACAAAGTTTTCTCTCCCAGTTAGACCTCAGGGACACCGCAGATATATATCCTGGAATGATGCAGCTGCTGGGTTGCACAAGCTCTCATTATAACTTTTGCTGGTTTTATGCATCCTGTGCTTTTGGCACAGCGGCCACCAATTCCACCATCCTTCTCCTCACAGGAGATTTCCTCTGTGTGAAGGACTCCTCGGGAAGATCCTGCCAACCACTCACCTCTCCCATATTTGGTGCAGACTCACGGTGTTGTTTTACAGGGGCAGACAATATCACCAAAACACCTCCTGCTTTCATCTCCGTTCTGAAGGAGGTGCCAAAAGCTGACGAAATAGCCTGTTTTGAAGAGCCAACACAACACAATAAAACCTGCCCACAACCTAAAAATACCTAAAAGATTCATGAGGCCTTTCCTTTGAAAAGCCCTACGGTCAGAACAACTGGGGATGAAACGCTTTTCACCATGTTCTGCAGTAAAAAGCCTGCATTCATAAAAGTCTCTGGGAGATATGGTTTGACCAACACACAATCTTTTAACGACGATCAGTTTCCACATGGGTTACTTCTACCTCTTTGTTAAGCTCAATACATTCTCTACTAATGAAATTTGTTATCGCACAGCCATGCAAAAAAATTCTCGACAGCGTATTCAGAGTTGGAATTTCATCAAGATAAGTAAAATCTCAAATCAAATGCTTCAGTTTCTACAAATTGCGATTTCTATAAGAAAGTGGCATTAAAAAAATTTTAACTCACTCAACAGACATGGCAATGAGTGCTGCTTCTTATATACTTGGACCTTGTAAAGATGCAGTAGGGCTATAGGGTGTTGTGGTGTCCATCGGCAGGATCTGCCATGCTTCTTTGTTGAGCCTATTTGGATTTTCAGCAGAGGTCTGGTGTGACGCAGTGAAATCACACCAGAGAGTAGGCAGAAGCCCAGTTTGCCACCGGAACAGCTGTCAAAAAAAGCTTTGACCTCAGAGAAAACCTGAGGAATGGAAAGGTCTCCAGGAGGAAAAATTAATTCAATACACTGATGTTGTTATGTGCGGGCTACAAACTGTTACTCTCCAGAAGAAATGAGGAAACAGGACTGAAATTGCATTTCAGAGACAGTTGTATGTTCAGAAGTCAAAATTTCTCTCCTAGCTGTTACTGAACAACTCATAGTCTTTAAACTGGGGCAGAGGCAACCAGGACTAAGTTTTCAGCTTCTCTGTGCCCAGAATGTCCATTTCCTGGTGAATCCTGACATCCAATCGCCAAAGGTCAGGGCCTCTTGGAAGTTACCCCTTAGAGCAGACTTTTGTCCTGGAGCAGTGGCTTCCAGACAAATTAGCAGCCTCTCAGTCATAACTCTCCTTTTCACCTNTAAAAAAAAAAAAAAAAAAAAAAAAAAAAGCTTTGAAAGGGCACTGTTCGCATTGTGATAGCTGGCAAAATAAAAAAGCATTCACCTCCTGGAGCTGACAGCTGATGCCTGTGCCACGTGTGTGAAGCATCCAGTTATGACTTTTTGATTCCTGCTGAATAAAAGGTCAATTTTAATAAATCTCTGATACCTTCTGATCAAAGTTCAATATTTGGTGCAATAATTTTTTTGCATAAATATCCTGTTCCGCTGCTAGCTGGAGCACACAGAGCCAGGCTGATCTACAGCATCAATCTTGAGGAGATTGAAGAAGTTCATATTAAGCTCTCAGTCATATTTGCAATGCAAGATTAACACCATTTCTGCATGACTTGGCTCAGTCTGAGTCCTGAAAGACCAATAACACCCACAGCAGCTGTGATTAAAGTTCACACACTGGGCTGTCATTTAGTGGACATTATACTAATTACAGTCCTGCTGGCTTCAAAGAGTTGTTCTGCTGTCTTTTAAGATACCAAGGCTGTTGTAATCACATGTATTCAAAGTAAATCTCAAAAAATTGAGAAAAAAATCTCAAAAAAATAAAGATTCAGGTAGCAACTTCATTAAGATTGGGAACTTGAAACTAGCTCTGCTGCAACAGGGCAGATTCAACTTTCCAAAAATGATGCTTTCTTCAGATGTGCTGCCTGGTACAATTCTCTTTGCATGCACTATTACTGCTCAGGATATGGGGCATGACTTATGATACATCACAACACAAAGTGATAGCTAGAGAAAATTGAGCTTCTGAAAACTGAGAGTAAAGGGGAAAAGCCACAGGAATAAATAATACAATAGACAGATAGAGCTGGAGCATACAAATGAGATGTCTCAGAATAAGTTTTGGCCTGTCATCTAGCCCCTGGTAGTGGGCTGTGGACATGCTTTATTTTCCTAGCATCCTAAGGGAAGTGTGGGATAATTAAAAAAAAGTGAAACATCAGACCTTCTGCTCCCAAGTCCAAGTATGCTCGCACTTGAGGGTCATAGACTTGTGTATTTTCGAGCATCCCCTTTTTTTCAGTCCTTTGATAAACAGCCCCAGGCCACCAGCCAGCTCTGCCCACCTGCACCCTGCAAGGATGGACACCTGCAGCAACTCCTCTGCAACTGAGGTCTCAGCACAGAGACCCGTTCCTGCCCAGCAAACCCCCCGCTTGGTTTCTGCAGCTGTGCCCTGGGTGCGGTGGGTACAAGCACAGCCATGCACCTTCCCATGGGAGGAAAGCTGCAGTCTGCCTTTGCCCCCTCTGTAGAGACATTTGTGGTACAAGTGTAAGTAAGTACTGCACTCCTACCATTTTTTTTCTTCTTTTTTTTTTTTTTACTGAAGACATCTGAATTTGAAAATTTGTCTTGTAGTTCTTCCTATTAATTTCATATTTGTCAGGTGGTGTCTTTTATGGTGCTAGATGATTTCAAGTGCTGCTTACAACTAATAAATCTCTTTGTAAACTTTGCTTTAGCTTAAGGAAAAGGCTACACATTGCTTCCAGTATTTCATACTCCTCCATATCTACAAATGCATGTGCAGAACATAGTGCATGAGCTGAGCAGAGCGTGCTTTACCACCTCTGCTGCTTCCTTTTGGGAACAGAAGAGATGGCAGGCCTGGCAACTGGAAGGAAAACAAAGAGGGGATGGGGATATATCAGAGAGCAAAGAGAAGGAACAGTCCTTTAAAATCTCTGGCTGCTGTTCTGGCTCTGCAGATAAAAGCACATATGTAAGTTAATTATTGGGCCTTTTTTTTCCAAAATTAGTATCTCTCAGTACTAAGATGCAGAGGCTGATGTTATAAAAAGGTGGATGATTTTAAATTAAATTAAAAGAACATCGTAATGGCTTTTCCAGAACATAGGCGTCCTTCCAGCAAAAAATAATCTGATGTTATGGTAAGAGCCATTAAGCTTTCACACCCAAATTGCCACAACATTGCAAACTAAATCTATGCAACTCATGTACTGTTTGTTATTCTTAGCCCTACTAGCCTTGCACCGGGCCTGCCACCTGCCCTTTTGTTCTGCCTTGCTTTCCATAGTCAGAGGCGAGCTGCTGAAACACTTCTCAGAAATGCTGGGATACACGTGCCCAGGAAAGTCATCTTGTGTTGGCCCACCCACACACCCTCCCACTTGACAGGCATCTTTTATTAAATCAATACCACAGAAAAACCAACAGAAAAGATCATGTCTTTCTTTGTACAAGTATAGCACTTAAGCGTTGATCACCCTTGAAACAACCGGGAGCAAAATAACACCTGCAATGGCCTCTATTTTCCTGAAGAAAACAGTGGAATCCCAGAGGAGTAAATAAAATATCTACGCTCCATCCTTGTTTTTAAATTATGGCCTTCGTCCCCAGTGAATCGAGCCCCAGCGGTGCCGGAGGGGTTTTGTGTGGGCAAAAATGTTTAACTGCCAAGAGCTCACAGCTGGATGAAGGTCAGACTAAACAGGTCCTAATCCCGCTTCCATTGAAGTCAGCTGAAAGACCCCCATGGAGAATATGATCCTGCCTCTCACCGCCCGTGTTTTAGAGTTGAAAGGAATTAAGGAGCAGGTTAAACAAGATGGATTAAGAACAAATTTTTTAAAAAAATGTTGAGGGAGGTGGGAGAGAAGGAAGGGACAGAGACTGATGCATTTGGGAGAAAACCTAAAATTTCAAGACAATGAGAGATACATGAATGAAACATAATTATTAGTAATTTGAAGTTTTAAGTTGAATGGCTACATACTTATTCCTTAAAGAAAAAAATACTGGATCCAGTGACGTGCATATATGCCCACCTAAGGATATGCTACAGCCAGGGTGAAGGAGATGCTGTACAGACTGTCAGTAAAGGGAAATGAGTTTCCAAGTCATTTGTGTGTGAGATGATGTGCCCTGGGCAAAAGGATGCTAGCCCAAAGACACCATCAAATCTCTGTCTCTGTCTATGGAGGGAGTCTAAGGCAACGATGTGAAAACAATCCTTTGTTAAATGCTCTCCCTGGTTCTCTGATAAAGGATGTAATTGCTGATACTAAAATCAAGATGGGAAACTAGAAACCAATAGAAATTTATATAGAACAAGTTACAATGCATAAAAAATAGATTCTAGATTTTTCCTCAGTGTCTTTAATTTTTCTTTTTTATTTTCTACACATGAAATCTTGGAGTTTATGCTGAAGATACCAGGGAAAGATCTAGGACTGTCAGGACTGGGGGAAAGGAGTTTTCAGAGTATGTTCAGTACAATAGAAATTGTACTAAGAACTGCCAATGTTGATGCTGAAGTTCCAGTTCAGCACTAGACAAACACAGCTCCAATCTTTTTGGAAAGTCATGGCAAAAGGTACTCACAAACACACTGTGCGCTGGCACCCGCAGACGCAAGTTGTCTCCCAGACAGATGAACAGAGACCTTTTTTGCACTAAGACAGAGAAACCACAGACCTTCAGATCAGGACACTCGCATCCTGAAAAGTATGTAAACTGTGCAGGTTTCCCACCCAGCACAAAAGAAGTTTCAGCAGGATGCTGTAGGAATTTTAAAAAAAGATCCTAGGATACATTAAAAAAAGAAATATGTGGCCTACTGTAAGGACGATTGTGTTACCTGTGCAGGCAACACAGAGAAGATGAACACCAGCTACAGAACTAGTTGCAATTTAGGTGCTGAAAAACCTGATGCTGGAAAAAGCTTCAAAAATGATGCCAGACACATCAAAAATTACTTCTAGTCAGGTCGTTATTCAGAAGGTCATCAAAAGGATGGTTTCTGAGTAATTTGTTCACCCGGTGTTATTACTTTCAGAGAGCAAGGCCAAGGCCAGTGCCAAGTTCTTTAGTCCAAGACAGACATAAAAAAGCACCAGGGATTCAAAGATGAATGAGACAAATTCAGACCAGAAATAAAGCCCATGTTTTGAGGAGCAAGGGTAAAGTTTCAGTCTGAGAAAGAGATGACTTAGAAAATAATATTCACCCAGCACTGAAGCTACTAACCTCAAGACAGCTGTAACCCTGCAAGACCAGGAAGAACTGGGAAATGTGGGAGACAGTGTAAGGGTTGTGTCTGAACTTAACCTCTCTGAACCATTGTTGAAAATCATTGTTATTAACCTGAAATATAAACTGGAATGAATCACTGAAAGTCTTTGAGAGGCCTTTCATTATAAATATCCTTGCACTAAGTTATTGAGTGTACTTCAAAGAAACCAAAAAGGGCAATTGTGCTACCCAGGAACAAGGAGTGGAAATTATTTTAAGCCTTAAAAATGGCACTTCTTACTTTTTCAAGAAGTGTTGCCCAAGTGTTTGCAGCATTAGTCAGAGTTTTCAATTGTCTAATCACAGTTAATCTCAATCTCAAAATCTGTTATTAGTCAGCCAGCTACTGGGAAGGGAGGGAAAGGTTTTGGTGTCACACAGGTGTCTATGCAAAGCAACGCTGACGAATCCAGAGGAATCACAACAATGTAAACCACACACATAATGTAAACCACACATATTCTGACTCTGGGGATTGCATTCATGCCAACGTGACTGGCACATGAGCAAACAGCACTGAGAAGCAGCCCTGTGTGCCGGCAGATGCCTGCTCAGCTAGTCCTGTAATACGCAAAAAGCTTCCCCAAAACCCACTCTCCTAGATGGTGACCGGCAGCAAGCACTTGCAAAAGTAGCATGGAAGTAGCCACTTGTGGTCTCCTGTACCCTGAGGCACTGGTTTTATGGAGGAAAAGATGGTGGGCTTAGGCAGGTTCCCTTGGTGGCCAGCCCTGTGACCACACCTGCAGGTGTAGCCACCATTTCAGAGACCCAGCTGCTGACCTGGGCAGATGTGGACCTGCAGCAGCAGGGGACAAGGGGAATAGCAGTCACCATGAGTCAAGTGCATGCACGTCTTTCTGCCACTGCTACTATGCGTGCCCCGAAGAACCCAAGCGTGAGTGAGACTAACGTTTGGATAGTACCAGTGTATTAACTTTGCAGTTGCATTTTGCAGCCCCAAATATCAATGATGACACAGAAAAGCTGATGTATACTAACAGAGCTACCACTGACTTAATCTTTTAGCTTAAGGAGACAGGCACAAAGAAGTATGACCCTAATTCTGCCAGAGATAAATTTGCCATCTGGGGTGAGGGTTGGAAAAAAATCTTGAAGAACTACACTGTGAACACCCATCCATTTCTTAAAGGTGGACAGACCTGGCATGTAGTGATCAGCCATATGAGTTTATACATCCCTGGTGTGAGCAGAAGACATGCTGGTGTGTGTCTGCTGGAAATGACACAGAACACTCCTGATCAGTGCTTTGAAAACAGCTTTTCCCCTCCTCTACATAACTGTGTAATCTTTTAACATGATCCTGGGAATTATCCTTTTTCCAGTACCCCATTTGACTTTGTTGTTGATGTCATGGAAAAAAAGCAGTCAGTTGTTTACCAGAGCATTCGATTTCTTATCAGCAGATCTGACTATGAATAATTATACCACATATTAATACCATAGTAAGCCAGCTAATGGGCTACAGACGCCTAACAAATAACAGGATGAGAGAAGAAAGGGCAGATTGGCAGGAGGTTGTTTGCCTTTGCGAGCGTTGAATTATAGAACTGGCTGGGCTTCAAAACTATGAATCATTAAGAACATGCACACAGCAGTTTTACATCAGTGAGCTCTATTGACTGTAGAGGAGCTAATATTGATCTACTAAACATATGGGAGTGGGGAAGCAGGTCCCACATAGTTAAAAACGTTGTGTTTTAATGTCTATCCTTTGAATTGTGTTGGTTCCCTGAAACATCCACGCATTTCTGACATCATGACCAGACCTTTATCCAAAGCCTTCGAAATGACAGCGGCTTCCTTTCAAGTTCACAGTGACAAAAATCTTTGAAACATAACTGAACAAAAAAAATGATTGTGAGTTACCATGCTTAGCATATCTTGTAGCTCCCTTATCACGTTAACTCAGTTTGCAATACCTACACTGATGTCTATATTCATGGATATGTTTCTAAATATCAAAAAATACAGAATTGGCTTGGCTTTCCTTAGTAGTTGGGATTTACCTTAATTTGTGCAAATAGGACAAAAATATCTCCTCACGGCATAACCATTGTGTGCTATGTTGCAAACCACGACACGAGCAGCAAGGAGCCACTGTACAGCACTTTGTTCTTCACTCCTGCAAGGAAGGAAGAATGAATGTTCCAGACCATGAAGCCGTGCTGACCCCAGGGAAAGGAAGTCAAGCTATGATTGCTTTTCTACCTATAAATACATTTCATTGTCCGTTATAGAAGGTAGCAGAAATTAGCCCACAGGCTATTAGAGGCTATTTCATGGGGCAACAACAAAAAAGCAGAATTTATACTTAGCCTGCTTTATTCACAGGACTTAGAGACCCTGGACTAACATCAATCAGACCATGACCATATGGGTTTCCACTGGTGTGTTCTATCACATAGTTGCATACAAATGACAAATAAACATTTTGCGTGCTGGCATGCAGTAGGTAAACACTGAATTTGGGATCTTAACTATAACATATGCTTTTTCTTTATGTGCTCAATTCATGCTGCTGGTCGTACATGGATCTTTATTAAATATTTGCATCTCTCATCAAATCTTAACGTTTTCTTGAATTTGTTCATAAGACCTCTCGGCAGCGTGGTCTCCCATCCCCAGGGACTTGTTGCTAACAAATTCTGGACTTGATTCTTCCAAATACCGCAGTCACATCCCTATCACTGTGAGCCATAGCACAGGGCTAAAAAAAAATGGAAGCTGAACACGGTCCTTTTCTTTCATTCTGACAAGCAGGCGCACATCCATGAACACTTAACTGTCTTGGCAGCCTCCAGTAATAATAATCAGACCTGCAGCCTGTTGAAATACAGAGAAGAATCTCTCTTCAGGGTAGGGTTACATGAAATACAGACATTCTTCAATTCAGACCTTGATTTTCCATCACTGTAAAGCAGTAGCGAATGTGTGATACGCCTGTTTCAAGGAAAAGTCTGTTTGCAACATGACCTCCACACATTGTGGCCTGTGTACCGGTAAACAAACTAGACATGATGGAAATCTATCATTTCAGGTTTGGCTATTGAAAACCAAGAATATGTGTGATTTAATTTTCAGCTGTTTACAAAGAGGATGAACAAGGCACAGAGCTCTTTCATTTCTCCTGTTAATCCAACACGCCTCATGGAAAATCTGAGCTGTGGCCCTTTGTGACCCTTTTCCTTCGCTTTTATGTAACAGAAAGAGAGGGAGACCAGAGGAAATTAAAAAAGCAAGGGAGATAAAGTGATGTCTCAAATGACCAAAACATTGAAAAAAATTCAAAACCAGCAACGCACCTTGAAGTTTCCAAGTCTCCGGATCCTTGGACACTTCCAAGGAAACAAACTTCATACCTTGCTGTGGGGGACAACATTATCAGCCTCTTCTCCTTCAGAGAAAGCACATGTGATTTAAAACAATGAGAGACAAATAAATATTTGCTCTAAGATTAATCTTGACATGCAAGATCTCAGGGAAGGACCAATTTAGGGCTAATTGGCTGCCTCCCTTACACAAACATTTGGTAATTTAAAATTTGATCACTTTAAGTCACTCAGTCACAATCAAACTGTAGGTCAAAGTGCGTCCTTGTTTTTCCTAAAGTGGTTTTGGAAACAAATGAGATGACTGAAAATATAAATTAGTGTAGAATATATTAGATATTTACAATCTAGCTGTGTGCGGTCAATAAATGATTTCACTATAGAGAGGAGAGTGTAAGTTAATGCAAACAAACTGGACATGACAGAAGCTTTCATTTAATAACGAGTGTATTTAGTACAACTCTTTTATTACATACTTCTGAATGAAACACAGTCTTTCTGACTGCAGTTGACCTGCACTGGCACAAATGAGAAGAAAATCTGGCTTACAGAGCAAGGGATAAAAAAAATAAATAGAAATCCTTACTTCCCTGAAATAAGCTGTGAATACTTGAATCTTAAGGAAACTTGGCAGCTTCCAATAACTGAAAGTTATTTATGGTACTTATACAATGATCAGATTCACACCTTTTGCTTTATGATACAGTTTTCATCATTGTCATTCAAAGCCAGTTTGATTAAAAAGCAATCTTTGGTATAGTGTGAATTCATTTCTTTTGCATGGAACATCTAATAATTCTAATTATTATTGTAATAATCCTAATACATGTTAACTGTCCTCCCTTTCAATTCAAGCATCGTGGCTGTTGGATGTAAACCACTGCACTGCATTGTACGTCCTCAGTTTAACAGGTCTTGCATTTGCTGGACCTTGAGCAAACTCTACAGAGGAAGCCAAGCAAGTCCAATAGGAAAAGGAAACTTGCTCTGTCTGGGGCTGTGAGTTATCTTCTGCCACAGTGCAGTCACTTGGCTTGCTGGCAGGGATGAACAGACCTTCCGGAATGGTGGGCAGAAACCACAAGAGAAAAGACCTTCCCTGTTTTGCAGCACAAGGCAATATAGTCCTTTCATAACCACTGGGTTGCAGAAGACTCACGTTAAAAGGGATACCAGAATTTCATCTGAAAGAAGACCCAAGCATTTGAGTGGTCATGAAGATGTGAAAGAAAACAAGGCAAGATACTTTCTCTACCCCATCTGAGCTCTGGATACCATAAAGCTGCCCCATTTTAAGTTTTGTATTTCTCACCATCAGTCAATTTATTCAATGCTGTTTGAAGTAATAGAGTCCAGTGAAATAATATATCCCCACTGCTCCTTTTCACACTGATCCTGCACTCTGCTTAGAGCTTGGATTTCAAAGTTTCATATTCGTTCCCTGCACATAGAGCTAATTACCTTGGCTAGATGACAGACCACATCATTACTTGCAGAGTGACACTGGCAAACCCAGCAAATTAACTGAGGATCACATAACTTCACAATCCTCATTTCAATGAGATGTTAAAGTGAAAACTCTTTCCAGGGTTGTCATTCGCTGGTCCATCTCCACCTTCCAAAAGAATTTGGCCCAAGAAGGGTGCTCCAGAATGGAGATTGCTATCAGTAAAATCAAATTTGCAAGAGAAAGGGCTATACTGCTAGCTTCTTAATGGTAGGCTTTGGTTATCTACACCGTTCATTTGGGTTTTTTAATAGCATTAAATATGAGGAATTGGAATAGAGATCTGATCATAGGAACTAAACTGAAAATAGGAGCCTGTACAGTAAGTATTCATGTGGCATTATCCGTAATAGAAGCAGAGGTACTGCTGCTATTTGAATTAATGACCAAGAAAACCTGAAGCTGATCCCCTAAGGAAAAGGATGTACAATGCTGTCTTTCCCTGGCCTCATTTTAAGATTCAAACTGGTTCAAACTGTTAATGGGATAAATATTCAGCATTTTTCTTTCCTCTACCATCTACCTCTCCTATTTTTACTTTGGTAGGCATCATTACCATAATATAGACTCATTATGTTGTGCATTGGGCCCAATTTTGAACGCTTAATAAGAAATTGTCCATGTACCACTGTTGAACCCAATGGGACTATTTGGGGGTGATTATTTACATAACTAAGGGTTGTGCTACAAGATGTGGAGCTGACTTAACAACATGTTCTGTGTATTTAATAATTTCTGTTAACATATTTATTAACCAAGTCAATATGTTGAGCCGTATCATAATCGTTATTATTTCACTGTCTTACAACAAAAGAGAGAGGCAGAAGGGAGGGGGAGAGAATCCCACGCTTAAAATATCCACAAGGCAGGTATGAGAAAAATGCATGGAAGGAAAGGAAGGAAGACACCAGGCAAACGGGACACTGAGGAGAGTAGATATAAGGGAATATAAAAAAATTGCATGGATGATGGCAAGAGGGCAACTATGATATACAACGATTTTGCAAAGCATCTTGTACCATGTCACAAAATCTTACTGTCAAAGTTAGTTAAAATTGCTTTGTATGTGAACACTGTCACCTGGACAGAAACTTGATCAACCAGCTATGAATTCAGGGTGACGACAACAAGCAGCAACACAAAACCAAGAGATGAAGCGTATGGTCAGATTCTGCCCGGATCTGAGGTTTTGGGAGCTTGGATAGTATAGCAAGGTACCACAGAAGTGAATTTAGAAGATTGATTGAAAAAATTGGATGGTAATTGCTGATTTAGAAGAAAGGACAAAGGGTCAATGAGGAAAGAGAGCAAATATTACTTAAGAGGAACTATACCCGCTGGTCAGGATGGAAGCACGCGAATCGTTCACCACGCAGGATTACAGCAGGCACAAGGTGGGAATGGCCATTTTGGGGCCTGACAATCCAGTGAGCCCAATGACTCATTTTCCAGCATGGGTGAGGACCGATGAGAGCAGCATTTGGCAGCCGGTGCTTGAGGAAGTCAGGAAGCTCAAGGCATGCAAAGAGTGGTCCTTGCCCTGATTTCAGCCCCAGTGAATCAAACCTCTGAGTTACCCCTGGGCAGAGCAGTCCCACTTCTTACATGTTCCCAGGGAGGAGAAGGTGTACAGCATACCTCCCCCCCGGGCTACAGAGAAGAGGTTGGGTAACATTTCCCAGGATGCAAGGAGGACAAACATCTCTGGTACCTCCTGGTCTCCCCCTGAGCAGAGCTACCCCCCTACAGCAGTGACTCTGCCAAGAATAAGGTTTCTCTGACCCTTCTGAATTTGTCCCATTGCCTGATTCAGGTCTTTGGAGAGGGCTTGGGTTTGCCCTCCCAGTTGCTGTTGGGCTTCTGGGGACCCAGGCCCCAGCGTTCACAGCACAGTTTGAATCTGACATGGCCCTGTTGAAATCAACTCAGATTCCTGTCTGCTGGTGGGAGTCAGAGCAACCACATGCCCGCTGCAACCCGGTGTTGAAGCCACACATACAGCTCGTACACGTACAAGCAGATCAGCTCTGGAGACCTGATCCACCCACATTTGCTCTGTGGTAGCTCTAGTTAGGCTGAAACCCAAGAAACAACAACAGCTGTCTCTCCTGAAAGTCACAGCTCTTGGGCACAGTATACACCATTCACAAACATCTGGTAGAGGATTTAGACCTGTTGCAGTATGCTTCCCAGTGGGTATTTTAGCTCTGCTAGTATGACAGCATTACATCTTATTTAGACCCATAACTGGAAAAATCAGGAGTTGTGTGCAATAAAGTATTTTAGTATACACTTTAGTAAAATAACCTTTGGAAAGGGTAAATGCTCTGACATGGGGAGTGGCAAGGAAACAGGTTTCTTAGCCAGGTTGTCTAATTACCTTTCCATAGGCTCACGGGGAACCACCCCCAACCCGAAAGCCACACAGACATGCTCTGGGGCCAGGGACTTGTGTCTACTTCCCGCCCTGGGTCAGCACTCACTGGGGCACCTCTCCGCTTTCCAGGTCAGCCTCACACCTTTCTGCCATGCATGGATGTGTTTCTTGCCACCCTTGCTGTGCCTTCCCTCTCCATCACCACAGGTCATCAGGATTGGGTCAGTACGGGAAGGTTCATCCTCCTCCTTGCCCCAGGAGATGCTGGCTGTTGGATGCGGGACAGGATGCCTTGATGAGAGCAGGTGCACAGGCATGCACCCCTTTTCCAGCTTCAATGACTTCCCATCACGCTGGAAGAAATACTCCTGGCTGTCTCCTTCCACACCTCCACTGGAGGGGCAAGGAAAAGAAACAAAGAGAAAGCAGAAATTAATTCCAGCTTGACTTCAGTGCACTTGTTAAGAGTGCTCCCTGCCTGCCAAATAAAAGCACCATGGTAACAGCAACAAGCAAATTAATGAATTAGAAAACACTGATCTTTGCAAATTGTAGCTGTAGCCACAAAGCTCCATACAAGGAAAAAGACATACAAATTCAGAGGCATGCGACACAGATCTAATACAACTGCACAGCTCCCTTGCCCAGCCAGGGAAGGGTGCCAAATCACAGCCACATGCAGGGATCTGAAGGACTGATTTCAGATGTGGGACTGGTGTTTTGTCCACTCTGATTTTGCTTTTGTGGCCATTAGACTCCTGCCATGGGACTCCTTTGGGGGAAGAATTAAATCTATTGTTATTCTAACAGTAGGTGAATTTGTAGTGAAAATCATGGGACTGTTCTCCATTCCAAATCACACTGCTTTTACGAGTGCCAGCTTCTTGCTCAAATAGCAATACAAGCAAATTTCAGAAAAAAAATCTGAATAATCTAAGCCTCAGCTTAGGAAAGCAAGCACAAGTAAAAAGTCTTGATATTTTAGGTATTCATGAGGTGCTTGCTATTTTTTTTTTTTTTTTGAGGGGTTTTTTAGCCTTCCAGCTAAAGAGGGTTTTATTGGGGCATTCAATAAAAGATTAGAGATCACTTTTCTGGATGCTTAAGGAGTATCTTCTAAATGTGAAGCAGCAAAGGACAAGTAGAGGCCCCAAAGCGTTTAGAAAAATATAAGAAATGGGCAACTTACCAAACAGCAGAACTGCCCCAAAAGAGGGAGAGATTGTTGATTAACAGCTAAGAGTTGTGATGAAGGATGAACAGCTGAGTTTTAGCTTTCTTGAACTGGAGATGACACATCAAGAGGAAATGCCAGACAGACAGGCTGAGATTTCATTTGGACACAACCAGATGGGTCTGGAACAGACAGATTGATCTGAGGCTTGTCCATATAAAGACAGTAATTAACTTTGTACTTACAGATGAGTCAGGTACACAAGACAAGAGACGGAAACCACAGGCAGACTGCTCTACAAGACTCAAAATGTGAGCTAATATTTTCCTTCCCTGTTTCCATGCCCGTGTAATAACGTGTGCACTTTCACGTCACTTGCTTCAGTGATTTCTTATTTAACACAGAAATCAGATTTTCCATAGCCCTACGCCTTCAGAGGCATTCTGCAATACAAAAATATGGTACTAGCAACAACACACATTTTCAGAAAAACAAGAAGTATTTCAGTTTTGGGAATCTAAAGGGTTACTGACATATGTACAAAAGGTGAGTTATGTATTAAATATTGCACACGAGTGAGAGACATTTTATATGACACTTTGAGCAGAGAAAAATGAAGTCTCACTGGTGTACCTTACTGACAGACCTAGAGCCTGAAGCTACCGACCTTCCTTTTTACTGTCCAGATCTGCAATGACTTGAAAGTTGTCTCTAGAGCCTGCCAAGAGGGCATCAGGCTGATTTAGATGACAGAGGGTAATTTCGTTCAACACAGGACTTGTGCATGGGACGGAGAGGTTCTTTGGCTCCTGCAGACACTCAGGAAATGCTGCATCCATCAAAAGACAGGGTCTGGAGTGCTCTGTGGTCAGCTCATCTCCACAGAAACACAGCTGCTTCAATGTAGTTCCCAATAGGACATGAAAGATGTGGGATGACCATTCATACTAGAAGTAGGACACCTCGACTACTACTTGAGCCAAGACCAACAACCTATTTAGTGACGATTCAACACCCCACACTTGCCTCACTCACTGGTCAAAATCAGTGCTGCAGAAGCCTTTCTTGGACAACTCGGAGATGAAGACTGTCTTTAGGTTGGTGCTTGGAAATGCAGACCAGTTACAATACCTCTAAAAATCTGCCCTCCGTCAGAAAGAGGCACATCCATGCTGACTCTCATAATTTCATTGTAAACTTCTGGTTGCTTTTTGTTTTTGCCAAAGCCTGAATATCCACCAACATGTAGCAGCCCTCAGCTGATTTCAGCAGCTGCAGTCCTCAGTAGCCACCAGCTAGTCAACACCAATGAATATTCTCATTGCTATTACCCTTCTGCTCACCCCCTTTGGTGCCTCTTCTACCTGCAGCACCTTCAGGTAAAGGCAAGACTGGTGCACAGTTTTGGTGCCCAGACCCCTGTGCAGATGTGCACAGCACACATGCACTGGCTGTTATCCAGGCAGTACCTCAGCAGCTGTAATGGCTAAGGGGACGCTATGGCTGCACGATGGATAAGGGTATAGGTGTATGGGTGCACCTGTATAGACAGCTTGAAAGGAAGATTCTGTTGCATGTGAATTTTCCAATGCAGGGTTGTATCTTCCGAATAAACATCAGCTATACCAGATCCAAATTAAGCATATACTGCTAATTTAGTTTGCCATTAAGCACATTTTGCAGTAATCTTTATTAGGATATGAAACATTATTAGAACTCTGTTGGTTAAATGTAGCTATTTTCACTCAAGTACCAGAATTTTCTTCAGCTTCTTTGTCTCCTCTTTTCTCTTCAGGTCATTTGATGATTGACAGCTCAATGTACTGCAAGAACATTGGAGGGTAAGAGATTACTGTGTGCTGCAGTCAGAAAGTCCATGCTGCATAAAAATATATTCTCTTCATTATTACCTATTTGACAAAGATTTAAGAGGGTTTTGCAGCTGAGGGCCACATGTAAAAAGACTACAGATCATTTCCAAAAGAAAAATTGCAAAAAGCCTGGGTAATTTACATGAGATATACTCACCTACATTAAGGAGTTGATGAAAGCACATCTTCAGGGTGCACCACTGGTGCACACCACATCATGGGAAGGAAGTGGGAAATAGCAGGCAGCAGCACAGCTGGTTGAAAATTCTAGGAATTACATATTCTTCTGCTGGAAAATGGGATTTTGTTGAACTGGGAAACAGTAAAATCTCCAATGTTTGTTTGTTCCTCTGTTCATTTTACTATTAGCAAAAGGAAGAGCATACATTGTGTCTGCAGCTGTGTGAAAATGAAAATCTGCTGCTTTTGAGCTGCTACAGAGCACTGCTAGAGTCATAGTTCATTCCCCCATTGCTCTCACTTTCCCTGTGGGTCCTGGGACCCAACTGGATCAGAAATCCCTGGAGCCACGTCAGCCTTCCCAAAGACCCCGCTGATGCAGCACCCGCTGCATCGCATCTCCCCAGGGAGGCAAGGGAGAAAATGTGGCATCGGAGGCACAGCGCATCTTCCACCGGTGCCAGGAGTGAAACACAACCTCCCGCCCTGCTCTCCTCCTCTGTCCTCACCTTCATACCCTGGTGCTGGGCTTGAGTGCTTGTAATTCATGGCAGACATGATCCTGCACGGCACAGCCTGAGAACCAGCGCTTGGCCAGAGAGCAGGAGAACAGCAGGGAGGAGTGCTGGGGAGCTGCAGGACCCATGAGGGTAGTTCAGGCAGATAGAGAAGCTAATGACAGCTCATAATGTGCAAATCACTCAGAAAGCCAGCTTTACATTCTTGTGTGTTGATCCAGATTATGGGAACCCACATTAATCTCTTATTTAATGCATGACTGCTCTGCGGTACCAGCCATCAGGAGCCTCGTATGTTCCCTGGTTCATCTATATAATCCAAAGATGCTGGTAGTGATCTTTGATGACCTGAAAGGTCAAAGAGATACTAACCCACAATGCAGTAAATCACCTTATATTTTACAGAAAAAGTAAAATTAGCTGGTTGGTGAATGGTCAAATAACAGAGGCAAGAAGGTGCTATCAGTAAGCTTCTGAATTCAAGCTGATCCCAGTGATACACACATCCAGACACGTACAGTCTGTGGGCTCCTTTGGAGGGTGTTCCTGTGTTTAGATAAGAGACACCAAACACAACTTGAATGCTCCATTAAACCAAACTCGCCTTTGCAGGGAGATGTGCAAGGGCTGTATTACTTCAGCCCATGCTTGCTTTGCTTTTAGTGTTTGGTTTTGAACAGCACTGAAAACGTGTTCTTTCATCTTTGCCACTTTGCAACACCAAAACAAAAATAACTACTATAATCAATATTATAAATAAATGAAGAAGAAAATAAGCGTATGGTTAGGAAATTCTCTCTCTTCCCTAAATGGGAATGATTCCCCTCTAAAAGTAAATCCCATGAACAGGGTTTCCAGCATCTCTTTCCCTTAGTGACTCTCTGATGCCTGCGTAGCACAAGCTTACTGCCTCTTCTCTGTGGATGCACCGCTCTCCTCCACCCAGACACTGACTTTCATAAACCTTGTGGGAAATCTTGATCTTTGAGACACATACACCTCTGTCAGATATGACTGATGTTGGCAAAGAGTTTGTAGGTAGGGGGACACGTACTCTGAGAGTGTGATCACACAGCTTCATTTCCATAAGGAACCAAACTGAAGAGGGCAAACCCTTAAGATGAGAGGCACTTGCAGCCAGACTGTGATGCCACCCAATCAGGCTACGTACCTGAAGAAGGTGAGCCACTTGGGGAACCTACAAAATATGTAATAAAGGGGCAGAAAAATGCTGAGAAGGCAGAATAAGCAATGATTTGGTTGTTTGCTTAGGCACATGCAAGGAAATCCACAAACCCTCCTTGTTCACTGTACTCCCAGTGCCTGCACTAACAGCAATTTTTGCCTCCCAGACCTTAGCTAACAGACATTCATCTCAAGGCAGAAAAAGGGCAGGTATCACTGCTTGATCCCATACGCACAGCTCTCCCCATGGCCAGACCCTGTACAGAAGAGGGGTAGTGGAGAGCTGTCAGAGACGACAACACTTCTCTCCCTCCCTGCTTTGCCGTGATGGTGACCTTTCCCAACCCCAGCTAACAAACTTGAAAGGGAGCATCTGCTGGGGGACTGGTGGTGAGAGCATGACCGGTGCAGCACAGCTGCAAGGCTACCAAACAGCAGGGAGGACCGGTGTGATGAGCGAGATGGGCTGTGAGAGGGCGGCCAAGCAGCTGGCACAGCCGCCGGCTCTGGAGGCAGCCCAGGAGGCTCACATGCAGGTACCATCTTGCACATAGATTTGTGCAAGGGTTTTGCTTGCCTGGGACCTCGTGCTGTTCTTCTGTTCATCTCTGACTGAAAAAAGGAAACATCCGAAGAAAGAAAGAGACAGGGAAAGAAGAACATCCCTAGTGCAAAACAGTCACTGAGTAACTTGGGTGTCCTCATCCTAAGACAGGACCCAGTTCAATTCCCTCCCAAGTCACAGGAAAGGCTCTCATGCTCTGATCCCCTTCTGCCTTGCTTAGCAAGCTACAGCTCGACAGACTGGTTCCAAGTATTTCCATTCTGCGGTTTTTAGAAACTTCTCAATCATCTTGAAGTCAAGTCAGCAAGAGACAGATGTATTCAGACCTTCTAAAAGTGTTACCCCACAACTCTATGGCCTTAGGACAGGCAAATGTCTATAGGGTCCACTAAGCAGGTTTCTATCTTTCTCACGTTGACTGTATATTTCTGCCTAAGAATGCAATCCTGTCCTGCCCTTTCCCCCTCCCAAAGACCTGCAAGTAAACAAAAATGGAGTGGTGGTTTTCTTGGCAGGAAAGAAAGCACATGTTTTCTGTGAGCCACCAAAACAAATGAAGTTGTCTAAAAAAATCCCAACAACTCTAAATTTAGTAAGTGTCAGAGCATTGCTTATGCGGTGCTCAGCTGATGGATGGGATGCTGACAGCAGACCAGACCTCAGTGCCACTCTGAATACCATCTACTGAATAAACTACTCATGTCATCAGCATCAATAGCCAGCTGCATTAATGACAGCACCTTGCCTCACTTAAGTGAGCTTTAAGCCAAGCTTTAGTCAAGCAGGGGTGGGAAGAGACATTACAGCCTGAAGGTGCTACAGCTTGGAGCCAGAGCCCAACACAATGGCCTTACAATGCAATGAAGTAGGGTGGAGGTAATCTAGCTTCATCCCAGGTTCAGTAAATCTGTGCTCTAAATTCAAATTATATGATCCTGAGCTAATCCTGACAGGACTATATCACCCAGATAAAGGACCACACTAATGCAGCTATACTTGGTCCATTATTGGAGCATATAATAAGTGCTATGTAGAAACAACCTCATCTTAAACAGGCTTGAGTACTCAATCACTGCAACAGAAGGAAATTTGGACTTTTCTCTGCACCCACATTACTGTTTCTTCTTTTGGCTTAACCCAGAATTTGGTAACAGAAAGTAGAAAGACATTGAGTTAGGTCCAGTAAAAGAAATACTGAGACTTATTAAACTCTCATCATTCCTTCTCCACCATCCTTGAGGGATTTTTGGTTCCATGGAGCGCTATGGACACATTGGCCTAATGGTTCCTCTGGACGGCTCTCAGACATTCTCTGCTCTGTGTCCAAATTAGTCCCCTGAGTTGCTCTCCCAAGGGTTTCAGATACTTCACAAGAGAAAAATACATCTGACTTTGGGTCTCTGGTAGGAACAAGTGAAACAGAAACGCTATGTAAGACCATGCAGATGGGCTGGAAGGGTGAAACAGAGAGTCAGATGTTGTTAGAGCAACAACCAATGTCTTGTCTGCGTTGTTGCACATCATTGTCGCTTACCCTTCTGGTTCTACAGCCCAGTCATCTGACCGTTTTTTGCTATCTTTACAAAACAAATGGGAATCTTGTAAAACTTTAGACTTTGCCAGAGAATAAGAACAAAATCAACCAGTGTTAAAGAAGACGCCTACTGACAACCTCAACGGAGGATGAAGAGTAGGCATTGGAGTCAGTCAAGCAGTGAATTAGGATGGAATGGTGGGAAAGCATAGGTGGTTCACATTACTGTGATGGTGCCAAAATTGTCAGAGCATGTGCTTGATGAAAGGTCTGTGTCCAGGGCTTTTGTGGACCACTCCATTCACATATCAAAAAAAGTGAAGAGCTGGAATAAGACGAGATGAGTACCAGAAGATTCACTTAGGAGGGGAATAAAGAATACACACATTACCACAGCAGTGCTCTCCGTTGCCTAGATGACAGAAAAGAGATATTTAGTAAGGGAAGTGGAGAATTTTAAAATTATGTCAGAGAGTGTGAATGTCATTTTCTGTTTGTTAGAAGCCTTCAAGTCTCATCAGGAAACAGTTCATCAGAAATTCTTCTGCAGCTAGTACAAAATGTCTGCTCCGAATGACTGGAATATTCTTTAACCTTATTAGTAAGCTCAGATATAAGCATAGTGTGCCTAGAGTTGCAGTGGCAGCCATTATAATAGTTATTACAGTGCATGTGTGAGCTGCTATATGACAGGTATTGTAATGTTAGTAATTAACCAGAGTCCTACTAGTGATGCAATTCAGACAATGTGATAGCTTGGAGTTTGATACTTCTAGAGAGCAATTTATCCTACTTTTTGATAGACATGTAGGACACCACCATCAAAACAACATACCAGCTAAAAACACCACAGGAAGTTAAATAGTGCTTATTTTTAACTTTCTTTTTCTTGGTACGAATATCAGATTCTTCAGTCAGGCTAATTCTCTCATTCAAGTCTTTGACAACATGAACCAGATCTTAACCTCCTTGCATCCAGAGGAAGAATGTGGACAGGGGTTAGTAGCCAGTTAAATAGTCCACATTCCCAGACACGCAGGTGTCAGCCACGTATGCTGTACACCAGAAAGTCTGCTTTGCCAGTTCACCTTTTCATCCTTTTTCCTTTCAGCTGTGAAGGGGAATCCAAGTCTCACTGCCTAACCTCCTGGTACCTACCTCCACAGAGCAGCTTTACTCCCTTCTTTAGCTCTGCTGGCATGTGCCAGATGCCTCTGCTGCATCACTGGTAAGCGATCTCCAGGACTGCAACTGGCACAGCTGTGAACTCGTGCATCTTTGACCTTCCTAGACAGTGCAGAAGAACAGCTATCTATTTCTCATTTGTTCTTGGGCAATAGAAGTAGTGGGGAATAACCTTCATAGGACAGCATTGATTTAATGCTTCTCCAGATTAACTTTTGCCTTATCATGTTTTGGGGTTTTTTTTTTTTTTCAGTAAAATGCAGCACAAGGACTCCCACGCAGACATCTTCATGCATTAGAGCTTACAAAATCAGATCCTGTTGTCATTCATTTTATC
This sequence comes from Fregata magnificens, assembly GCA_013389945.1. Classification (NCBI taxonomy): domain Eukaryota; kingdom Metazoa; phylum Chordata; class Aves; order Suliformes; family Fregatidae; genus Fregata; species Fregata magnificens. Next base: position 171,656 of record WAAD01010428.1, on the reverse strand, counting down.
TTTCCTTTTCAAAGGGAAAAATACAAGTAACAACATGCTATGGATTGCTATTCCTTGTAAAGAGCACTTTTTACACTGCATTCAGATTTCTGTCCACTGCAATTTCATTAAGATTAGCAAATACTTGTGTTTTCAACAGAGGTTCATCTCATCAGCCACCGTAAAATTAAATGCATACTTACTGCTCAGAGATACAGGTCATATAGTCAAACATCTCCTTTGCTCTAGCTAGTCACCATCTGACAGTCAGGAGCCGTAGCATCAAATTTGAGGCTGCCACTTTTCACATACCTGGAACAACCAATGCTTATTTCCTCCCTGTAGACAGAGCACAAGGCAATAGCAACATCACAGCCTTAACAGCTTTCATGTGTTACAGTCTTCATGCCCCAGAGTTCAGTGAGGAACAGGCTGACACCTATGCAATGAGGCATCAGACATCCACTTTTTTCTGGGGGAAGTGTATTCATCCTCCATTTCAAATTATCTCTAAAACATGAGCATCGCATATTTTACCTTCATCACTCATCACTAGCTGATTAGATTAATAAAGCAGAAGATATATTAACCATCATTCCCGTAACCTCTATGGAGACCTGGGTAAGTTTTGCTCCTAGATGTAAGAATCACCACACCCTACACTGGAAAATCCAGGAAACAGAATAAAACTCCTGTGAATGGCAGCTGCATGACAACTATTTAGACAAAGACACACAGGGGAAATTGGATACAGATGAAGCTCCAGGAGACTTTAAATATGGATGGGGTACCTTGAAAAAGAAAAGACAAGATGATGTGTCACAGTCTTAAAAAATGCACTGGGTTGAAGGATTCACTACTACAAAAGAGGGCATAGTCCAGTACTACCAGAGACCTGCTGCATTTCCTTGTGAAACATAGCTTGACAGTCCTTTGACAGATTTCAGGCAAGACCTATTCCTTCTGAAAGGGTGAGGCCAAAAAAGGGAGGGAAGAAAAAAAAAACCCACCAGTGCTTGCCATTTCAGAATGACAACAGCTAATTATAGCAGCTGCTCTCATTATGGGTCACCTCTGCTCACAACGAGTGGTGCCTTGTTACTGGAGCAAGCCGGGGAAACGAATTAAATCACTCAGCGTAAGTCCTCACTCCTTTGAAGCACAGCAGAATCTGTCCCCTAGTTAGCTATGCACCCATCTTGCCCCCCAAAAATTCCCACTAGAAAGGAGTTACTGCTGTAATGGAAAACACTGCAGCAGTACATCTCTCTGTGGGCTATACATGACCTATCTGAGTCTAGAAAGCTACAAAAAAACCCCTAACAAAAGAGAAGAGATAATCAACATACCTACGGTCTTACTTCGTGTTACTGTCAGGGATACAATCATGGTTGGTTTTCTGCTAATGTGCTGATGCTTAAAGGAACGTCTGGATTCCTGACTTCTTTTTGTCTCCATGAATAAATTCATGTCACAGACGGCTTGGTTAGCTGGCTACTCACAGACATCAAAGGAGATGTGGAATTTTGAAGGAGGTTGGACAGGCGAGACATCACTATGAAAGGTGGGCAAGAGATATTTCTCTTGCATCTTTGCTAAATGGTCATGGGAATAAAATTAAAACAAGTTCTCATTTTTCTGGACAGAGAAGGAAAGTTGTTCCTACCTTTCAGAGAGTTAAGGAATCAGAACCCTTCTATCACGGTGCTGTTTGTGCATTCAAACACTTCATAAGAAAAAAAAAATTCTTTTAAACCCCAAAAATAGAATTTTCTTGGAGAAATGTTTAAAAGGTTATTTAGACAATGTGACATTTCTTTCTTGATTTCTTTTCCATATAGAAATTTTTCATCTCTGCTTCAATTTTTCTACAATCCATTTTGGCCTCCATTTTTTTTTCCGTAAGAATCTCCATTGAGCTCCAGGCTTTACTTTCTTATTCTAAGTCAAATTAATTGAATCACGTTGCAGACCTGTAGTTCTTCTTGAATATGGAAAAAGAACTATGATGAAGCTAAAGCAATTTGAATCTCATGCTACTGTACACCTAATTACGTTGCTAGCAGAGAGAGGAGTTCAAAGGCTGCACAAATACAGACCTTTTTTTCCTTTTTTTTTTTTTTTTACAATTTGTGAAATTGCTAAGAAGCTTTGTGCATTGTTCAATATCTGTCTTCAGTGATAAAATGCTCAAATATGATGATGCACATGTACACTTCAAAAGTAGTTTCAAAGCTTTCATGGAGTACTTCTCACTTAAAAGACTTTGTGCGCAAGCAATGCGAAGGGTTAAAAACTCTGCCAATTTGACCAAAAAGGGGAACAAGAATGCTTTTGTATTTGTTGTGCTGCACAACAAAGCAACGTGTCTTCTCTTCTAGAAAGGCTGGGAGTAATATGTTCAGAAAATATTAGCAATGCTATCACCCCAAAAGGTTAAGAAAAGGATTTACTTATCTGTAATGATTTATGGAACTGACAAGACAGTGTACAAATGGGGCTAGGAAATGCATGGGTGGAAAATCTCAGAAGGAAATCATTGTGTCAGGGCACTGAGCAAATAGATCCTTTCTGTAATGAAACAAGTGTTCTAATTCATAAATCTTGTTTGTCAGGAATAAATAAAAACAGAATCAAAGCTGGTACCTTCTGTCTTTACCACACACTGAGCAAAAAGGTTCTCTCCCTGGGGCATAACAGAGGAGGAAGCATTATTTGTTGATCTACTCCAACAAGGCATGTCTGAGTGATGTTTTCCACCTTTCGTGTGGTGTTTGTGCTGTATATTATCAATATTGGCTGCTGATGCCAAGGTCTCAGTTGTCAGCTAAGTGCTCTGCTGTGACTTGGGTTTTAAGCAGCAAATTGTCAATGTCCCTCCAAGAGATGGACACGGCAGTAAAACCTGTCATTTACTTTAATGGCCCAGATGTCAGAGAGAAGTTTTGTCATGGCAGATGAAGCTGTCTGTTAATCCTCCCCCTCCACACTGAGACCGATGCGATTGCCATGCTCACCCATCTGGCGAAGCTCCCAACATAAATTAGCCCAAGCAATTTCCCAAAGTGTAATAAACAAACATCAACCTCTCACTGACATTCACTGGATGGCATTGCAGATGAGAAGTAGCCAAGGACATATTATTTTGGTTCAGCAAATTTCAACCTTGGGCAAGGGCAATACTTGACACGATGCAAGAACTGACCAGAAAAACTTCCCAGATACACCCAGGATAACCAGGATTTGAGTGACATACTCTTTACTTATTGTAAGCTGTGGCATTGATACAGCTTAGATCTCGGACAACTGCTAGATCTTCCCCTGCCATTAAAAAAGAGCAGCTGATAAATGACACTACAAAAAGTTATCATCTCTCCTAACTTTTATGGTCTAAAATTTAGGCACCTATGTTAAGGCAGTTGTCTGGTCGCCCTCCATAGCTGACAGAGCGTCGTCTCCATACAGCGGTTCATGTCACCTGTTTTAGATATTTATCCCAGAGTGTTCTTCAAAGGTGCCTCCCTTTTACCTTCAAGGAGGAAAAAAATTCACCCACAGTGTTTGAGGTGCTTTAACATAAAAATGCAACTGTGCGCTTGAGCAACAGACACGTTTTGTTTGCCTGAAACCGCTCACACTCTAGAAGTCTTCTTCAAACAAGAAGTGCAAACAACTATGCTGAAGCTATTAAAAGCAAAAGAAGATACTGGGTCAGACCAAAAGTCTAGCTAACATAATATCCTGAATCTAGCAGTGCCCCCAGGAGATGGTCAGGGAAACATTAAAAAAAAAAAAAAAACACCAAACCACATAGTTTGATATTTCCCTGATTTGTTTAGCCAGCATCTAGCATCATTTTATCCTCGGTACAATCTTACCTCTCCAGATATCCTTTGTGTCACCAGAATTAAACCAGTGAAGTTTTAATCAAATCATGTGCAGATTTTCTGTATATCTAATGCAGCGATAGTATAATTTATTGTGTATACAGGCAGCCTGCACCAGACCCTCAGTACAGTTACACATTCAGGTAGGGTTAAATGGTGTGTAGGTGTTTCTAAAGTTCCTTACTTATGGAATAGGATTGTATCCATCTCCATGTCCTGGCACAAAGCAGAGTTTAAAAATACTACCTATACACCAGTCTACAGGGCAGTATCATCATCTCCATATATTCAGCATAATCAGCAGTGTGAAAACGAGAAACCAGTCCTGATGGAAAACATTCAAAAATGCAACTATGCTGCAGTGGACTTTGGTTTGGGGCAAATGTAGACTCAAAGGTGGAGATGTTCACTGTGTATCAGTGTCTCAGATGGGCTCACCTATTAAGGGGAACGAAGAAAAACAGAAAAACAGTCATTCGAAGTGAATGTCTTCCAGTTGGGAAAATAATTGCATGTCATGCGGGTCATAATAGGGGAGAGGTAGGTTTGTGCCATCAAGAGTGACCCTTTTTTGTAAACCTTTCATTGAAGGAAAACTTCACATTGAGTCTGGTTAGCTTTGGGACAGTTCTGTCTGAGGAGTCACAGAAAATACTGTGAGCACGTACGGATGTAGACCTAGCTTGAGCTGATGGTGACAGTGCATCCTGTCTTTGCTCAGGACATGAATATGTAGAAAAAAGGCACAGGGTTTGCTGCATCACAGGGACAGCAACAAATGCCAGGAGCTGAACAACGAGAGTTACTAAGGACTGGCACTTTTACAGGCAAGAGACAGTAAGCAGAAGAGAAACCAGGTCCTCACAGAGGTAGAGGTGTCCTTGGCCTAGACAGAGGAAACGTTTGTAAATCAGGGCACCTTCTGCGTGCTGTTTCAGCTTGCTTCCTCCGGTAGCAGCAACCCAGTTCACAGACCCCCTGATGATGCTCCCATGGATGATTTACCGAGTTGTTGGCAGAAAGTATCAACGCGCACACATTACACTTGTCAGCGCAGGACCAACAAAGCCTTTAGGGAGAGCCGTATCTGTCATCCTTCTGCAAGGCACAGAGCCGCATTCAGCATTTGCCTCAAGCAAGCAAGAGAAATGGGGCTTTTGTTCCTTTCCCTCTCTTCTTCAGGATCTTTCAGTATTTAGCAAAGTCTGTGAAAACTGACCAGGACTAATGCTAGGAAGCAGAAGTGCTTTTGGTTGACGGTGTGCAGGGATGCTCTGTATTAGTCTTGTCACTAATGAGTCACCTCCATTTTTTCCAGCTAAGAAATAATGAGCCAGAAAACTTTTAAAGTATTCTGCAAAAACTTTACTTTCCTTCCCCCAGGGCCACCAACCACACATTAGTCCACACTATACATCACTATCTCTCACTGGCCACTCTTTATTCCAAAGAGCACAGGCTAGTTGCACGGGTGACTTGGCCCAGTTAAAAATTTGACTCAGGCTTAAAACTATTACAATACTATACAGTTCATTGACATTTCAGAGCAAACTAAGTTGATTGATGGGGGGAAAGAAAGATTTGTCTGAAGTATAATAGTGTCTCTTTTCTACATTTCTTACATTTTCTACAATACTTTGTGTCTAGACACCTCAAACTGCTTTTCAGATATTAATAAAATAACTTTATTCATCCTAAATAATGTATCTTTCCCCATTTTGCAGAGGCACGAAAACATCAAATGAGCCTGCCTGATTTCCATTTCTGAAAGAGCTAAGAACAAACTTGGACTATTCCAATTCTCAATCCTATCCTTGGGCCACGGGGAAATATTTTTGAACGAGAGTACAATAAAGGGTTAACCACCCTATATTACACCAGATCAAAATTAATCCTTCCCTGCATTAAGGAGTAGGCTGGAAGATTCCTTTGTTCCTTCCTATCTATCTCACATGAAAAGATGAAGGAAGGATAGAAATTGCTTTGTCTAGCCTCAAGAAAATAGTTTCAGTTCCTCAGGCTCAACCACACTCTGACAACAGTGGAGACAAGAAATTCTGTAGGTCCAAGATATTTGTTATATTTCCCTAATTTTGCTCCTATCCATGCACACGTTACGTATACAAGCAGAAAAGGGGGAAAAGGGAATAAAACTGTTAAAACAAAAAAAAATCCTCTTTTTAATATAAAGAATTGAAAGCTTTAGAATTCAGCTCATAATTCTCAACTTACATTGGTTCTCAGTATGGGCATGATGGTTCATCCATTTCTAATCCTGCCTTGTGGACTAGCAGGGGCAGAATTTGCTAGCTTTCCATCAGTGGAAACCAGGAATCAAAATAACAGCTGGCAGTTTACATCTTATATGTGTTCTCCTTCCATTTTATACTTGAACAATAGTAAATATATCATTTTTATGCATGGTTCATCAGATAAAAAACATCTATTTCTTTGTTCACCTGCTCCCAAACTAATTGAATAATTAGTTTTCCAATTAAAAATCCAGTTCTGTCAGATACAAAGAAGTACAGACTACAAAAACACTAAGATGCCTCCAAATCTCCACTTTTGGCAAGTAGATGAGGAACCTCTTCCTTCTGTACAGTTTTCTGCAGCTTTCACGAGAGGCAAATGATATTGAATCAGGCTGGAAGATATTCATAGCCCATTTTTCCCTGACAACTTTGTCATCCTTTGGCAAACAAAAAGTTCTAGGTGTATATTTTTATGACTCAATCAAGGTAGTTCTCTACTAGTACCTCCATATAAAACCCCACCCATCGTGCCGGGATAAAATAACAAACCCACTAACTACACCAAAAAAAAAAAAAAAAAAAACCAAAACAAACGGAACAAAACAACAACAACAAAAAAAAAACCCAAAACCCAAAACAAAACAAAAAAAAGCCAGAAAAAGCCCCCCAAAAGGTAAACAGCAAATACGTTGTGCTACCTGCATCTCTTTGTGGACAGCTCTAAGAAATGATACTTTGTCCATCTCAAACCTTACACAGCTCTGGAATTATTGCAAAATACTAAGGAAACTATTATTTCTATCAGAGATCCAGTTACCCCACTTAAGACCAGATGCCTTTATGCTTTTACATATGATTTCACTTCCCAACCTGCTGGGACCGGTCACTAATTTTCTCTGTCTATTGTTGAACTTAACAGTCAACAGTATGACTTTGCCTAATTAAATAGAACAAATGCTCAAAGGATACATACCCTTCAAAAAAACTCACATCAGTAAGTACCTTGAAAGCTGTTTTTATAGATAAACTATGGATGAATTGTCCTCGGAGACAAATCCTTTAAATATTCCTCTGTTCGAATACATTTCATCCCACTTCATCTCAGAGCTCTCTCTCTCCCTTTGATACCCTCCACTGGTAACGCCACAAAAAGGAAAGAAGGTAAAGTGAGCAGCCAGACTAAACCTTCAGGACATGTTGTTCTGCTTGGTGATGCACACATGTTGACAAAAATACAGCTGGAAGACAAATAACCTCCATGAGGGCTGCTAGTGCGGGGGAGCGCAGGGCAGCAGCTAGCTGGGACAGCTGTTTGGGAAGTCCAAGCGACTGCCACAGCTCCAAGGTTTGCATCTCCTCCTGGGAAATAAAAAGCCCAATGTGCAACAACTTTCTATAGCCTCACAGTCCCAAGGAAGCTTGACTGCAAGCGAGGTGTGTATGTAATCCAAATGTGTGTCAATCCCTAAGCTGGGTGAAATGCCAGAGGTGATCAACCACCACGTCTGGCTATTGCTTGTGGATCCTCAATTTCCTGAAACCTTCACATACACCAGCTGTAACTGCAGCACCTCCCCAGCAATCCTCACTGCTCTAGAGAGTGCTCCCTGTCTTCGTTTCATGTTAGTGCCAGGCATAGGGGAGGCTGGGATTTAACCCTTCATCATCAACCCTGCAACAACACCAGTTGCAAGCTGAGCTCCTCACATCTGGCAATGAAGCATCCTTGCTTATCAATGTGACTGTGACTTTTACCTGCTTCCCACACAGGGAATCCCAGACCAGAGATTTGGAAAGTGTTGGGTTGTGTGGGAGGGGCAAGTTTCTAGTATAAGAAAATGTTTAAAAAGTATTAATGTTAAGGTTTGGGGGGAGGGGTGGGTTTTGGTTTTGGTTTTGTGTTTTTTTAAACCACCAACTGAAATGCCAGATGCTGCCTAGGAGAAGCTGTACTTTGGATGCCTTGCATCCTTACTTTCTCCCAGAGCCTGTGCTGTCTGGATCAAGCTACAGGTCCCATGGTTCACTATAATATCTCTTGCTGGTCTAGAGGGACTTGAGATTATAGCAATTACACAGCAGCTTTGGGAGACAGAGAACAACCGTGGTGCTGGAGAGGAGTTTGGAGCGATGATGGCTCTAATGGAGCAGAAGAGTGGTGTTCCAGAAATGCTTTCAGTTTAGGCTGAAGCATTTCAGTTTGGAAACAAAAAGTGGATGTGCATGATTTTTAACTTTCACTTGCTCCATTTTCTGAGTAAATAAAAGGTACTGAATGACATACATGGAACATTTCAGTCCAGCAAAGAGAAATATGTGCAACAAATCAATATTTTTTAATAACATACTTTCAACAACTGCTGTTCTGCCAAAAAAAAAACCAGATGGGAGGGCAGGGCCGCCTTGCAGAACCCTTTCACAAAGTGGAATGTGCCTTCCCTCCTCCCCACTGCATCCCGTTGCATCAGTAAACTACAATTGCTGTTGGAGTTAGAGTGACACAGCTATCACGCTTAAGAAGGCAAAAGAGGAAGATATTTTCCTGAGCCTGATCCCTTCAGAGCTACTGCTGTGCCCGAGTGAACACCCAGTGCTTCCACGGCTCACCCCTGTGAACATTAATCCTGCCTGTGAAGTTTTACCCAGGGAGTTTGTCGGTCGGTGACGGTGCCCTTTCATTGCAGCTGGACGGGTAGCGCCATCCCGCTCTGCCCTCCACGCAGCCCACTGCCTCCACCCACAGGGACCGCCGGGTTTATTTCAGCAGTACCGCTCACCATGATTTAAGAAAGAGCCACACGCTGTGAACCTTAATCATTGCTGATACATGAGTGCAATTACCTCGTTTGGTGTTTACGTGACAGATCAGTGGTAAATCTGGCATTAAAACCCCGGAGTCCTGATACCCAGCTCCCAGTCACCTCCGGTAACGCTCCTCGTTCCTAGTGCAGAGCACACCCATTAAAATGAGACAATACTATTCCCCACAGTTTTCATGACACAGAAGGCAATAAGATTACATTTAACACTAAGTTTCCATTCACAAATTTTTAAAATCACCTACAGATCTTCTAAAGAGATGTTGTGTCAGTAACATATCTATCTGTTATTACTGCACAGTTACAAGGCAAGCTTACAAGCAACCCATCAAGCTACTTTCACGCCAACTGACAAACTCGTATTAAATTACCACTTACTGACAATTCAGCAACAGGATTTTCTATGAAGTGATGAAAAATGACCTGTTGGACACACGGTTTATCTGGGAGGATTCTGGAAAATTCAGCTGTAGAAAACGAACAATAAAAGTTTAGAAATATTGATAAAAAAAAATCTGGGTTTGGGAAAATGATGTCGCCATCCTGAGGTTTCAGTACCCAAAAATAATATTTTCAAGGAATATTTCATTGAAATTGGGCTTATTTTAGACAACGTAATGGCCCTTCTGGCCTTCTAATCTGTGAATCAGTACTGAGACTAAGAAACTCATTGGAAAGCAAGAGGAAAAATTTCAAATGAATGAAATTGTGCAGCAGATTAGAAAACACTATTCACAATTAAGGTTTTGAATGGTGATGCTGTCATCTCACATTTTTCCAACTGGCTAGGACACTAATGTTTCAAAACATTTCTGACCATTACTACAGACAGTAAAATTAAAACTGAACTGTCAGGAAATCTCCAGGACACCGGAGGGAACACTGTGTTTGAAGCAAGTGGCTGTGCTCCCCCTGCGATTCTTGTGAACGCACAGAAGCCATCAGACAAAACAAAGACTAAAAATAAAGAGGCCCAGCTCAGATTTAACAGAGCAGAGATGATTTTCTTGCTGACCTCAGGTATGACAAGCAGAGCGAACCATTCTCCTTTAGAGGGTTGTGCTGCTTTTGGGCCATGGGTAACATCATTGGACCGATCTTGCACCTCAAGACTTTTGGATGCACCATGCTGCACCAAGGGTGGTGGAAGAGGACTGCAGCACGCTCGGTTATAAGAGCTACTTTACTCTTCTTGCTCGGCCCATTTTTTCCCCCTTCTCTCCTCTTTTGTGCATGGTCAGTCCCTTTTCTCTCCCCTGCAACAGACTGCAGGGCTGTGCCAGCCCCTTCCCACTCATGGTTTTTGGGATAACACACCATCACTGCCTTCCACAGGGCAAACTTTTGCTCCCAGGGGCTGGAGAGCAACGTAGGGAGAAACTACAGAAACTAAACACAGACTCTGATGATCACACATTGGACCAGCCCTCGGACCTGCCCCAGTGGTATAAGTGTGTTGGTTTGTTCAGATTCGTGCCTAGCAGAGCCAGGAGCAGCCAAGAAAAACCCAGGGCTGGACAAACACCAGCAAGGAAGCAATGACTGGAGATTTTTTTCTAAACATCAACAGAAATGCATCAGCTTCTTAAACAAACATTTAGGGAGACTTTATTGCTCTGCAGCCCGAGGTAAATACGATTTTGCTGTTTAACCCATGTGTAGACAACTTGCTTAGAACAGCAATTCTTTTGCTGGGCATGAATTAGATCCTTCCAGAGTTTTTCTTTGTAATGTTTTGTGTTCATTCAAATAATAAACAAGGTTATAGCCTTCGTAATAATTATCTCAGAGACATTAATGAATCATTCATCAAATGAAAGGGAACAAGTGTTATATAAAATGCTTTAGAAAACTTGCCTTTGTTCCAGTAATTCAGCAGCTGGCAGCTGCCTCATCTTCACACACACACACACAGACACGGGGATTAAAACAACAAGAGAAAAGTTCGGCTTAAAGCTACTGTGACCAAAGGCTAGAGGGTAAAATTCTCAAAAGACCCTGTGTGATTTATGCAATCACATCCTACCCAAGCGCATAAGTTTTGAATTTCCATGACACTTCTCCTCCTGCAAAACCATTATGCAGAAATCCAGTTCCCCTGTCATCGTCACAGCCCCAAGACACAAAGGCAAATGCACATCCCCACCCACAACCATACTGTACTGGCTGGCTCTAGGAGCCCCTGCACCTAGATGTGCTCCCCACAAGGCTAGGGTCTTCTCAGAGACTGGTCCCTAGAGAGGTAAACCAGTGTGACCAGAACAAAAGCACTGTTGCACCCCATGCCCAGTGCTGCTTCTCCAGGCTGAGTGTGGGAGCTCTCTTTGCATGCTCCGATCAAATACTGCAGCTGAAGTGCTCCTTCTGCCAAAGGGTCAAACCTGCCCACTTGGACAGTCATATCTGCTTGCTTCATACATGTGCTTTATCATCCTTAGCTGCTTAAACAGAAGACAGATGGCTGCCATTGGGCAGGTTTGAGGATTTTTCCATTTCGCTCCTTAGTGTGATGGGTAGCATGTGATTGGATAAACAGACAAGCCAGATCCTGGGAAAGGTCAGGATTCATTATGAGTAAGAGGAAACAACTTATCCCCCACATGCATATAATTGGGCCTGACTGCCGTTAACACGAGGCAAACAGGCAGCTTCTGACCGGGTACCTCAAGGGAGTGTTATAAAAATAGCTGCAGGCTCAACCAAGTTTAGCCAGACAGGAGTAAAGACTAGCACAATAGCTAACAGGGAACCACAAAGGAGATTAGAAAGAGACGCAAAGGAGACTGCAGGTGACTGCTTGCCCCCCAGACATGTATTTTACTCCATTCATTGTGAAGCCCCCCAAGTTAGTCTGGAATGGACAAAGCAGGAAATCTTTCCAAGTGCCTTCACCGCATCTTTCGTGAAGATATGATACTAAAGCAATACTGCTTCTTCTGGCTAATATTCACATGTTTTTGACATTATTCTTTCCTTGCTGTTAATTTTCAGCCAGACAGAGTCTAACTCAGTAATTATTATCTCAGGAAGATCAGCTGGTTGGATACCTGTTGGCTTTAGGAAGACAGGAGTGTCAGCATGGTTGATGCTGCAGCCAACCTTCCACTCTGGTTGGATGAAGGCAAATGTAACCTCTGTCTCCAAAAAGTTAACTGAGGTCTTGTGACAACCCTGGAGAAGATAGGCAAGAGCAGTGTTTCACCAGCATGTTTCTGCTTTGAATTGAAACAAAAGACAGAGAAACTCAAGCACGACCTGTCACAGAGAGTGTGCACCAATGTGCTCAAATCCAGTTCAGATCAGGCTAATTGCACTGTTGTAACACTCCCAGGATAAACAGCTGCACCTGCTTAAGCTGGTTTAAGTTTGCTCAACAGATGTTTCAAAACAGTGCAAGCACTCGGTGTAGGTCTTTGCGGCACAGCCTGGCTTTGCACCAACACATCAGAACCATTCTCACACAGGGAAGGTGGATTCAGTACGTCAGGCAGTACGACCTGCCAGCCTTACCCTGCTGCTTTGGGAGCCACCACCAAGTGCTTGAAAACCAGACACCAACCACCTCCTGTGCATGGCCACACCAGGCAGCCAAGCTGCCTTCACCGCCCTGCAGCCATGGGGACAGGGAAACTCAGTAAAGCATCTGTCACCTCTCTGCACTTACAGGGTGGTGCTACCTTTGCATTAAATTGTCCTGAGAGGTAGCGATCTGTAGTTTGTACCACCACATTTTTAAAGAGTAGATCACACTTTCCAGCGGAGGTCCACCCCTGGATCTTTCATAGTTTTTCATCTCTGTGCAAGGTAGAGGCCCTACCACAGAAGTTAGAATCTGACTTCTTAGGAAAAAAGGAAAAAAAACCTAAAATGTATGCAGTTTCACAAAATTCAGTTTAATAAAAAAAAGTGAGACAGACACACTTAATTAAAAAAAAAACTCTAAACTCATTTCAGATGAGATCAATAAATAGAAATCAGTACTGAATGCAAAAAACCAATGGCATTATACAACAAGAAGTGGAAGTTCAAACCACGCTTGAATGTGCAGTGCAATTTCTAAATACATAGAGGTTGCACCCCTCATCCAAACCTTACAAGGTATGAGACCCTCCTGTCTTGCAGCTAATGTTGTAACCTTCAATGATAACACCTTTAATATGAAAGACTGTTAATTAAAATATAGGCTGTTTGGAATATAAGTATATGATAATACACAAAATCTGCCAGCCTAATTTATCCCAAATCTGAAGTGAGGCAACTGCAGGTTAAAGCCCAGTAGGCTCACCCTACTTGTTTTTTTTTTCTCATTTATACTCATTTTTTTTATTTTTTTGTCCCCCTAGGATAGTTTAACTTTTTAGAACTTGATAGGATGAGTCTGCAAATAACTGTCCCAAGTTTCACCAATCCACATCTAATTGGATGAATAGCAATGCAAACCAATATAATTGCTGTAAACTGCCTGCGTTGAACAGCGAAGAATCTGCCCAAAGGAGCGAAAAATTGCACTAGTCACTCCTTTCACTGACAGCAAGAATTTTTCATATGAAAAATGCTTCCTTTTTCTATTCCATACCCCTGAAATTATCATAGCCTATTAATATAAAAGCAGAAAATGGCACCATTCAGGAATGCGTGCTTGTTAAATAAAGTGACATAAACACGCCATTAAAGTTAGACTATGCTTAAGCCTCATCAGTTTCAGAATAGATTTCAGTGCTCTTCTGAATGGATGCCTAAACACATTGTAAGTTTTGCAGAACACCTCCATCCTTGGAGGAGGTCCAAGCTGGCTGGAAAAGCACAGCCTTCCTGCAGAGGAGCAGCTGCTTTCTTGCTAAGCCTGCACACGCTCTCAGGACACCACAGAGGTGACACATGGGGCTAGCCTCGTCCGCTTGAGTCAGCAAGCTCCATTAGGTACTAAACCACGGGCATCTGAGGGAGCCTGGCTTTTAGAGCCATGACACCAGGAAAGAGCACGGCAGGCCAAACATTGCTGTGGTTAACGAGGATGGTGCTCTGATGCTCTCCGCCAGTGGAAGTGGCTGGAAACGGCAGTGACGCGTGACAAGGAAAGTTAAGGGCTGCCTTTGATGTATGATTATTAACTAGCTCCTCCATGCAAGGTGCAAGCATTTCACCTCCATCCAAGGCATGTTACAAAGAAATTAAGGCAGAAGGTGCTACTGGTGCCTTGTGCTCCCAGGCACTGCTGTTGTTTATGGGAGGGCAGGGGAATTCGGTGTCAAAAGTCTGGGCTTTTGCTGGCATCCTCCAAAGCACGTATGCCTCACCATTGACTTAATTTGGACAAAGACAAATGCAAAAGGCTGGCTCTGACTCTGCATTGGTCAGAGGGACTCCAGCTATCATGGTGCAATATCGTGGGAACCGCAGGTACTCTGAGCTTACTCGCTTCCCTGGGCACAGATGCGGCACCGAGGCAGAGCGGAGGCACTAATTAATTGCAAGACTGGTTTGATAAAATGAGTGATAAAATGATGGGACTAAAGAGCGTCACTAGCAGTACTAACACTTGCAACTGAGGTAAGCAACATCCTCCCAAATGATGATGGGTATGAGTAGTCCGGCTTGGACTGGGAGGAAGCATGATTTGCTTCTGCCAATTTAGCAGAGAAAGGGATTAAAAGGCTTTTTATATCTTTTCTGTAGTTCCTTGTGAACAACATTGCTAATGCTTTCAAATGAACAGGAACAGCCCTGAAATGCAATAAAAGCCTTGATTGTTGGCTTAGCTACTACAGAGAAGATTCTCAACATTGAGAAACTCAGGAAAGAGTTTTCTGCCAGTCTCTCACTGACAACAGAACTGGGGGGGGGAGGGGGGGAAGTATCTGTCTTACAAGAATATAATAAGAAATGCAACATGGTATTTTGCCAATGACAATTGATCAGAGACATTGCTCTGCCCTCCAAAACACTTTGGCAACTTTCCCAAAAGAGATGTGATTTTTTTTAATCTTTAATGACTCTCAAGTCATGCAACAGGCAGTTCACGTAATTCACTAAGCTACATTGCTGCTTTCCTTGCCAGCAGCAAGCAGAAAAACACAGACTTGCCCTTGCACCATTTCTGTGCCTATCGATTATATCATTAGGTAAGCAAATTGGTTACCTCACTTCAGACTCAGTGCTAAATTACAGTCACTAAGGTTTGTCATCACCTTAATAGGGTATTGACTGCCATGAAAAGAATACATTGAAAACCCCTGTATCCCAGGAAAAGTAATCGTGAAGGAGCATTCCCAGCTCAGATATACTCTAGAGCATGACACACATTGTAATAAATTGTCATTTATAACAAGGTCAAAATTCAAGCCATTGTATATGCTGCAAGTACTCATTTTAACAGATCAAATAGGCTACCCATCAAATACAGATTTCCCTAATAGTTAAATTGCTCTGTCAATGGACAGCAAACTGGCCTCCCTGCAGACAGAAGCACTCACTGTGTGTTAGTGATGGCTGAACTTCCTAGGGGATGGAGATGGGGCAGACTTACGGGAGCCTCCCATGGCAGGGATGCTTATCTGGTCCTGCAGGTCCGACTCCTGGGTTTTATCTCTGGCTCCGCCACTCCCTTTACTGAGGACTTTGACTTCTCCCCTCCGTCCCGGTGAGAAAAGGGGATCGTACTGCTTTCACCCACCTGCAAAACAGTCCCAATGAGGGGAAAAATTGGTCAAAGAAGTGACTAAACCTCACCAGATAACAGGAGTAGCCTAACCCCTTGTCTGACTCTTCCTACTCACAGAGTGCATGCTTTGAACAGGAACTACAGCCAGCAAATAATCTACTCCAGCCTGTTCTCAGACCCACTTTTCACCTTATAGCACAGATATAATAAGAGCATTTCCCTTCTAGGCAGGTCAGCTTAAAATCCTCTAAGAGCCTCAGAAGGATATACTGAGTCAGGGCCGACAGCCCATCCTGACTTAAGCTGCAAGGAAAGCACGTTATCACCACTCTGCAAAATAGCCCAGCCTACATTAAAAGGGCAAAGTCACAAGACAAGTTTGTTTAGGTCCTGAAAACGGAAAGATGGGCAGAGATGGCTCTTGTTGCGGTCAGGGGAGATACCAGACACCCCGGAGATACAGTCTCCATCCCACAGCAGCCCATGCATACACACACCCTATTTCATCTGGGTTACTGGCGAGTGAAAAAGTACATACAGTCTTCTGGAAGGACCTCTCTGTTTGTCACAGAAAATATTCATTGATTTCTATCGGCTTTTAGATTAGGCTCATAATTACTATTAACTTAGGCTGGGGGTTGCAAAGTAACTTAGCAGCAAAAAGGCTGGCAAATAGCTGAACTGCTCAGCCACTCTGCCAAACACTGTGCTTAGGCTCAGTTCAGGTTTGGGGTGGACATACAGGTTCTCACCTACTTACTCTAGCGAGAACAGATTGTCTGCTTTTTGGCTTTATTCTGTATCATCTCACATGTATCAGTATTCCTTCTCCACATCCATGTACACTTTTCATGGGGTTTTGCTACAAAAGTGAGTTAGCTAGCAAGTTATTTGTGTTTCCCAAGAAGCTTCGTTAACAGTGTGTGACACCCCTGCCTGCAGCGGTGTGATTAAAATGCTCAGCCCCGAAGGCTGCACAAGAAGATCATACAACACGAACCCCACGGCGGAAGGAGACCAAGACACGGGGGATGGGGAGGAAATGGAGGAGATCTCTGCATAGCTACAGTGTTAGGGCTGAAGGAAAACAGCCCCTTTGCCATTCACTAGTATCTCAGCTGTCATTTTACCTAAGAAAGAAGTGGAGCTCTGCATTGCCCTCTGCAATGGAAAAAATTGGTGGAGGACAAACCACAAGGAGCTGCCATCACGGGACAGGTCACAGGTCCAAGACAGGACGATGAAACATTGAGATCAGGGAGGTTTGTCATTCCCTGCAGCTTCCCTCTGAGCTCTGAACAGACATTATGAGAAACCATCATTAGGAAGGGCCTTATCACACCTACATAACCCCCGAGTACTGCCAGAACAGTTCTTTGCAGGATAAATGTATCCTTGGTGTACAGCTCTCTGGACTGCAGTAGCTGGATGATTTTAATTAGGTTTCTTTGTAAAGATATTAAGGAAGCTTATCATCATCTCAGGCATTGAATTCAATGAAAGATTCACTCAAGCACAAACAAAAATCTAAGCAGCTCCGAGGAAAATAGATAACTTAGGACTGACCTGTACCACAGGAATTAAAGAGTTTGTGGCATATTTATTCATGGAATATAAACTCTGTTAAGAACAGCCTGATGTTTATTGAACTGATGTCTAAATAACTTTATCAATACTGGATCTATTTAATAGGTATCTTTTATGATTTCTCTAGAACAGAATCATTAGGCTTCCATGAAAGGACCCACAGATACCCTCAGAAAACAATTCTGTGTGGTAAGGTGACGCAGATCAGAAGTTCTCATTCCCTGCCATCTGATTTTGAAATGAAAATGGGTTTTTATGTTCCTCATTTTGTTTGCTTCCATATTCCCATGAAGTTGAAAAGCTCGGTGCTTTTTCTGGCAGGACTTCCTCACCCCAGAGCAGGAAAAGCCTCCTGTACTCTGTTTAGAAATGAAAATGCAAACACGCACACCTGCACAGACAATCTGTAAACACTAACTTCTCTCTCAAAAATACAGCAGGAGAGAGAAATTGTAAGGAGAACAGGACTGCTGCCTGGGGACCCAATTGTTCCTCAGGGTTCAGTAATACCTGCGTGCCTGAGCACACAGTTTTGTAAGGAAGCCATCTAACTCACAGGAGGTCCTTGCTGCACCAGAGTTGATGCAAGGACAGTTGACCCCCTAACTGGGTACCAGCACAAGGAATTGATCCCTGCTGGGACATGGGCCAAGGCTCCCTGTGTCCACGAGCAGTTGTTCTGCCACCTGCAATGTGAGCAGTTTCCATGAGCCATTGCTCGCAGTGAGACGGCTCCTTCCTCAGTTCCAGCCATAGGACAATGTTCATGGACACTATATCTCTCTGCTAACCCCAAACGGCAGCAGCAGGGACAGCACTCTGGCCAGGCTGAGCTGTTTGTCTTCCGAAAGGAACATACCTCTTTACACCCTGCTGTAGGATGCTCTAGGATCCTATGTGTAGGATAGATGGATGATCCTCCAGCTGAGACTATAAAATCTGAAACTGCACACTCTGCATGTACACTGAAGAGCTCACAGCATTTTTCACTCAAGGTGCTCTTTGCTGCAAGGGTCCTTAGAAAAATCACAGTGCGCAGCTTTTTCAATAGCACCTTGGGAACCTGAGTCCCAGTTTCACACAGTGACACAATTTCGTGTGTCTAAGCCACTCAGGTGCTTTAAAATACTCCATCAACAGGTTTTTTTTTTTCACTTCCAATCCTAGGAAGAAGCAGAAATTACAGCAACATGGGAGTACCTGCACCTGGATAACAAGGGATGATGTGAGAGGGATGCAGGAGGCAACAGTGCTTGCAAATAAAGACCTGAGACATCTGTGCTGAGAGGGTGCCCGTCCCAAAACTCACTTTCCCAGAAGGAAATTAAGAATGACAAAGTTTGCCTAAGACAACAATCAGATGGATTAAACAGAAACAGGTGGGGAATTCCCAAGAGACTTGAGGAAAGATGTCAGCTTGGAAACAAGTGTGAAAGATGCATGAAAATTTGCAGCGCTGGGGAGAAAAGTGGTAACAGCAGCAGGCAAATATCAGTCCAGCACTGCCAGAAGGTTAGGAAGGTTAGTTATAAGAGGGAATTTAGGCATTTATAGGCATTAACATCTTGTAAGTATCTAATCCCATGGTTTATCTGTTGTGCTGCTGATGCTGAATGCACAGTGCACTGATTGCCAGTTTATTAGATGCCCATAATGAATCAATGAAGTGCTTTGATCCTGATTTGATTTAAACCATGTGAGTCAAGCAGTTTTTCCCTGTGACACACCAGAAATTTTCCCGACTGCAAGGGAGAACATAAGAGGAGGTTCAGCTTATGGGTCCAAATCCCAAATCCTTCACTTGTCTCTGAAAACATGACTCACCCAGCAGTGATGGTCCCCATCATCTGGAAATTTTGAGCACCATTTCAGTACTTCACAGAGTGCTTTGAAATAAAAGATGCCATATAAAAATATTTTATGCTTAACACTTTGGCAGGTGTGACATTCCATCTCATAAAGGATAATCAGCGATATATACAGGATAACACTTTACAACTTTATCTTATGAATCAACCCCAGCAGAGCTTAAGTGCTTATCCAGCAAGTCAGACAGAGCAAAACCAGAAACCACCCAGAGGATTTTTTTAAAATGTTATATTTGATTCCCTTTCAAACCCATTTTGTTTTATTATTTTTTTAAGAGCTGAAAGAAGTCAGATTAGATATTTAAACTCAGGTGCCTTTTCAAATGGGAACAGATAAACTCAGAGCTCAACATTTAAAGCCTACATAAACCTTAGGGGTTTCTGTAGCTTCAAGCAGAACCACATTGCCATTTATGCTCCATTCAAGGCAAGGCAGATGCAGTCCCAAACCCAAATATGCCTGGATAATAAAGACTGCTATAAGCCAGGCCTTTTCTGAACTTGTGCAATCAGCTGATTCTCTAACAGAGACTACTTGGCAGCCTTTTTATTCCCCCACACCAGCTTCATATACACAGATTAAAGGACCCAAACCTGAAGTTTTTATGCCTGTGAACTTGTGAGTATGGCTGATCTCAACCCTCATAATTATGTGTTGAGATTTTTTTTCCTTCAGTAAGTTTCTTACATCCACTGGTTTGTGGGGTTTTTTTTTTTTTCCCAGGGGATTTATAAAGCTAACATTAAAAAAGAAGCCCAGGAAGAGAGAAATTTGTACACAGAGGCCAGTGTATCAACTGAGTATCAACCAAGATTTGAAATATGATGGGAGTCAGTAAGATTTGGGGTTTTTTTCTATGTAGGAAACAAGCTGCAGGAGAAACCTGGCTCAAAGCAGTCCCTGTAGCACAGGGACAGGGAGAGACGTTGAGGAAGCAGAGTCATCTCTGGTTTGTCTTCTGAAGCTTCTCTGTGTTCTCCAAGGATGTAACCGGCCTCCAGGTAATGGACTGCAGCAAAATTTGTTTATTCCCAAGACTCTTTATTAGGCTAAGGAAAACTGTATAATCCCTAAAACTCCTCAGTCTTGGATGCACTTGTGTAAAAAAAGAGTCTCTTCAAAAGGCTTCCCTCCAAAGTGTATTCCTTGTAAGCAACTCAGTGCTGTGCGTGATCTATAAAACACACTATCAAATCCACCTTTCAGTGGTCAACAAAAGGAGCACACCACCTACCTACTCACGGATGATATATGCACACAGAGGCTCAACAAATCCCCATTTTCTTATACAAAATCAAAACCTGCCCCTTGTCGCTACAACCTCAGCCCTGTTGCAGGGACATGCCTCACACCTGGCAACTACTAATGAATTTTCCGGTGCTGCAGTGGCCTACTTTAAATAAAATCTGCACAACAGGTCTAGGAAGCTCACCCTCATCATTCTCTTGGCCTGAACAGTCAGATCAGGTAGCAAACGCCTGTAGCACAAACACAGATATTTTCTTCATGGTTTCATAGAGTTCTGGCCACTTTCACCTCAAGGTGTGCAAAGCAAATTATATTTCATATGTAGCTTATTTTCCTTAAGCTATGCATGTGAACAGCTCCCTTAACTCTTTCAAGAGCATCAGCAGAACATCATTTCTCATTAAAGGTATGTTCTAGACAGGAAATTTCTTTTAAAGCAAACTACTTACCTATGACTCAAATCAGTCCATTAAGTTTCCAGGCCACCAAATCAGTACAATTATTCTTTTCAGGACCCAAATGTCCTTTTACTTATGCCAGTACTACACTGATGTATCCCTCACCTGTGCACATGTAGGCTCCAGAGGTAGCTTTTAACGCCCACCGAAGGATTTCTCAGCCAACCCCTTATTTAGAAACTGCAAGACTTAAATCTTGTGCCTTTTACCAAGAAACAGCAAGAAGACAGACAAGATGCTGTAGGACTCACGCCAGGGAGGACAAAGCGGTGCTAGCCAAGAGCAAACCCTCCGACCAGTGCCCACCTCCAGCAGGGGAAGTAGGTCAACCCCAAGGGCCAGACGTCTGCAGGACTCGGTGCTTCAGGCACTGCCAGCACAAAAAGGGCTCCAACTTCCACCTACAGCTGAGAACAGAAATTTTAAAAAAGTTAACCTCCATTCTACTTGTTATGTTCATAGAATGTTGTCTCCCCTTGCTCACATCTTATTTTTGCGACGAGCATTTTCACAAGAGCAAGGACTACCCAGGAGGAGTTCATCAAGCCACACGGCTCATGGTCCACCTCAGGTCACAGATCCCTGCCTCCAACTTCATTGCTTCCGCAACAGGCCCATGCAGGGTCTCCACCAGAAATGCTGCCAGTTCAGGATCTTGGGTCCTGCTTTCCGGCACACGCTACAACTAGTAGCAGAGCATGAGGCAGAGACACCCAGAAAGAGAAGCAGTATATGCAGAACTGTTTACAACCTGAACTAGGTTCAGCTGCCAGCTGCAGAGCCAACAGCACTGTCATTTTGGTAGTTCGAGTTTCTGGGAAGAAGACAAATATTTAAAATTACATTTTTCAGTTGCAACTGAACAGTACATTCAATCTCAAGAACTGGAAAGTCTTGATCTACTAGAAGAAACAGAGGGTCTACTAGATCAGATAACCTATCTCCTGTCCAAGCATGATAACTTTAATTCCATTTGATTTTAAAATCTGAAAATTCTAACAAGGTATGTTGCTAAAAGGGATTGCCTATGAAAAAAAGATCAGAGAGATGTACAAAACATATCCCCTCTTACTCTGGCACCATTTTAATTATCCAAACCACTAAAAAAAAAACCTGCAGAGGGGGTCCCTCATAGCTGGACGTTTTATCATGAAATTCAGCTTGCCTGAGCTTTGGTAGAAGACAGGGAGACCTCTTCTGAAAGAACGATGTACTGCAAGCACACGCACCACACCACCTTCTTGGTACGTTCCTTCTTTTCCCTCTTTCCATACTAATGTGCTCTTCAGCAAACATACCCGTCTCCTCTTCCCCGTTGATTTCATCTCAGCCACCAGCATCGTGGTGGGAAGGATGCGTCCAGGTCCTGCAGCTGACACGGATGCACAGAGCCTCTGCATCTTTGGGAGACCCAGAAGGGTTTGGACCCTGTCCAATGGCTTCTACCATAAGTTAATTTTGTGCTCAAAATAAAAATGTCCATTTATTTCAACAGACTTAGAATCAGATCCATATCTGTTTTCAAAGTGCTTTACAAGCACCTGAAAGTTTATCTTTCGTATTTTTGGGCTCTTAAAGAAGGAAGAATGTATGAATACAAGCAAGTCAGAGCCAGTGGAGGAAAACAAAGCTATTGCAACAAGCAACAGACACCAAAAAAAGGCAAAGACGATGCATGGAAACTTATTTTGTCTAAAATAAAAAGCCCTTCTGCATCTTACAGAGCTTTGGCTCCATTTGGTTGGTTGCAGAGCTGGGTGTATTACATACTAAGAGTAAAAGTGGTTGATGTAGAGTGCAAGTGTATCTGCAAATCTGGCTTCCATGAGGGATCTGTACACACGCACCCTTAGTAAATAGGATGCTACGATAGCATCAGGTGAGTTGCCTGCGTATCAGTGCTCAAAGAGCTTGTGTACCCTGACCCAACTTTAAGAACAGCTTCATTGTCATCACGGCCTTCCTCATCAGAAAGCTTTTTACACAGTGCAAGTCTAGTTCAACAAGCCTTCCAAAGCAAATGCACTCCACCGAACTCGGTGATGGTACTTTCTTCCACAGGCTCAAACTCCAGCTTCAGTGCACACCCCCCGCAGTCGGTGTGGGACAGGGACCTGCAGTCAGTGCCTCAGCACTGCCTCGCTGCAGCTGTGGATGGCAGCAGCAGCGGGATGGCTTAAATCCATGACTTTAGAGATCAAGTCCCAAAACTTGGGCTAAAAAAACCCAGCAGAATACCTGGCATGGCCTGAAGAATTGCTGTTTCCAGGAACCAGAGGTGGCTGCAATTGTTTTTCTGGCCATTGCAAGGGAATAGCGGAGACTCCCTGAGTACAGCCTGAAAATAAAGGAAGAAATAAATTTGCTGTCAGACACTGGCTGTTCGTCGGTTAAGAGGAGTGATGAGCCATTAAAGGATGACTCTGCATGCAGACACTCCAGTGTTTTGTTCTGGTGTCTGTTCATTTTTAATGTAACCCATTGCGACAGCAGCATCGGTGGTCAATGTTTTCTATATTGGAACAGCTGCTCCCAGGCAGTAATTTGGAAAGGCCAACGCCATCACAGCACCTGCACCATGCCCAAAATGAAAGCTAATGACCACATACTGGGCTGCTGTCTCCTGTGGCAGGGAGAGAATTGCTCACCAGCACCTCCAAGGCCTTTTCTCTGCCAGGTGCCTCATCTTCTCGCACCAACGCTGGAGGCTGTGGGGGCGAGCCGAGCGCAGGAACTTGAAGAGGCAGAGTGTAATAGAAATAGAGCATTTGCTCCTAGAGGAAGGAAGGTATCGGGAAAAGAAGCTGGGGAAAGGGAGGTTGCTGAGATCCCAAGTCCTCCTCTGAGACCCCGTGTGGGGACAAAAACCCATTTTCAGCTGCCTCCTGCCTACCGCAGCAGCTTCAGCTGCTTGTAAAAGGCTGGTCCAGGACCACGGAGTCCAAGCTCCAGCAGCACAGGGACAAAGCTCCTTGGCTGTGACTCAGAGGAAAGCAAACAGCCCACAGACTTTAGTAAGATAAAGAACAAAATAACACATTTTATCTCCAGCATCTTCATTCACCCTCAATCTATTTGTCACTCAGACACATGACTTAAAAGACCATCCCCTGTTCACCTCTGTCTGGATCCTCCTTGGTACCAGATGGCACCTCTCTGACAACTCTTCTGCTCATCTTGGCAACGGGCACAAATCTTAGTGTTTATCTCCAAAACAGGCAAGCTGAACAGGAAGTGAGGGCAAAACAGTGGCCAAAATGGCCAAGCCTTCAAATTGTATAAAAATAAGGTGTCATTCGCTGCCAAATGGTGTTTGCTACAGGCACAGTTTGCACCAGCGGAACCATGCCAGGAAAAAACAGGTTGTAGGGTTTCCCAAGAGGGAAACCTCAAGAGATATCTGTGGGAGAAGGAGAGAAGACTGCCTTTGCAACCACATTCAAGGTGTCAGCCCTGTTCCCGCAGAGGCAGCTGAGGGGTCTAACTGGGAGCTGATGCGCGCTGCTGGGAGGGCTGCGACATTCCTGCTGGGACCTCCCCACTGGGACAGGTGCTGGGTGAGGTCTCCCGGGACAGCCCCTTGGGACCAGCAACGCGAGAGAGGCTTCCCAGGGAGGCAGGCGGAGGGAAGACATCTCCTCAGTATTTTTCCCTGGGGAGATTCGGAACAAAAATATTAAATTTCCACACCCGCTGCCTGCTTTCAGCTGTGGCGCACATCCCGAAAGCTACTCCGGCGCACCCAGTCACCCAGTCCTCTCTCACGAAGAAGTAGGGGCATCGTCAGAGCCATCCTCTGGGCCACACTCCCTGCTGAGGGGGTGTCAAGAAGATCCCCATTCTAAAACTGGGGGGTTTTTTCCCCTCTGGAGGTGCTGGAAGAAGATGTCTATATTTAAACTGCTTTCTCTGGACTCATTTCCAAGTCAGGGGACTTTTGCGCATCCTGGAGAGAAACAGCTGTTCACGTCAAAGTTCATTTGCAAATTAATGCTGCAGCCCAACCAAAACCTTTATGTGAAGCTAATTCCCGTGCAGAGAGCAGCACCCTGCAGCGCCCGAGTCCCCCCATTTCTGTTCCAAGAGCACCACCCGGTGGCCTCCCCGGCCACGGCGCTCTCCCTCAGAAACAGTAACAAAACTAAAATATTTGAAGGGGAAGGAAAAATCAGAAGCCTAGAGTTGTGTATCCATACAGCAAAGAGCTGTATGGGTAAGCTGGGCAAAACCCCTGAGCGTTTGTTGTAGGAAACCCAGCCAGTAAACGAGCAATGAACAAAATCCTGTATTATAGACATCTTGTGGAAGAGGGAAGTGTCACAGGGTGGTTTTGCTGGGACCGGCTGAATGTGCAGGGCTGCAGAGACTTTGAGAGAGCAAGCTCCGGTCCCACTCATGGCAGGCTCTTGCCGCCTCCTCCTCCAGCACCTCACCTCCCAGGAGAGCAGCCCTGTTGTTCATGGGGCACAAGTACCACCATCCCAAAGGTGCTGCATCGTACAGCAGCATGCCCCCGCTCCATGTACAGCTACCTGGGCCATCAGCAAGCCAAGGCAGGTCCACTACCGCTGGCCTGGGCAGTGATGGGCACCCACCTCCCCATTTCTACCCTCCCTCCACTATCAGTTGACTTCTACACAGGGTGTTTCACAGGCTTACTGCATGTTTCTCTGAAGCTTTGAAGATCTTGAGGCCTAAAACTGAGCATTTAACACATGCTGATCAGTAGTTTTTCACATACGGCTCCCAGGCTTTGGCTGGAGCTGTGCACTCATTGGGTTCCCTGGGGCATGCTCACCAGAGAAGGTGTTCCTGAGCGCGGTGGGGTTTCTGTGTGTATCCTCCAGCTGCCTGAAGCAGGAATACATTAAATAATTCACTCCTGGCAAGGGAGACAGCCCTACGGGAAATAATTTATACAAGTGTTATTGGCTGTTAATGGAAATCTTTGGGAAGAAAAAGAAAATGCACACTTCTATTAAGATGAAAAAGGAGCATGTCCATCTAACAAATAATTCCCAGTAGCTATGCCACGAGACCCACATGCAAAAGATGAGAAGCTCCAGTGCTTTTAGTATGCTGCTCTGAGGAGTTTTTATAAGAGCTGAATGGATCCGAGAGAAAATTGAAATGGGTGCAAGAAAGCCACGCTCTGCCTGGCACAGGAGACCTTATCAAGCAGGCAAGTGAACTCACCAGTTACCTGAAGTACTAATAAATAAAAAGACCTCACAACAGTATGAGCATGAAGGAGGCAAGGGTCAGGCAGGGCTAATCTGGGAGCGAGAAGCCTAGATCAAATGCCCACAAGCTCAGCCTGGCAGCGCAGCACCGGCTGACATGCAAGTTCGGGTCACCCGACGCCCCTTTAGCTTACCAGGTCATGGGAACCGTGGCAATAGCATTCAGTCAGCTTATGCACTCCTTCACCTCTCTTTTTCTCCTCTTTCTTTTCTCTTGCCTTTCCTGTCCTTTCCACTTTCATTTACCTTATGAGTTTAGAAAGAACAGTTTCTATCGTCTGTAACCAGACCAGCTGGCAGGTCATGCAGCCCTAGCTGTGACAAATACTACAAATGTGTGATAAATACATCCAGCATGTACTTGTCCTGTTTATCTTCTGGATGTCACTTCTCCTAAATACAACCACAACATGAGAGGCATTTTTTTGCTAAAATATCAAAAGTGCTTTAGTAAAGCTAGAATTACCTAAAAGGCTCTTCACTTCAAGAGACACTTCAAGACACTGCAGCGCTGTAAACCTTTATCATTTTAGTTAATAGAAAAATCCTCTCAAGTGTTTTGTACTGTGAGCGGTATAGTTTCTGGGACAAGTCAGAATCACTGGAAAAAATGAGATAAGTACAAATACATACAATCATTAGAGTCAACCCGCACGTTCACGCACGTGTTGTGTAACAAAATGTAGTATCAAGCTTTAGTTTCCTAAAATTGCAAGGGCCCAATTTTGTAGGGAGACACTGAAAATATAAGTCCACACTAATTCAAAACTTAAATATTACCTGAGTACATGCTTTTTCCAGGTGTGAGCAGCCATTTGATGAACATCATCATAGAAATTTCATCAGAATACAAAAAAAATAAGGAAGAACCCCAAATTATCTGTCTCATGCCTAAAGCTTTTTGGGGAATTTATTCAGACGTTTTTGTTTTAAACCACTATTCCTTTGTTCCTAAGAAATGGGTGATCACAAAAGCAGCATTTGCTTTTAAAACACAATAACATTATTGGATTTTACTTTGACATAAACGTTCCTGATGTCACAATATGTAAAGGAACATTTTCAACAGGTTAATACAGCTTCCTAAGCCGTATCATTTCCAAAACATACTTTTTCATATTGTCATTTTTTTCCCCTCTGAAATGCATTTCATGCTGTAACACTTGTCAGCTTGAATCTACAGCCACATCTATTTTTCAAAGCCAAGTTTGCAGATTCTAGCAAAGGACGCTGGCAAGAAGATGGTTTCTTTGCAGCAACTGCAAAAATATTACTTGCTGCTCACTTTCATTGTGAATTTCCACAAGGATTGCTTTCAGTAGTGAAATTTTGAAGAAAGGCATTGGATTTTTTTTTTGCTTGTAAGCTGCTGTTTACACCCTGCTTGTACCTCCCCTAGCACAACAAGAGTCCACCCTGGAAGGTCTCTCCATGCTGCCACATGGAAGGTATTTTAAATAGTCTTTGTGGACCTCCCTTTTCTTAAAGCTCATAGTACTGATCTAAGTACTTAAAATCTTCATATAAGGTGCCACTAAATCTCCGTTCTGAAAAGTATTTCTCCAGCAGCAATGTCCCAAGCTATAAAGGGTTGTGTGTGGCACAGCCACACATAAAGGAATGAGACTGGTGCAAAGGGGGAGGCAAGACGCAACCTGAAAAGTGCTTGTAGCTTACACACAGCACTGAAATGAGGCGTAGGCAGTGAAGTAAGACGAAACATGCACTTAAGCATAGATATCGATCCAACTGGAGGCTTGATCAGTTCAAGCCATTGTTAATACCCGAGAAAATGACAGTAAGCCTACTGGAGAAGAGACGTGAGGATGTCAAAACTTTTACCCATCTCCCAAGTATTTTCTAGATGAAGGCATGAGCCAGCCCTGTCACATCTCTAGAGAGGTGACTGTGGAGGGAACAACCTTCAGGTGCAGAAGGAGAAAGGGAATAACCTGTTCTCCAAACCCATTCTGGCCATGAGCAGAAGCAATGAGCTAAGGTTTTTGCAAGAGGGACTCACCTGGCAAGAGAGAAATTAGGAAACACTTTCTGACAGTAAGAAGACCAAAACGCTATTATGGATTGCCTGAAAAGCGTATGAGATCTTTTTCTTCAAGCTTTTAAAGAACAAGCTAGCCAGTGTCCATCAGGAATGCCACGGGCATCTTACCTGGAAGAAGACAGTGGTGACCTCCTGAAATGCCTTCTAGCCCCCTGGAGAGTCACAGAAAATATCTAGGGGAGACCGCAGCAGATAAGCAAGCTCTTAGCTACCCCTTTGAGCCTGGGGTTTTCCCTTGGTAGCGCTTGCTGCCTCAGGTCTCCCATTTGTGACTTTTTGCCCCTTCTCCACACCCCCATAGTAGACAGCCTGGACCTGTAGCACATGGGCTCACAGCTCACGGTACTGCATCGCGTGAGTGTGCAGCGTACGGCCCAGGCTGCAGGAAGTGCAAAGGAGGGAGCTGAGCACACGAGTCCCAGACTTGTTGCACAAAGTCTGGTGGGTCTGTTCAGTAAAGAAGTCTTCTGACCTCAACTCACCACTGTACCTGGCTGGCTAGGAAAAGTGAGTAATAATCGTATCTGTTCACTGTATCCATCATACACATAATGCTTATAATGTGCACTGCTTTATGTGGTTATAACTAAAAATTACTGCTTATTGTTCAATATCCAACTGCCCTTAAACTCATGTGTCCCAGACAGAAGATATTTCATTTTTTGAGTACCATCTACTGGCACTTTAGATACTAACTACCATTCAACATCACAGTAAGAAATGTTTATGTTGGTGTATGTCAGCCTCAAGCAGGTTACATGCTGGCCTCCTGCCCAGTGTGAAGGGAAGCTGTCATTCTCTAGCAAAACAAAAGTCCAGATGAGAGAGTCTGAACCTGTGCTTACGCACAGAGCAGCCTCCCTCGGTCCCTTGCTGCTCTCCTTGCTATTACTACTACTCCTTGCTACTACTAGGGATTTCCTCTTTGCATTTCTCCTGTTGAAACAAACCCAGTTACGAAGACTGACTTTTTAACTCCAGGTTAATTCAAGCCTCTTTGAAGATACTTTGCAGCAATGACAAAATAGCTCCTGTCTCCCTGTTTGCTTTTAAAACCACCACCAACAGCCACCCTTGCCTTTCCCTGACTGAGGATTTCCTCTTGCACTCTGTTTTTCTCCACTGCATAATTTCCCTCCCCAGGCTAACCTTTTTTAATCTCAACTTACTTGGGGGAATCTACCCAATTAGACATTTAAGTCAATTAGGCTGATTGACAGCAGGATTATGTCTAGCATACTCTTAATTGTGAATGCAAACACTCAGCTGGAATAAATACCTGCCTCGTAAGGACTTGCAGAGGCTTAATTCGTTAATGTTTGTGAAGAGCTTTGAACACATGAAGCTCTGTACAAGCACTAAGCGCTATTCTCACCGTTCCCAGTAGCAGAGGCTTCAAAGTTAGACATGGCAAAGACGAGGTGGAAGGATTTCAAGGACAGAAGGTGACCCTGACCCAAGGCCTCTGGCCACAGCTGCAGGAGTGAGAGGACAGGCTGATGTCAAGCAGGGCTTTGCTCTAACTAAACTTTGATGCTGTTCTGCGCTCATGAAGCCTCTCTTGTTCCTCAGCAGGGCGGCAGCAGCCCCTGACCTCCAGACCTCCGCACCAGCTCTTTTCCCCACACTGGATGCCACACAACGGAGCCGGCCTGGCTGGCAGGGCAGGGCAGGAGTGAATCCTGGATCCCAGCTGTCCTGCAGCCCATGCTCCAGCATTCCTCCCAGGAAGGCATTCAGGTTGCTGTGCTTTTATAGAAGGCCAGTTGCAAAGCCATTCACTGAGGGATCAAGGCACTAATGCCTAATAAATAAACAAGAGCTAGAGTTCATTAAGGCCTCTGAGGATCCCCAGAAGCATCACTATTACTAGCTAACACAGATGTAGGAAAGATTCATGTTAACAAGAAACATCCACACACCTCAGCAACGCAAAGGTTCTCTTTCCAAAGAAGCACATATAAAGTAAGCATCACCTTGATAACCTAAATATCTGTAGTTATATGGGGTTAAATATAGATCCTGTTTTGCAAGTTGTATTTTTCACCAAAAAAAGACCACACCTGAAAATCAGTAAAATAACTAAGTATAGTAGTTAATATACCAATGAAAATAAAGAATGCTTTTTTCAGCCCACACAGAACTGTCCTATTCAAAATTGCAAATGTGTACGCGTATGTGAACTGAAAAGCTTCTAGTTTGGGACTCACAAAATATAGTTTGGACTGGCATAAAAAAAAAAAAAATTCCCTAGAATCCAAACCATTGTAGCCTGCCAATAAGGAGGCTTCCACTTAGAAAACAAAGCTGTCCCATCCTTACCTGTCCTCTATCAGTCCATTTGACATTGAAAACAAATTGAAAGACAGCAAATCCAAGTTCCTGGTCATTTACCTTGCCAGAAGGTAGCTGCTGAATTCTTTGTCTATTCTTTTCCCAGAATCCCTCGTACAGGATCTGTCCAAGAGTTCATCCAAAGTATCCTCCTGGTAAAGGCTGATTAGTTGTTGGTACAGGTCATAGCAGTCCCATCACTGATTCATTAAAACAGTGATCTCATGATACTATTTTTTGATAGCACGTTTTGAATAATGCATTCTTTTTTCTGCTACGTGGAAAAGTAGTAACACTGGCAGATAGCTCCAAGAACTAACACTACAGAGGAGCCAGCACAGAATACAGCATTTATATCATTAAAACACACGTGCACTCCCCACAGAAGCTGTTAACCTGAAAAGCCTCAGGCAACAGTTAGGTGCAAATAAGGGGCAAATGTCTCCATCAATGTACACCAGCTCAAACCCACTGAAACCACATAAATGCCCTTGGAAACACCAGCAGATCTTTTAATTTCAAAATATACATCTTGGAAGATGTTCATGAAGGAATCTTTGGCGATGGCAAGTACATAGAAACTAAGTATAATGTCACAGAAATCAGTTTCCGTTTTCCTTAAAAACTGGATTATCGACCAGCAGAAAATATTTTAAATGGAGGCTGGGGTTTTTAAAGCTAATTACTGCAGAAACGTGAATTTTATTATTATTTCACAGAAAGTGATCATCTAAATCCCTTGTTGGTGGCTTTTAAGATCCCACCCTCCGAGCTTAAAATAAATAAAAGAAATATTTCATCATAAAAGAAATACAGGATCATTTTCAGTGACCATCACGTTCAGTGGTCTGTTTTGGCAATTAGAGAACAGAATAATTTTCCTGGTCATTAAGAGTCTTATCTGTATATCTTTGTTCAAGTTTTCCTCATGTTTCCTGCAACCTTTCCCCAGGTGAACTGTGCACCTAAACACAGGTTTTGGAATATTCTAATTTTACAACCTTACCAGTCATCTGCCATCAATTTATGCGAGGCTTCATCTGACAAGGAGGGGTTTATTACTGTTACATTTGAGCATCCAGCTCTGACCATTTGTCCCTTGCACATTAACTGTGTGAGCTATGAAAGCTTTTAAAAATAAACTTCCATAAATTTCTTGTGTGGCTGAAAAATTGTTTGGAGTTATTTACATGGTGGAGCAGTTTTGCTTTTCTTTCTTTTAAGGGATTCTCCTCCTGTCCCGTTGTTAGGGAATTACGATCCAGGTGGGATAATGTTAGCGGTTGCTATAGTATCTGCCTGGAATCAGTTACCCCCAGACACACAGAAGTAACTGGGGAACCATCACCGGAATCTTACACACCAGCAAGGGGAAAGACATTATTTTATTTCACTCATAAATCTTTATTAGACTTGTCCACAGCTTTGATTTACGTAAGAAAATAAAACATTTTGGAAAAAGTTAAGTTTTTCTTTAGCTTTTCCTCCCCTTGTTTTTTTCTACTTTTTTCTTTCATATTCTTGTCTTCTTATGGTGAGGGCCTACCTTACATGGTGTCTTTTTCTCTCTTTTTTTGTTTAAGGTACATAAAAATAATACCCTACAGGAACATATGCTGGCCTTTAGCCTAACAGCCTACATACTTGCATTTTTAAGGACACAACATTACACTTCCATTTAAAATACTGGTCAATAATACATCTTTGACCCATCAGTCACCATGCAAACATTATTTTTGCCAGTATGTTTCCAGCAAAGCTGAAATGAATAAAATGTATTTTACTTATTTAGTTTCATCCTTACACTAGGCAGATAGGTTTCTTCTGAGCCTGTTAAATAATAAGTTTATATGCTGAAGCATTACAATGTCATTAAAACTGTCAACATTGCAAGCTGGGTAGTTGCAAATGCTTAGGATCACAAAATTGCACTCTTTTTGAAAATCCAGCAATAAGGTTTGCTTGACAACTTACCATAGCAGTTAACGATCATACACGTCCATTTTCTAGAAAAATTGTCTTCATTGTTGAAAACCTTGACATTAAACTTTATTGAAAATGTTTTACACTGAAATTCTTCATGAGAAATGCCTTCTTACAATACAGTGGTTGTCACTGAAATGTGGAAAGCGTTACCGACTAACACAGCAATGACAATGATGATGCAGGAATAACCTTTTGTTAATGATGCATCACATTTTTCCAGTGATTAGAAGGAGAACCCCTTATTCACTCCTGCACCCTTTATCCAATATAGCAATCTCAAAAACTTTCAGAAGTTGACTGCTGTAGCACCTACTTATCCCTTGCAATGTACTGCATGGCTCGGTGTTCTCACTAGATCAAATACTCTTATTCCTTGAATTGCTGAAACACTTACTACAGGAATAATCTTGCATTTCTCTAAATTCTTAGATGGTTCCAGCTCTTCATTTCAGTTTCTGAATTCAGAAAACAAAATATATTTCCAGTGACAGTTTAAGGTTGTTAGCTTTACTTTTTCTGTTTTTTCCAATTGCTACATTATCAAAAGAGCTTTAATTTCAAAAGATAAAATTCTGCAGGAATACAACATCTGTTTACAACATAAGGCAAGAGAGTGAATTGGCAAACTGGATGATACGAAGGGTCATCTCTTCTTTTCCAAAGAAATACCATGTAGCAGTGACAACTTTAATGGCCCATTCTAAAAAAAGAAATATATTGCCGGACTCTGACTTCAACTACTAGTAACACGGGAAACACAGCTGAATCCCACTCCTGACAGCAAAGCATTAAATCAGGTTTAATTAGCCACCTATGCATACCATTAAAATGCACTGCAATAAATGTGTGTGATGATCATAAAAGTCAGTCATTCCTAACAGTCTACAGTTATTTGAAGAGCAGTGGGGAGGCTGTGGCCTCTTTAAGTACCAATACGTAATAAATGGGAGCCTGTACTGATTCTCACTGGCAGCCACTTCATCACACATGCTCACATCCAGAGAAGGTAGTTTCTTCAAAAACACCATCAATATATTAGATGCATTTTTATTTCCACTGCTTCAGCTGATACTGCAGGCCTGCAGGAAAATACCATTTTTAATAACAGAACTGAGATATACACAAGCTACTAAGAAACTATGCCGTTTCAAAAAGCCACTTTTGTAATCAACTCAATTTCAACTAGAATGCCTGTTTCCACAAACAAAGCAAATCTTTTTCTAAATAAACTTGAATTTTACAGAATAAGAATTAATAATGGGAGAATTCAGTTCTGTGTGCATGAAGCTTCAGTGAAACTAGCTCTGCTTGTCATGATTGCTCTAACATCATAGCAGACATGATTAATGCTGTAGAGGGACAAAAACGGTGTTAGAATGAATCGCAGCTCCAGTTTTGCAAAGAATTGTGTTGATTTTAATGGGATTACATACGGCAGCAAAGAAAAGCACATCTGTAAGTATTCAAAGGACTGCAGCATTAGAATGGGTCCTTCTAAGTGTAAACGAAGGTACACACAATACTTAAGGAAATTGCAAACCTTTTAAAACAAGCATTTCCCAAATAGATAAATTGTTGGGGGTGGAGGGGTGGGCGGGGGTGGGGAACCAAACCACAACTCAAAACACTTGGCCACGCAATGGTTTCCCATTTTTTTTGAAAGAATATTGAAATATAACATCCATTATATAGTTTGCCTTTATCAGCAGGGGCAACAACCACTTTTCTGTTGAAGTCTATAATGTATTTTAATTTAGAAAATGACACCTTCAGCCCAGTTGCAAATAAACCATACCGTAGAACAAACAGTGCCAGTATATGCTGTTAGCCCAGTTAAAGTGCCCATATTGCTTTCAGGAGCAAGAACGTCAACAGTAAAGAGTTGTACTGGTGGACTCAGAGAGGACAGAAAAATGCACATCCAGCAACATAAAAAGCATTTTCCATACATTGCTTAAATTAAAAGAAATCTAGGCCACAGAAGAAATGACAGGCAGAAGATTTCAGACTGATACTTACTTGTCTTTGGGAAGATCAGTTTATAAACACAACAAACTTACTATATTCTCAAGCAGACTCAATACTGCCCCAAATCTGGATACTTGCAGAAAAGCAAGCAGTCAACTCTGGAAGTTTCACTTTCACAGTAGGACCATAACCCAAAAGACTCAAGCTCAGAGGATAACATTCCACTACCTCTCTTTTACCCTACAGCCAAAAATTGTAATAACTGAGATACAACGAATGCACCTATCATGCCAGTCAGAACAGTGTACTGAAACGGCAGATTTAATGGTTTCTGAGTTCAGCTAATCCACAGAATAGCTAAACAAACCTTAGATGAAGAAGAGGGGTCCCTGAGTAAGAGAAATTAAGAGTGTCTGTGTCTCAGAGGAAATAGAGTCTCTGCTGTACTGCTAAGTTTCCATCTCTTGGTCACACATTTTTAAATGTTAGGTGACTAAAGTGCAGACAGGGACCAAATTCTCATTGTTCATTTTAAGGCAGTTAAGCACTATGCAATGTGAAATGGTAGTATCTTTTACACACTTTCAGATGCCTAAACACTTTCAAAAGATTTTGCTCATTTTCTGCACTGGCCACATTCCTATTTCCCATTTCTGGTAATTCTTTCATACGCGGCCAGCAAGCTCTCAAGAAAAACATATTAATATGTGAAGATTTCACCATCTTTCAGTAATGAGTCACCTGAGGGGAGAAGATAGGTAGATCACAGCAGGCAGATGATAGGTGATAGAAAATAGGTAGGTGAGGTCTAGGATCAATGAAATGTAATACCATATGTGAAAGTAAGGAAGTTGACCTTGGTGGACAAATGGAGGGGGACATCCAGGGACTGCTTTATCTTTAGACAGTGGAACGTGTGTCACTGGAGAGAGTTACTACTTAGTTTGTCAGTCACAGGCAGTCACTAAACGCCTGGACTTAGTTATTCAGAAACTCCTGACACAGTCAAGGAAAGTTTATGATGCATAAAGCTAGTAACGCTGGCTTTCAAGGATGCTCAAAATGCTTCACAGGACTCTTCAGCTGATTTCTGGGAGTAGCACATCCTTATGTAGACCCCAACTATCCTGCAGTGACCACTTTTGTCACTACTGTATCTGAAAGCCTTGACTGTGATTTTAAGTGCTGACCCAGTAATTAATTAATTAATTAAATAATTAAAAGCAACTCTATGAGGCATGTCTGTCACCAGGAAATTAAATATTGATGACCCAATTCCATATGTTTGGATCTTGGCGCCTCAAAATTCTGAGAAATCTTACAGTTAGGGTATGAAAATATGAGAGTGTGCTTAAAAACTGCAACCAGCTAGAGAACAGCCGAGTCTATGGTTAAAGATCATGGAGAGTCAGGGTCTCTGGTTTCTAAAGAGAGAAAAATTTTGGAATAGTCAATACCAGATAGTAACGAAGTAACCCTGGAATAACTAGAACTTGGTCAGGATCTCTGGTTGTGAGACAGGAATCAACCAACACCTTTAAGAGGCATGAAAGGATTACTATTCAGCTGATTTGAGAAAGCTTTCGGGAAACAAACAGGTTCTTCCCTTCTGTTGCCTTAGACGTAGCAAATCCTCCGTAAGTGGATCTTCTCTATTGAGGTCTGCATTATGAATTCATACTTTGTACTTAGTTTTTTGGGTTTTTTGGTTTGTTTTTCTTGGTGGTACATTCTGACTTTCTCCATTGTTAGTATCTAAAGAGCTAGGGACACTATAACTAGTTTTACTTTCAGTGGAGTATAAGGCCATATGAGAGTCTAAATCACAAAGATTTACCGAAGAGCAAGGAGAGAGATTTCTTCTTCCTAACAAATCAGCAGGAACTTGCTCTCTCTGAGACTTTAATCTTCCCCAGCTTTGAGCTTCCTCAGACTTCCTGTAGACAAGGGAACCAATCAAGAAATGCAAGCGTAAGGGGAAGACTGACTCCAGAACCCAAGGAGACAGCAATCGTTAGAAAAATCTCAGGAAAGGAAGTAAGAACAGCAAAAATCCTCGCCGCTAGAGTGTGAATTTGGTTCATGTATTAGAAAGTGTCTTACAGGGCGCAAAGATCAGGTCTGCGTTGGAATGTCATGCAGTGGAAAGCGAAAAGCTTGAGAAAAGGCAGTAGGAGATGAGGGGACCCTGGAGATCTTTGAGACCAATAAGGGTTTTTCACCATTTTTTTTGTCTGAGTCCTCTCTAATCTTACTAACTTTCAACATCAGCAAGCAATGCTTGAGGCTGAGCTCACCAAAATCATATGTGTTCTCACGGCTTCAAGCAACTTAAACCATAATGATTGGGGACCTGGACTCCTTACAGCAGCACAGAGGCAGAGCAAGAACACTGGAAGCAATGAAAGAAAAGAAAGAATATCTAAGTAGGAGAGAGAAAGAAAGAGGCAAAAACCCTGAGAAGCACCTGGAAGCTATTTCAGCCTCCAACCTGAAGGAGGGCCTAATGCCACACGCCTATTAGCAACACCAACAAACCAGTCCCTCAGCGCTGCCACAGCAGTGTCTGTACTTACAGATGCAATGCAGTGACAGCACACAGCACAGTCCATGTTCAGGCTGTCTGGGAAGCAGAGAACTTGAGAGAAAAACAAAACCTTTGAAAAAATAATTACTTTTATATTCATTACAAGCAAATTCTCTATCTTCTGCACTATGAATAATGCTGTATACAGGTTCTTAAAGGTGAAAAAGGCAACTCGTAACACAATCTCCAAACTGTCAGATTCATTGCTGATAAAGTATTCTTTTTGTCACTTCAAACTTTATTCCTAAATGACTATATTAAAAATAAGATAATTACAATATATAATATTGCAAGTCAGAATCTATTTTTCCACAGCCTCCTATCCAAAATAGACTTAAATTAACAGCGGAAAAGTTATTACTAGTACTCACAAAACCACATTATGCATTTAGAATATGAGGTTACACAAAGCCGTAACTCAGGAAAGCACTTAAATCCATTCTTCTTTTCAGGAGAAGGGAAAGTCTTCCTGACGCAGGGCCTCCAAAGCAGAGGTATGACATATCATATACATACTACTTGGGAATACAGTAAAGATTTGACTGGTTTGTTTCACAAATTCTTGAACTCCACAGCAAGTCTTATTCCAATATGTATTAAAAATAAGCCAGTTCAACTGAAAGTGCAATTCTCCTTTACGAGCCAAGTTGTCTCTGCTTTCATACAACATTCTTGCAGCAAAACTGTCACAAGTTGAAACAGAAACATGATGACAGTACCCCACACTTTTTGGTAATTCAGAAAGTTCACACAAAATATTAGCACTCACCAAAAATAATATTCTGGTTCACATAGTTATGAAAATGTTCTACTGCTTCTGAAATGCTTCTGATATTTCTCATTATGAAATACATAGGCAGAGCAGCAGCACTGCAGTTGTAAAATACCCTCATTCATTTCTATAAGCTATGAATTCAATGCTAATACCATTGATATTTTAACATCAATATTATTTGCTAGCATATGGAACTCATGGACAAAGCATTATAAAACAGACAACTCAAGTGCTTTTTGGGTTTGATTAGTTAACCAAAAATTCTGAGATTCAAAAGCTGTTCTAGGTCACGGCCCTTCTCAGGACTGTATTTTTTCCCCTCAGGATTTCTTTAAAACTGCATCCAATCAAATTATGAAAAACATATGCAATGAAGCACCTGACACTTCCCCTGGGAGACCTTTCCATAGCCAAGAAGTTGTTTTTCCCTGAGTTGAATTTGAATGTAATTTCATCCCATTGCACATTCTCAGGGAAGCAAGGAGAAAGAGTTCCCAGGGAAGGCAAGAGGGGAGAAAACCAAACAATTGCTAAACTACACTGAAAAAGTGTATAAAAGCAATTCAGCTGTGAAGTGTGTTGATGAAAGGGGAACCATGAAGGTAAGGGTTAACTGAAGTCACAAAAGCAGCTGCCCAGCTTTCTCTTCTCCATCAGTATGGAAGAGTCACAGATGCACGTGGATGGCTAAGAAAAAAATCAGTACGAAAAAATGCTTGGATTATCATTCAGTGAATACACCTTTGGGAAAAGAACCGAAATTCCCTTAGAATTGCTTAACTTCCTACTTCCCAGAGTAGGAAGAAAAGCAATTTGAAAGTTATTATTACAGTCTTGAAAAGGTATCAGCCATGATATCTTCCCACTTCTTCTCATAAACAAATGCAACTACCATACTACACAGCACTACCATAGTTTAACAGAAACATTGTACAGTCTATTGCCCTGTCCGCGAGAACATCCAGTGAAAGATGTTGCCAAGGGAGATATCATAAAATATCTGATTTAGTCTACAAGGATTTTTCTTCCCTCACAACTTAATAAATAGTATCTTGCTGCTTATTTAACATATCCTACAGCTAAAGAATATATTTGCTTTTTTTTATTCCTTCACCTTCTCCTTTGCTAGCAAGAATTGGTGAAAAAATGGTTTAGAGAATTAGTGTGGGATGTGTATGCAGACGACTATTTTGAAAACATTATACACACAAAACATTATAAACACAAAACTCCTGGAAGGTATCATACAAAAAGAGACAAGAGAAAGCATTTCACAGTCATCACTAGTGTCAGCCACAGAAGCAAACATTTATCATCTAAAAGATTACATTTTGTAATGTAAAAGCCCAGCTCAGTATTTAAAGAAAAATAATAGATACCCTCCAGGAAATACCTAGTCCCCACTGCTGTCAACAGAGAGACTCCTAAGTAACATCAGAGGGAAGCAGAGGCGAATTTGATCTCTGTCCTTCTTCAGAATCTCAGAATCAAAAAAAAAAGGCATGGCGATGGCCAGCAACAGCTATACACTAAAGGTCCAATTCATTTAGAAAAGAAAACATAAATAATTTGTTGATCAATAAAAAGAAGACTAAACAAGCTCGAAGAGATTTCATGTGTCCTCATCTGCAACTTCCTTTCGGCGCTGGGCCCGGAAATGACGCTCAATATTTATTGTCACTTCCCTCTGCAAATTTCTGCTGTTAGTTTTTCCAGCTGTTCTGATCCAAGGGTGCTGAAGTACTTGTCGTGCTGTGTAGCGCTTCTGGGGATCCACTATCAACAGCCTGGTTATGAGGTCTTTTGCTGCTATTGTGAAAGAAAGAAAAGGAGAGAGGGGAAAAGAACAGTGACATGATGATGCTGACAGCTATACCTACACAAAACATCCTTCTTATTTTTTCTTATTAGTTTTACCATAATGACTTTTGTGACAATCCCCAGGAGATATTCTAACAACTGGATTTAGAACTAGTGACGGGAGATATTAAATATCCAGCATATCTTTTACTGATATCATTCTCCTCTTCAGAAAGAGAGGAGAAAGTGAAGGGAATTTAATCTTGAAAGCATGCTGAAGGCATCAGGCTAGGTGTTCAGATTCACAGGAATTAGCATCTCATATCTCATCCCTCAAGGAGCATAAAAGTTGTAGAATGCTGTTGAGCACATTCTTTAAAAGACTGTATAGAGAGAGAGGGGTTTTAGGGTTTCTGATTTTGAAGAGCGCACAAAAGACACTGTACTAGCCTGCAAGAAGGAAAAAACTACTACGGGCAGATCCCATTGATCTCAATAGAAAATCCACACCGCGTTCTGCAGAGCAAGGATTTCATTCTCAGCTTTTGAGATTTTTGTGTACATCTTTACAATCTAACATAACCCTGGAGATTATTTTGGTACCTTTTTCTACAGACAATTCATACAAGCAAGGTGAGGAAAATCCTTGTTCTTGCCTCAGAAAGGGAGCAATCCATTAAATCAGTCAGATCTAATGTTCAGATTCACAGCCATCGATACTACCAGAGGACTAAATTCACATTTAAAGCAAACGCAGAATCACATGAAAGAGACCTGTAAGACACCCCCAAGTTCATTGAGCTCACTGTCCTGAACAAAAGGGTGTTCTTCCCACCCCAGGGAAGAAGTCTGTCACTTCTCAGATCTGCTATACATGCTGAATCTTACCTGCAGAAATATTGTCCCAGTATGGGGAAAGGAACTCATAGTGACCCAGCTGTATGATCTGAAACAGCTCTTCTTGATCACGTTCCTGACTGCGAAAAGGGGGAAAACCGCAGAGCAGAATGTAAAGGATCACACCAGCTGCCCACATATCTACTTCAAGCCCATAGCCTAAGGAAGAAAAGACAAACCATAAGTCCTGTTTTAGAAAGAAAACTCACAACTGGTAGGGAACTGTTTCTTTTTCATTCTATTTTCCAAGAAACACAGAAGCTCTGCTCAGTTTCTCAAAAAGATGAGGTCAGCAGAAGAGTAAGTGGCTGGTACACCACGCTTACAAGCTGCGCTGCTCTGCCTGTTAATAACTACAGCTCTCACAAAGTGCCTCTCTTCTTCAACATGTTTCACAAACACTGTCTCACAAGGCCAGTGTCAACTGGAGACTAATTGAGAAAACACAGTATATATTTCTAAAATAGTCCTCCTCATATTCCCTTCAAAAAAGCACTAAGAGAGTGCCAAGTTTCCACTGAAATTGGATATAACTGGAGATGACCCAGCTCCACAGAACAAAAACCAGAAATAGCTTTGCTTGAGTCATCAACAAAACTGACTCCTTTTCAGGTCTGAATCTTTTTGGATATGAAAACTTCAAAATTTCTTCTGATGCGAAACGTGTTTTGGCTTGTTACGTAAGTTTAACATAGATGTTCACAACTTTTTTGCATCATCAGGGGCCTTGGAAAGTTGTTTGAGTTACAGTCATGAAATGGGGCTGACTACCCTCAGGTTGCAACATGAACTTTTGCTCATTTCCCCGCTTTAGCAATTACCATCTATGATATTTTATGGCTTGTCTGCTTGGAAATCAGTGTTATATATTATCATAGACATTAATAATGCAAATATGACTGATGTCATGCTTGTGTTTCTCAAAAGCTAAAAGGTTTCCTTTCGTTTCCTTTCACAGATTATACTGCTAGCCAACATCCTACCTTGCAAAGTATCAGTAGGTTGAAACATTCTGGAATATTTCCATGATTAGAAAGTTCAGAGTAATTGTATCATTTATGACAAATTATAAATATACACACTCACCCTTTTCAGCAAGTATTTCAGGAGCAACATATGTTGGTGTTCCGCACACAGTAAATATGGGTTTCGTAACCTGCTTTGCGAGGCCAAAATCTGCTAGTTTCAGTGTAGTAGATTTATCTGCATTATGCTGAACCTATACTCAATGAAAAATACATATATTTAGTCCAGCTGCATTTTAAGACAGCAAAAGATAAAGGAAGTAGTTAATAATACACAGAAAGAAGTTCTAATAATAGTGCCTTCAAGTAAAGCAACATGAAATGGAAAAAATATTTTGATTCAGTATCCAGAAAGTGTTCCCCACCCCATATACTAAGAGGGTGCATATATTTAAGAGGACAAGCAACAATGGAAAAAGAAAACTTCGCTCTATAAACTCTGGCACACTGTAATTTCCAAGAAATAAAAAGGAGGAAGACAAAAAATAACCAAGAGTCAATTAAATGTTATTATTTCCTTTTCGGAAAGTAAACTCTTCTTTTCCCCTGGGAAAGCAA
Organism: Fregata magnificens; assembly: GCA_013389945.1. Lineage (NCBI taxonomy): Eukaryota > Metazoa > Chordata > Aves > Suliformes > Fregatidae > Fregata > Fregata magnificens. The sequence goes on along the minus strand of WAAD01010428.1, from coordinate 129,658 downwards.
AGAATAATGTTGTGGGCGTCTTTATGCTTAAATGCGATATTCCCAGGTAAGCTACTGACTTTACAGTGTCACTTGAAAAGCATATCTCCACCATACCAATCTAACAAAAAAAACAAACAAACAAACAAGGAAAAGCTTTACTTTCTTTGTAAATTACTCTGCTACTCTACCTGCTGCCCTGAAAATAAATAAAATAAATGAGTCACGGTCATCACATAGTAAGAGTTGGAGAAATGGATCCATGCAGAATGTCCTCCTAAACGGGTCTTTTCAGCAGTTCCCATCTCTTAGACCCACCTGGAAAGTAATCAAAACACTTCTTCCCACTCTAATTTTGTATGCATGGGTCTTCAGCATTACTTTGTAATGCAGTTAATGAAACATTATTTTAAGAAACAGAACATGTCAATGACATAGACAGTGGGATCAAGCACACCCTCAGCAAGTTTGTAGATGACACCAAGCTGAGTGGTGCAGCTGACGCCTGAGGGATGGGATGCCACCCAGAGGACCTGGACAAGCTTGAGAAGTGGGCCCATGTGAACCTCACGAGGTTCAACAAGGCCAAGTGCAAGCTCCTGCACCTGGGTTGCGGCAACCCCCAGTATCAATACAGGCTGGGGGATGAAGGGATTGAGAGCAGCCCTGCCAAGAAGGACTTGGGAGTACTGGTGGATGAAAAGCTGAACATGAGCTGGCAATGTGCGCTTGCAGCCCAGAAAGCCAACCGCATCCTGGGCTGCATCAAAAGAAGCGTGGCCAGCAGGTCGAGGGAGGTGATTCTGCCCCTCTACTCTGCTCTGGCGAGACCCCACCGGGAGTACTGCCTCCAGCTCTGGAGTCCTCAGCGCAGGCAAGACATGGACCTGTTGGAGCAGGTCCAGAGGAGGGCCACAAAAATGATCAGAGGGATGGAACATCTCTCCTATGAGGAAAGGCTGAGAGAGTTGGGGTTATTCAGCCTAGAGAAGAGAAGGCTCCGGGGAGACCTTATTGCAGCCTTTCAATAATTAATGGGAGCTTATAAAAAAGATGAGGACAGGCTTTTTAGTAGGGCCTGTAGCAGTAGGACAAGGGATAATGGTTTTAAACTAAAGAAGGGTAGATTCAGACTAGATATAAGGAAGACATTTTTTATGATACGGATGGTGAAAGACTGGAATAGGTTGCCCAGAGAGGTGGTAGATGCCCCATCCCTGGAAACATTCAAGGTCAGGCTGGATGGGGGCTCTGAGCAACCTGATCTAGTTGAAGATGTCCCTGCTCATTGCATGGGGGGTTGGACTAGATGACCTTTAAAGGTCCCTTCCAACCCAAGCTATTCTACAATTCATATTCAAAGGCCAAGTCATGAAGAATGTAGCAGTATAATAAAACACATCAGTATTCTTAATACTGGTGACTGATATTCAAATATTCTTTCAGAGGTAAAAAAGGTCATGAATTTGCTTTAGATGACAAATGGTCTGTCTCTGGAACTATTGGGAACAGATCAGCAGCTAAAATGTCTACAAGAAAGCCAAGGAAATCTGGACTCCCATTTTGAATGGACAAACTGTAGTATAAAGCGACAGGTATACTCCGTGCTTTAATACCTCATACTTTGCCCTCAGACAGTGCTTGAGAAAGCAAAAAATTCAAGATGGTCTCTATTAAAAGACAACTAAGGGCACAGATGGGACAAAATTTGCTCTCCTACATTACAGGTGACTCATGCCCGTATATCATCTTTATAGAAACTGTAAGCACTCATCCAATTTTGATTAAGCAAAAAGTTTTTTGTTTCTTTCTCTTTTTTTTTTTTTAAGAAAAATATTACATTACAAAATAATACATTATAGCCTACTAATGCCTTTTTGTCTTCTTTATAGAAAATACAAGCACTCTTCTAGTTTTGATTAAGCAAAATATTTGGGGATTTTTTCTGTTTTTCTAAGAAAAAACATTTTTCTGTATGAAACTGAAAATAAAGTTTACTACAACCACTGAGTCAAAGCTTCTGCAGAAGAAAGCTAAAATGCCATAGCCATTTTCTCTATTACATTAGTCCACTTCATGATGATTTTTTGCCATGATGCACTGTGGACACAACAGCTGACAAAAATGAAAAATAAATTACAAAGGTAACAGTTACTTTCTAGAGCAGCGTCAATCCACAGGATTTATATTCTAACAACAGGGGTAACAGTGGTAGAATGCTACAAAAACTCACAATTGAAATGCTCAATTTTATATGTGCCATGAAAGTATGAGCATGAATATGTTTTCCTATTGTATAAATAAAGCTTTTAAAATTATATAAGAAAATTATGTCACATGAAATTTCAACTAATACCCTGCATGTTACTGTACTAAGACAAATAATACTGAAATGCTTATATAAATTTTTAGAAACAAGCAGGGGGGTGGGGAGGGTGGAGAACACACTGGTCTTAATCGCAATTCCAAAATCAGCAGGAAATATCTTGCCTTGTAAAATACACTGTTGTACTTTTTCTTTTGTCATGATGCCAGACTCCTAATCTCTCATCACAGCACAAGGTGGCAACACTGCACCATCTGTTCTTCCAGGACAAAACCACTGAGCTTTCGTTTTACTTAACAGGTAGGAACAGCGTGCACTGTGGGTATATTTTCACAGCTTTGTGACAATCATTTCAAAGACAGCACGTAATCTGTCAGCACGCCTGAAAACCTCAGCCCAGAACTCCTCAGCATCTTCGCTAACACTATGCTCAGAACAACTCAGTCAGCTCAGGCAGAATGAGCATTCCGTTCATCCCCAACTGTGTACTCTCCATTCTACCTTTCTATCACCTGGCATCACCTTGAGCATGCAAATATGCTTCACTGGAGAAACAAAAGCTTCTCACGTTGCTTTTATTCCTTCCTGAGGCCAGACTGCTTACTCATAGCAGTATCACAGAAATGTACAACCTGCTCAAGAAAAATCTAGCCTCTTACGTCTACAGTATGTGCTCTGTGAAATGGTGAGAACAAAGCAAAATGGTAACACTAGATGAACATACTAGCCTTACTGTGACACCTAAAAGACAGCTATTACTGTTTCTGCATTCAAGACTACAAAGAATGGTTCCAAAAGTCCATTTAAAAGTGCTGCCATGTCTTACCTGCCTACAGAGTTAATTGAAATAAGGAAGACCAGTATTCAGTACACTTTCTATAGACAGCCAATTTAGGCCATACAACTACTTGAGTCCTTCAACTGCAAGGGAAGCCAGTATCTGCTGTCTTGGACTAAAGGCAGTCAGAATTGCTCACTACTCTCTCAAATGCAGATGCCATAGCAGGATATTAGAATATTGTCTGAGGATTTCTAGCTATCCCAGCCATACACCCAGAAGATTATAATACACTAATACAAAGCCAAGTTCATCTTCAAAGAAGGGATAAATTGATCTTTTCCTTTTCTCCTGTCTGTTGATGACTCCCAGCTCTTCATCCTCGTGTTTGTTTTCATATCTACCTTGTGAAATCCATCAGGGTGTTTAAGAAGATGATTTATAGCATTAATATTTCTCTGTATGCACATATATATGGTAGCACAGATTCTTCATATAGACATCCTGAAAGCAAGCTAGCCCATGGGACATTTTGTATATTAGAAATAGATAGAGCTAAAGAAAAACACCATGTACACGTCTGAGTTTCAGACATCCCTTGCTGCTAGCTAGCTAGAAGAATCTCTATGAAAAATCTAACAGAAAATTCCCTGTGTAGGTTTATCATACTGAAAGCTCTTGACAGGTAACTGGTTCAGCAGGATTTTAACTCAAATGCACTCGGAAACCTCTGACAGTGCTTTGTGTGTCTGTAAATAGTGTCACAAAAGTAAAGTTAAAGGACAGAAAGGCTATGCTTGAAGTTCTCATACATATACGAAAACTTGAAAGAGAGAAAAAAAGAGGGGGGGAAAGGAAAAAACCTCAAACACATAAAAAGCTAGAACACTTATATTATATATAAAGCTGAGCATTAAACAATTGCCACATTAGCATGTTTGGGAAGCGTACAAGGAGATGAGTTTACAATCACAAATACACACACAAAAGGGGGCAAGGATGTGGCTTTGGATTTTTTACAGCTATAACCTGGAAAAACACCACTACACTTTGAAATTAATTTCTCACCCACAAGTCAAGAAATGTCAGCACCTGTAGAATTAAACAGTCCCTTAGCTAAAAACCTTGCCAGTAAATTCTGCTCCTCCAGGTAGCATTAAAGAAGTGACTGGCTTCTTTTGTGGGACCAAATGCACCACATTGCTCATCCTTGGTAGCAAAGGTTTTCTTGCTGAACACCTAGTCCTAAATGAGGTGATTCTGTCAGCAGATGGGAGGGAGTCGGAGCAGCTGTCTTCACACCAGCTGTCAAACAGATTTTGGTTTTGTAGCGCAAGTCACCACCCTTCTGCCTCACAGCTATGCTACAAGGAGCCTGATCATTGTGGGCAGACACAGTAGTGAAAGAGGGAGGGGGAAAACAAAAAAGGATGATGGTGGACTGTTACAGAAGTTTATAACTAGAGGACAGTTCCACAAGAGGAACAGTAGTGCAGTGAACTAATAATTAAACCAGGTTTCCAACTCTCTCCTGTGTCAATAATTTTACAATTCACTAGACATCAAAGTGTATTTCCACCTTTTCCTCTGTAGGGACAGAAAGTTTCCCTTCTTTCCCCAGCTGCTTATTTTCATGAATCTTACGGAAATATTTTTTCCCCAGTTTGCTGCTTCTCTCTCAGCTCTGATGGAAATTACCCAGTAGGTTCAAAAGTCACTAGGAGCAGGGTTAGATTCTCACACAAAGCAGGTTTACAGTAGACAAACACATTTCCTTAGTAAAACAGACTAAGAATCTTTTCTCTTCCATTCCCCATTTGCTGGAAAGGGTTAGGAAGTATGGAAAAACAGCTGACAAGAAAGGACAGGATTCACCTGACCAAAAGAAGACACCAAAGTAGGACAAACAAGTAAACAGCCTAAAAGTACGTACCTATTTCTGTTCTCTGTATACAAAGACAGTCTAGGGAGCCTAATTCAGACTTAAACATCCGCAGCGTAGGAATCTGAAGCAAGAGGTATCCCGCAGCCAAGGACATCCCTGCAGGATGCCAGCACTTCCAGCACTGTGCTTCCTCTCCAGAAGGCTGCCCCCAGCCCCTGACCCACCAACAGCAGATGAATCCATGAAATTTGCTTCAATACTGTTTGTTGTTGTTCAGCACTGGCTGACATTAAGATTAGTGGCAGCTCTCCTTCCTGCTCTGCTGCTACTGCTCCAGTCACTCTGAAGAGTCAGAGGCAGCACATTAAAAAGTCAGAAAAGCCAGAAACTTGCTCAAATGTCCTGTATTTACAGGGACGCTTATTAGATAGCATGTGAGCTATACAACACTATCAAGAGCTTATAAATTCACTTGGCTTGTTGAACAGACTAACTTTTCAAAAGGTTGCTTTACGTAAATGATCTTAATACAGGTGTTCACGGCCAATTAGCAGCAAGGTGAAACTGGAACAGGTACTATTTTCTTTCACATAGTGTTCGGGTAACACTGTTCTCATATGACAAAATACCCCCAGGCTGGGGGCCAGTCTGTCCTTGAAAAATATTTTCTGACTGTCAGAATGGGCAACATGATTATTTCATTGCTACAAAACTTTGCCACTGCCCAGCAATCTCTGCTTTGCAGTGCTGTGAACTAAATACGAAAACAACCAGAACGGACCCGTATCGTGCCTCTTTGCTTATCTGCATCACTGCAATGATTATACACTATAGAGGGAAATGAAGCATCTGGTCTGAGGTGTTTCACATGCACTAGCTTATTTTCAGGAAATATGAAGGAGCAGAGCCTGGTTCATAATGGAAAAACAGCTTCTAGAAGAAAGCCCAGCAGCTCTGAATGAGGTTCTGTTCTAATGGCAAAACGAGGCATGAAGACAGGGCCCAGATGCATACTTCTTCCTGCAAACCAGCCACTTGCACTCACCGTCTTTTATTTACACATAACCACATACCAAGGATTTTCATCAGATTAAGCAGGACCTAGTATAGATGCTATTGGTTAGTCAAAAGGTTTGGGAGCAAACCTTTCAGGCCCAGCCTTGTTCAATCTCTGCATGTCCTACAGGCTATGCTGCTGCTTTTCTCCAGAAATTCACACTGATTTCTTCCCAAAATGAATTGCCTTAAAGAACTGAATGGCACATAGGACTAAGTCATCTATTACCTTTTTTTCTGGCTAACTCTGATCTTCCACCAGCAGATCAAATCTGATTTGTTAGAGACTGGCAAATATTTGGTATCTATCTATCAGGAAATTTGGAACCCGAGTACAAGTGTAACACAATTAGCAAGGGAGAGTTGCTTACTGTTACCGTTCTACAATGGGTGTCTTGTCAAGTGCCAATACTGCAAACATTTCTACGCATATTGACACATGTGAGGAACTCTATTGACTTCAGTGCTGGATGCAAAGAATGTAGCCTCAGAAATGTGATGGAAAAAAAAACTTTTCTCTTTGGCATGAAGATAGTATTTGAGCTGACTTTAGTGGTTTATTTCACCAAAACACTCACATTTTACTGTCAGATTATTTCAGTCAACTGCATCGCACTTCTGCTCCTAAGAAAATAAATTGTCACAAGAGAGAAATCACTGCAGTAGAGGACTAGCACAGCGGTCTGCAGGATGTGTGGCTGCAGTGGACAGAAAGTCCACTAAATAAATAAGCTAAATTAGCAATTTTAATAAATTTTGAACTCCAAGGAAGAAGCCTTATAATTCAGTGCATGCTTCATGCAAAAAAATTCATCCTTGCATACCTAAAAGTCAGATGCTAACTAACAGCCCTGATTCCCAGAAAAATGCAAATGCTTACTACCCCTGAAAGCCAGGTCATTTTCATTTGAATTTCTATCTGCAGGCACTGCTATCTGCAATGCACAGCAGACCTATGTGAAGTAAACTGTAATGGTAATTTCACTTCAAAACTGTACCCATTTTTCCAAACAGTCCTGCCACAGCACATTATCACTCCACAGTATTTGCTTAAAAATATCCAAAGATCCATAACTAAGAGGAAAATAAATTCAACTCCTGCACACATGGAATGTGTTTGCCAATACTTACCAAAAGATTCTCTGGTTTGAGGTCCCTGTGGACAATGTTCTTGCTGTGAATATAAACGAGTGCTTCACACAGGTCAGTGATCATGACAGCAGCATCATGCTCTGTGAACTTCACACTTTCTATGATTGCATCAAATAAGTCCCCTCCTGGGACATACTCCAGGATTAGGTAGATTTCAGCTTCTGTCTCATACACTTCAATTAAGCTTACTATATTGGGATGAGAAAGACTCCTAATGATCAGAATTTCACTTTCCATCATGTCCTCTTTCCCCTTCAGCTTGGATTTATCAACAATTTTCATGGCATAGATCTGATTGGAGTCGCAGTGGCGACATTCCTTCACCACTGCAAAGTTCCCATCCCCAATAGTTCTGCCAATCTCATACTGTTTTTCCACATCAGTTCTGGTTTTAATGGCATGCCTCCGGCTTGTGTTTTCCAATCCCTGAGCCTTGTTTTCTTCTTTATTCACTCTGCGCTCCCCTGTTTTTTCTCGTCGCGTCATGTCACTCTCTCTACGCGTGATATTCCCCTCTCTTCTGGCACCCTCCTCTTTAGCCCTTTGTCCCTCTCTGCCCTCCCTATGTGTTTTAGATGGTTTCTCAGCATCCCTCAGAGTGTCTTTCTTTAGCCAACCACTTTGGTTCATTACGCAGCTACTTCCATTCTCTTCCTTTGCTTCATGAGTTAGCCCTTCTACAGCATTCTTCTTGCTTTTAACTACTTCCTTCCCATGGTTTTCATGTTTCTCCGCATCCCTTTCCTTCTCAATGCTCCTTTTTTGCTTCTCCAGCCCTTCATTAACATTCCTGTGTAGGGGCTTCCACGTCCTCCTACAGCCATTATCTTTCCAACCAACTTCTTCACCTTCCAGACAAGTTTCTGAAGATTTTTGGCAATTCCTGATTTTTGCATTTCTTTCTACATGGTACCTCTGACATGCGCCTGTGTTCAGGTCTCTGTTCTCAAATGAGGCCTCAGCCTGCCTTTCCCTCTGTAACTTTTGTCTGGCCTGCCTTTCCTGTTCACACTTCTCACATCTCACCACCTCCTCTGAACTCTCTTCTAATCCCTCCTCAGGACTCCTCTCGTGGTTAAGGTACCTCTCGCTTTCTCGGGTTTTTCTAGAAGACTTCACTCCTTGCTCACTACCCCAGCTCTCTCTAGTCCACTTTTTTCTGATACTCATTTTTTCTTCTTGCTTTGTCTTCGCTTGACTTTTTCCTTCACGTCCAGCTACCAGTTTGGGAGACATGCCATCACTGCAGTTCTTGGTAATTTCTGCCTCATCAAAGCCACTGTCCACTTTTGAAGCCTTGTCATACAGCCTGCTCTTCAGTTTTTGGGACTGCTCCTCGTTCTGCTGAATAGCAGCACTGGCAGCATAAGGATTTTCAGGATAAAGTTCTTGTAATACCACTTCCAGGTTCTTCAAAGTGAGGGGCTCCCTCCCCATAGCTATGAATGCATCACCTTCCCTGAAGAAGTCAGAAACGCTTCGGATTTCTCTGCCTCTCAGATTGTAAAGCTTTCTCACACGGTCATTCTTCCAGCGTGGAAATCCCAGAGCTTCTGAAATGTCAGCCATCAGCTGTTCAAAGGTCTGAACTGATCTCCTGTTGAGAAGCAAGGTTATCCTTCTGAGTGTGTGTCCGCCAGGTTTCACCACTGTAATAATCCTTGGCTTCACAGGACTGTACTCTGAATGTATTGTGTGAAAACCGTTACGGGGATTAAAAAATGGGGACCTATGACTGCTTTCACTCAAACATGGTTTTCCATAGTTTCCACGACCAAGAGGAGGACAAGTCCCTTGCAGTTTCCTCTCTTTTACTTTTGAGCTTGCATTGTGTGATGAATGGTCAAACAAGCCTCGGCGTCCTAAAGCAAACAAGGAGTAGGCATATTATTCATTTTGCATCATCAGATCTTTCTGAGTAATAGTTTTCTACATATCAGTGTATGTGACCTCAGAGAGTAAGGGTACATGCATTCAATGCTTATAAGGAACTTTAACTGCCACTGAGGAGTAACTCCACATACATGCAACTACAAATGTTTTCAAGTTTGTGAGAAAATGTAAATGCACCTTGTGACAGAGAAATGCTATTAAAAAAATAATAATAATGGAAACAAATAGATCCTTCTCCTAAATCCTCCCATCTTCCAGAAATCCTTAAAAAAATGGTGTTACTTGTGCCAGGATTGCATCCAGATTGTTTAGCATCCTCTTATGAACCTACCTACCATGAACTCACTCAATTCCTTTCTGAACCCAATTACAATCTTGGCCTCTGTAAACCCTGTGGCAACAAGTTCCATAATTACATTGCATGAAGCAAAAGAAATTAATTACTTCTGGTTTAAAATTGCTACCAGGTGGCTATATGTGTGCAACCTTATATTCTTATAAATAATTATCTCCTCTTCACTTTCCCTGGACCGTTCATTTAGTTTCTAGACTTCTATAAGAAATTAAGTAAATGAGATTCTTTTTTAAAAGTATTACTTTTGCTATAATTTTACAGCAATTTTATAGTACATTTAATAGTAATGTAATTTAATTTTTTCCCTTAAAGAAAGGCCATCTTAGTTTTGTTTGGTAACTGGAGTCCTAGTTTTTATTCTAAAAATTATGTAAAATCACAAAAAGTCTTGAATATCCTCTAGGAACATTAACAATTTTCCCTCTGATATTTCATCTTAGAACACCAACCAAAACAGCACCATTTGTTACATTCTGAAAAGGAAGAACTGAAAACATAACACATGGTTATGGACAAGCCAAGCTATAACATAACTCACTGTCTATAAACACAACAATAAGCTAAGAATAAAAATGTCCCCTTAAAGTACTCCGATTTCTTGTACTTATTAAAATTAAAACTTGATTACAATGCAATTCTTTTCAGCCTCAAGAAATAAACTTTCAGAATGAGATCACAGAGTGCTTCCAACTCCATTTAATAGTCTTGTGGTTCAGTTGGGAACAAACATTCAATATCTATGAACTAGCAGGATCAAACCAAAAGAAAGCAGACAGAATGATTACTGAACCATTACAAGAAAAATCCCATACACAAATGGCTTATGTCCCAGAAAATCCCACCCGTTTTCATATATTACATAGTCACAGTGCAGTGGGCAAATCCACAAAGGAAAATCTGCGCTTATGTGGTGGGTTGACCCTGGCTGGATGCCAGGTGCCCACCAAAGCCACTCTATCACTCCTCCTCCTCAACTGGACAGGGAAGAGAAAATATAACGAAAGGCTCATGGGTCGAGATAAGGACAGGGAAAGATCACTCAGCAGTTACTGTCACGGGCAAAACAGACTCAGCCTGGGGAAAGCAGCTTAATTTATTAACAATCAAATCAGAATAGAGTAATGAGAAATAAAACCAAGTGTTAAAACGCCTTCCCCCCACCCCTCCCTCCTTCTCGGGCTTAACTTCCACTCCCCATTATTCTCTACCTCCTCACTCCACCAGCGGCGCAGGGGAACGGGGAATGGGGGTTGCGGTCAGTTCATCACACGTTGTTTCTGCCGCTCCTTCCTCCTCAGGGGGAGGACTCCTCACATTCTTCCCCTGCTCCAGCATGGTGTCCCTCCCACAGGAGACAGTCCTCCATGAACTTCTCCAACGTGGGTCCTTCCCACGGGCTAGTTTTTCACAAACTGCTCCAGCGTGGGTCCTTTCCACAGGGTGCAGTCCTTCAGGAACAGACTGCTCCAGCGTGGGTCCCCCGCAGGGTCACAAGTCCTGCCAGAAAACCTGCTTCGGCGTGGGCTCCCTCTCTCCACGGGTCCGCAAGGTCCTGCCAGGAGCCTGCTCCAGTGCGGGCTTCCCACGGGGTCACAGCCTCCTTCGGGCATCCACCTGCTCCGCCATGGGGTCCTCCACAGGCTGCAGGTAGATATCTGCTCCACCATGGACCTCCATGGGCTGCAGGGGGACAG